>JARFJB010001570.1:3047500-3087500 GCA_036346205.1 Vesta saturnalis
GATCAATAGTAAAAGCTTGGCAATTTTTGCAGTTTGATATACATCTTTCGACAGTCTATATCAATAATTTCAAATTTAATTTAACGGTTTTATAAACTATTTCAAATTACTAAAATATTATAAATGAGTTAAATTTAGATTTGTAGAATTGCACGCTTCCAAGACCGGAGTTTTTACTAACAAAAAAACATCTTCCGGGATTGGGCCGTGTTAATGTTACAACCGAAGCTGTCAACGTTTCTCCTTCCTTTGTAATGGGCGTAATCAGGGTGAAGACTTGAAAGATTTCTTCGAGACTAGAATCGGGCATGGTTCATATGTTGATTACCTGACCTTGGAGCGGTTCTTGCTTGTAGATTTTCATTGCTTAATTCTGGGAGTTCGAATTCTTTCAAGTCTTCGTCCTGATGAAGCTCCTTACGAAAGCGGACGAAACGTTGGCAACTTCGTTTACAACATTGACACTGTCCAATCCCGGAGGATGTTGTTTCATATTACTTACAACTGCAATAAATATTTTTTTATTTATATTATCAGGTAGATGATCTAACTATATGTCGTCATGAAATTGGGCAAAATTTGTCCAATCGAAACGATGTAATTCTGCCCATGCATTGGCGGTGCCTTCTAGTAAATCCATTGCAGCTCTTATTTTTCCTCCTTCACTTTTTTCTGCTTGGTTTAAGCAGTTTTCTAATGTCTCTATAAAATTCATTGGCTGGATGGTCCTTATATTTTCATCAAACGTTTTTGGTCGTTGTGGTGTCCAGTGTTCTGATCTGTATACTACTGTTATCTGTTCTTTTCCTACAGTTTGCTCTTTTTCGTACAATTTTTCTTCCAAAGTTATGATAGCTTCTTCATTCATAGTAATCTTTTGTCTGAATTCTAATACTTTTTCTTCGTTTTCTTCTTTTACATCCTATTTCGCCTATTGTGTGGTCTATTTGAGCTCTAGCATACTCATTTCTTCCTTCAATTTGCGTCATTTTTATATTCTGTATGTATATTTGCTGATCGGTATCGTCTTTTTGTTTCTTGATTTCTTCCTTACACTTGATCATTATTTCCTTATTGCTTTGCCTTAAATTTTCTTCCATCCGTTCTACTTAATGTCCCATTTCTTCTTTGAAAACTGTTTTTAATTCTTTTAATTTTTCTCGATTAGCCTTTTGACTTACTTCTATTCTTTTTTTTATTTTCTCTTGGCCTTCTACTTGTTTTGCTTGCAACTTCTTTTGCCCTTCTTCCATTTCCTTTTGTTCTTCCTCCATTTTCTTTTGTCCTTCCTCCATTTTCTTCGTGCTCTCTACCATCTCGGGTAATAACATATTCATCATGTCCATCATCCTTGATTCTTATCTTTTTTGTTGAATTGGTACTCCTCCTATTGTCAGCCTGTCTATTTTTGGGAATTCATCTTTTTCTGAAATGTTGATTATATTTTGGCTTTCTTGGCTGAAAATAAAATCTTCACTTTCCGTTGTGTTTGCCATCTTCTTTGTTTTAGTTATTTCCGCTAATTTCCTACTTGGCTTTTAAAACCTGACCTTAATTCCGTAAAACAATAAAAATAAACCTACCTTTGTAACTTCCTATATAAAATTAAAAATAAAAATTCAACTACGCCACTGGTAATTATTAATTGCTAAACTTTTTTCGACTATAAAACTAAACCAACCAAAAAATTTTTTTTTCAATTTCTAATCTTTGATACGTCACTGGTAATTAATAAAATTTTCATTTATTATAACAATTTATCAGACTTCTTTATCTCTTTATGGGTCAATCAATTGAGCCCACCACGTTTGGCGACAATTTGCAATTGGCGTAGTATCCTTAGATAATACTTTTGTTTGTTTAACCCGCTCCAAAGAATAAGATTTGAGTTCTTTTAAACTTTTCTATAATTTCAACATTATTGAATAAAATTTAATACCCGAGATGATTATTTTTTCTTACGTTTTATTAAACTGAATGGGTTCAATTTATAAAGATCTCATTTACTAGTTAACTTTACTTCGCTTGCTAATTAATTTCGGTTTGAGTAAACTTGACTCACCATTTTATTTTAAAACTAAAATCATACCTGGTATTTTTTCGAATTAGCGCTTGGTGTTTGAGATGTTTGCGTTGATATAAAACAATTAATTATTGTTTTATTTTCGGAAGAAATAACGCAATTACTTATTAAACAGAAAAAAAACACAATAAAATCAAATTTTTTTATATAGTATTGTTCAGAATGTTCTGCTCTTTTTTTGAATACAAGCTTATTCCCTGAAATATTTCTGGCATGGCTCTAATCTCATCACAAAGAAATCTAACGGATTTAAATCCGTCCACGGTACTTTGCCCTATCCAACGTCCAGGAAATCTTGCACTACAAATGTTGTTACGTTTCGTGTGGTATGTTGCGGAGCACCATCGCACATGAAAAACATGTTCATCCTAACGTCTAAAGATGGGCCGTTAAACAATTTCGGCAAATCTTGTCTTAAAAAGTTGAAACATGTTTCATCAGTAAGTCTTGCAGAAATGCGGATAGGTCCGATTAGGTAATCGTCTATTATCCCTAGCCAAATACATCCAACTACTTGTGAGAGCTATGCTGGTTTATAATTTCATTTCGAGAAAAAAGCATTCCAACAAATCGTGCATTTTCTCCATTTTTATTTAAAAACCATTCACAAAAATTCATCCAATGAGGATATTTGGGAGGCAATAGTGGATGTGCTCTTTGTAGGTGGAAGAGATGTAAATTTTGTTCACGTAAAACTTTAAACGCCTTGGTGTGCGACACACCACATTCTAAACCTAACACTCGCGTACGTATTGAGGGCTCTATCTAAAATATTTTCATGTGTGTCAACTGGTATACGAGTAGTCCGTCCGGAATTTTTCCTTCCTTCTAAATTTCCATACTCTCATAAATTGCGATGAACAGTTCTAAAGGTGCTATGATGTCGGAGTCTTCTATTTAGAAATCTCTGTCCATACAACCGAGCAACTGCATTCGAAAAAATATCAAGTTGCAAAAGGAAATTGTGAGTCTAAAACCGTAATCTTTTTGCAAAAAAGCAGTGAGGTATACGCTTTTCTTTTATTTTAAGTGGTGACTTCAACACATTCTGCGCCACTGGATGAAGCCAACTAACTAAAATTCACCGGAATAATTGCAATTAGTGTTTTTTTTGTTTAATAAATAATTGCGTTCATTACTTCCTAAAATAAAACAATTTTTTCTTGAATTGTGTCGTCTTTTACATCAATGCAAATATCTCAAAAACTAAGCGCTAACTCGAAAAGTACCAAGTATGATTTTAGTTGCAAGATAAAATGGCGAGTCAGAAATAGTAACCTTTTTGCCAAAAAAAACAGTGAGGCATACGTCGTGACTTCAACACATTCTACGCCACTGGATGGAGCCAACTAACTGAAATTCACCGGAATAATTACAATTAGTGAGACATTAAGGTATACCAAATTTCAATTTAACTTTCCTTCTAGCTTTCAGAAATCTTAAAAAGTCTCCAAAAAGTTTTTTTTCACAACCACCCTGTATCTCGGTTAGGAACCATTTTCGAAAACGCATTCATAAGGATTTTTGTCTTATTTTGGTATAGAATCTTCAATTTATCGTTTGTCGGTGATTTTAAAACACAACCTGTACAGCTTACGCTTCCCCTTTATTATAGTACCCTATGAAACAGTTTTCTAACCCCATAAACCATGCACATCTTGCATCACAGAGTCGGCCTGGATTAGTATCGTATTTGCATGGTTTCTTTTTGTATTATACCAAAAGTACACAGCTCCGATTGTTGGTATTCACACATTCGGGCGTATTCGTATTGCTTTCTCGTATACGTATGTATAAAGAGCAAGCTATGTAATCTGTTTAAAATTTCAAACACTTTTTTACGTTTAGCGACGTTTTGTGGCCTAAACAATACGAAAAACACATTTTTAGAAAATAAAACCTCGTGTCTGATTATGCGGCTGTTTGCGTGAGTGCGGGATATCTTTTGAATTATTAAAGCTACAGATATGAAATTAGGTACAAAAATTCCTTGCCATAAAATCTAGGTCAAGTTCGTTAATGAGCAAAATCCAATCAGTGGCGGGGCATTTTTAGGGGATTAGAAAATTAAAAAATTCATTGGCTCAAATTTTAAAAAGTTACATAATTAAAAAAATAAATACTTTTTTAATTAATTTAAAAATTAGAAATATATAATAACCAATGGCGCGCCGTTTTTAGGGTACAAAATTATGCGTTGGGAGTTTTTAAGATCCCTGAGTATAAATCATTTGCCGAAGTTAAAAAATTCAAAATGGCAGATCAAAAATGGAGGATTATCGTGTTTAAAATCCGATATGACCAAAATTCAGGTATTGTGGGCTAATGGTCAATCTTGCAACTTTATTAATTTGTAAAACATTATCTAAATAAAAAAAATTGTAAAAACTGTCAGTGGCACACCGTTTTTAGGGTGCAAAATTTCGCAGAACTCTGTTTTTAGCGCTACATTACTAGCAGGCCATGGAGCCGATATAATTACTGTAAGTGGCACGACAGTTGGAAGAGTACCACTGTTGCCGAAACTTATATAGAAGATTCGCTAAAGGCAAAATTTGCTATAGCGAACCAATTAATCGAGAGAAAACAGTTCCATTTTACTGCCTTCAACAAGTACCGGCATGATTTCAACACATGAACAGTTGGAAATCGTGACGATAGCTAACAACTTCTGTGTTCAAAACATCGAGCTATCCTCAAATAACGGACCTGAAAATCTAACTGTGCCACGTATATTTCACATTGTAAAAATTGCACAATTACTATTAATTATAAGGTTTAGATCAGAAGTATTTATCTTTCGCCGTTTAGTTTGGTTAAGGTTCATTGTTACATTGATATTTATACGGAACATGAACACAATAGGAAACGAATTGATTTGAGCAAACCTACCTATAATACCTGTATTCCTTTTTGATTTAGGCTATGTATACATAATGTCACAAGGATGGAGTACTCCACCATGTGGCTATGGGTTAAAAATACCAGTATCAATACGTGAAGTTTGTAGGTACTTTACCAATTTGTTGATTTTACAATAATTTATAGATGTACTTAATTTGTGATTTATAAGGAACTAATACGGACATAATGTCGGATGCTTACACCTCCACGAAAACACGATTAGGCTTTGTTTATGTCAAATGTCGATTTTGTCAAATATTCTAATTATATCAGTTCTGTCACTACAACGAATACCTACCGTAATTTAGTATTATTTTTAATATTCTCATACACAGAACGGAGGCACAAAATAGTTATTCGTATTACAAGGCCAGAAAATGGGCATTTGCGAGTACTCGCAAACCATTCTATGGCAGAGCGATACACAAGATTTTTTGTGCCGACGCCAACAATTGTTATTAAAATCAATAAACAGAATTGTTGTTCATACCTGAAATTTGAAATTAAGTTGGCAATTCTGACAACTAACAGTAACCAATATAACCTAAAAAATACAATTGCGAAATTCTCATTGCTCGAATTTTGTAGGTACCTTACCAGTTTGTTGACTTTATAATAATTTATAGATGTAATTTATAATTTATAAGAAACAAATACGGACATAATAACGGATGCGTACACATACACGGTAACGGCTTTGTGTTATGTCAAATGTCGATTATGTTCAATATCCTATCAGTTCTGTTAGTTACTACAACGAATACCAACTGTAATTTAGTATTATGTTTGCTGGCCTAGGTGGGAAAATGCACAGTACACGTATTTCTGACTTTCAATAGTTCGATTTTCTAATATATAATTAACCTCACAAAGAAAAAAGAAACATTGTGTAATAATTTATCTTGTAAATCACTTAAGGTGTTTAAAAATTATTAATTTTATTAAATACATGAATAAAAAGTTTACTTCGAGTAGGATTTGAATTTATTCGTTCATAACAAAACTTATCACAATTACTCAAGGTACTGCTTTGTTTTAATATTATAAAGTATATTTTAAACAAAGCTGCTATTTAAATCTGGAAAATACAAAAACTTAACGAGTTAAACTCAACTTAATAACTAATTCAACAAAGCAATATAAATAAGTAATACGATTGCTTTAAAATGTATTCTATAAGTACAAAAACAACTCATCAAATAAACATGAATAATATTTACAGCGAGCAACCAAATAATTTTGTTAAAATTTTGCCTGCATTAAATTGTAAGTAATTTATAGAAATCATATATAAAATCTTAATGCCAAACTCATAATAATTCTTAATACTAATAGTTATGTAGGTTTAAAATGTACGCCGGACATTTATTTTGTTATTCATTCCTATATAACGATATATTTATATATTTATTTCACCTTTATGACGTAGTGTGAGTGAACGTTCAACAATATTTCAAAGTAAAGATAAAATGTGATTTTTATTACTTTGATTTTAATTTTGTAATTTATATTAGAGTGGCCACCAAGCCTAACATGCCGTTAAAACATGAGTAGTTATTGAAAATAGTCGATGAAATGTCCGACATAGTAATGAAAATGATGAAACAGACTCAGAAATTGGAGAAAATCTGGAAGGTAAACATATATTTATCGTTATTGTACCCTGAAATAAGTTACTGTGTTTTTAGAAGTGGGAGAAATGTATGATTTCGACAGTGAATTTGACAAAATGCAAGTGCAAACAGATGGAGGAGAACGAATTCAACAAGCTATAGACCAAGACATGCAAGACGGTGCAGTGGAAGAAATGCAGGACAATGAGGAAATTATTGAAAAAGACCCAAAACGGGAAGGAAGGAGGAAAAGGCAGAAACAGAATACATAGACATAAATGAACTTAATGCTAAAAAACATCATTATAGATGAAAGATGTGACATATCTTACAACGAACTTACTGCGAAAGAAAACATTATTATGGATGAAAGATGTAACATATCTTACACCGAATATAAAATGGTTTGAGAATGCTCGTCGTCCAGTTATAGATTTACCTCTTTATTTTTTAACCAAGATTTTTTCAACAAATGGTTGATAGCAAAATTAGAATCATAATTATTTATAATTTTCCTTTTTCAAGATGAAGTATTCTAATTAATAGAGTAGGCCTACCTTAGTTTATCCTTAGAACAGTATACACATGCGCACAGTCAGCCTTAGCTTTTGGATGTAGGTGTTATGTACACGGAACTTATGTACACTACTAATGAATGATAGTGTTAAGTGCACATAACACTTTCATTCATTCAATGCCAAACCTAACCTCTTAGTAAGTAATAGAGATGGAAATCATAAAAAATCTACAACTAAAGTGTTCCCTAACCTAGAAAACACAGAACATAATGTTATAATGAAAATATGAATAATATTATTGCAGCTACATTTTCATCCGGGCGTGTGTCAAAACTGTATTTTTTTAGACGACAGTGATGATACTCACCAAGACGAAGAGAAGAATCTAGCTCTTCAGTGGAATCTGATAGTAAATTCCGAAAGAAATTGAAAATTGGCGGTGCAGTATTTAATAAATTAAAAACTCCATACAGTACTGAAATGTGTATTGCGGATGAATGTTCACAAGGAAGTTATATTGACACCAATCGAGCCGAAAATAGTAACAATGTTACCCACGTTATTGCAGAAGATACTCCAGTCGAAATGTACGGTAATAAAATTTAGAAAATTGTTGAAAAAAAGAATACGACAATTTTGAGTCCTAAACTAAAAACATCCACAAAGAGAAAAGAAAACCAATGAAAAAGGAAAAAGGCTGCAATAGGTAGGGAAGGGGGAGAAACATACATTTCATATAACGGAAAGGATATGCCAGCTAAGATTTCTAGATTAGAAGTTTTGTGAACGAAAACTGCAGGTTGAAATGTGGTGAAAAAATCAACCCTGCAAATAGAGAGCAAATCTTTAACAAGTTTTAGAAGTTAGACGTTAACGCTAAAAATGCCTTCTTGTTTAGTAGGATTCGGATAGGTGCGGTTCAGCAAAAAAAAAGACAAATGCCGGAAACCTGTTCTTACAAATTTATGAAATGAAATGAAATGAAATAATTCGTCACTACAAATATGGAAAACTGCTTTTTGTAATCTATACAGTGTATAAAATTGATTTGATTTAAAAGCAACTCAAAGATGGAAAGTTTATGCACTCTACTCTACTAGGTCACATAAAATCTTTTGGGAAATAGGGTCCTACATCGAAAACCACATTCGTCTATTTCCTACAGAAGAATCGCATTATTCGAGATACAACAACTCTTACAAGATGTATTTGTCACCTACTCTTAACATCTCTAAAATGTACGAACTATACATCGAGAAATGTAAAGAAGATATCAAATCTCAATGTTTTTGTAATTGTGTGGTTTACAATCATGAGTTTATTATTTTGGTGTGTAAAAAAGAAAAATAATTTGTTGAGGTTTATTATTTGGTGTAAAAAAGGTTAAAGGTCTGATTTATTAATGTTGTGATATTTAGGTTTAGGTGTGCATGTGGTTGAGTGTGGTGAGGTGTAGACGATTCGTTAGCCGGTATCCTTGCGTGGTCGTTATCCAGTAGACGGTGGGATGCGGAGTGCATAAGGGATGTTATCGAGGGTCTCTTCTATCTCCTCTGGGATGTCGTCTAATAATTGGGTTAAGATCGCGGGGGTGTTTAAATTTAAGTTTGGGTTTTTACGGGGAATTTGGGAGGTTGGTAGGTGTAGGAAGTTGTGATAATTTCTTTGGTAGGGATGGTATCGCCGAAAATCCTTTTGTGTGTAAAGTTTTTCTGAAGTGTTTGGAAATCCATAACAGGGCGGATGTAAGTTTTGTATGTGTGTTGGAGTGTTTTGGGGTGACAACCTCTGATTCGACCCCGGAGGGCGCCCAGTAGATTTGCACGGTTTCTAATTCTGTTAAGTGTTTTCCTAACATCGGAGAGCCAATTAAGTGTTCTAGTGAATAGGATACCTAGGTATGTGATTTGGTCTTGAAGGGGGATTCTCTCTTGGTTAATGGCGAGGAGACATTTCTGGAGGATAGGTTTGGGAATTTGTCTTCGACGTAATTAGGGTGGCGGAAAAGGATTGCTTGGGTTTTGGAGGGGTTAATGGAGACCCCACCGGTTGGCCCAGTTGGAAAAGTTCCGAAGGGTTTTGGAGGCCGTTTCGCTGTTCCGATTAACCGACCAGAAGGCGGTGTCATCTGCAAACAGCAACGACTACTCCGGGTTGGGTAACTTGAGGGATATCTGAAGCAAATATGGTGTAAAGGATGGAGGCTAAAGCAGAACCTTGCGGAACGCCTGCAGTGGGTTGGAAAGGGTCTGAGAAGTTTTTCCCTACTTTTACCCTGACCGATCGATTAGTCAGGTACGAAAGCAGGAGTTTGGAGAAGGGGTCGAGAATGTTAAGGTTTCGGATTTTTTGTAGGAGCCGGCGTGCCAGACCCTGTCAAATGCTTGCTTAATATCCAAGAACACAGCCAGATTGCATTGCTTATGGTTGAATGCTCTGGTGGTCTCGGTAAGCAGCTTCAACAAGGGATCGTGACACGTCCGGTTTGGGCGAAGCCGAATTGGCTGTTGGGAAGGAGGTCGTTATACTAGGTGTTCCTGAGCCGCCTGGCTAGAATTTGCTCAAAGCATTTTCCGAGGCAACTCAGGAGGGATATGGGTCTGTAGGAATTAGGTGAGGTTAGGTCTGCGTGAGGTTTTGGTATCATGACGGTGGAGGCCGATTTCCAATCCGTCGGGAAGTAAGAGGGTTAGGCACTTATTGTATATGTTTGAGAGTAGTTGGAGGCATGGACCGGGTAGGTGTCGGAGGATTTTTCTATTGAGGCCGTCGCGGCCTGGGTGAGTTTTACCTTTTTAAAATAGGCATTGACCTGGTCGGGCGTAATTGGGGAATAGAAGGATTCTCGTTGTCGAGAGGGGTTCAGGAAGGTTAAGGTTTCGGAATTCCAGAGCGGTTCTCGAGGAATTCCTTGAAAACAGGATCGAATTGACGATCGTTGGGGATTGGAGTACGGATTGGAGGTGGTGACCAAAGAAATCGGCCTTTCCTTGGTCGGAGGATAAGGTCGGTTAGATGGGATTTGGGGTTAACTTTTCTTCTGGTCAATCTATCAAACTGTTGCCAGAAGCGTTTACCGTCTCGATAATCTAACTGGGAAGTGACTTTAGCCCAGGAGTCTTCTGCATGTTTATTGGCTTCTCGCCTGATTAAGGCGTTAAGGCGATTGAATTCCGTCTTGAGAGCCGGATCCCTGGATCTTAAGAATTGACGATGGATTCGTCCCTTCTCTTTGATCCAGTTCACTATGTGTCGTGGGAGCGGTTCTTTGGAAATGTTTTTAAGCGGGACAGAGGTGTCGATCGCTTGCGTAATTATGGAAGTTAGGTCGCTAATAGCTCTCTCGAGATCTTGGGTATTTGAAGATCGGGCGTAGGAAGGTTGTTGGAGATGTGTTCGGCGAACACATTCCAGTCTGCATTCTAAAAATCTTTAATGGTTGTGTTTTGAGGGGTATTGGGGAGCTGGACAAAATGAAGTTTTGACCAGCAGTGGAATATGATCTGAAGTGATCGTGGTGCCTAGAAAGCACTCACGATCGAAGTAGTGTGCTATTGATTCGGAAACTATTATGTGATCTATTATTGAGGCTCCTAAGTGGTCAAAATACGTGGGTTGTGTATTGGCGATCCTCAACATAGGCAACTGCAACAGAGCAGATGATAGTCTGTTGCCGTTTCCATTTGTTGCGGTGTCACCGAATTGAATATGGCGGGCATTGAAGTCTCCTAGGATGACTGCATTTGGGAGGCTGGAGGCATAAACTAACAGGTCATCGGAAAGTGTATTGTGCCCAGGTGGATTGTAGTAAGATATGAATACTATGAGTGGGGAAGTGCACCGTTGCAGCAACGCATTCGAGTTGCTGCAGGTGCGCAGGTAGTCGAAACAGTTGAAGGAAACAGTTTTTAATTAGGAGGGCGGTTCCGTGTGCGCTATTGTTGAGGAAAGAATTATAAGTGTTAAATTGTAGTGTGCATTTTTGTGAGACTTTGGTTTCTGTAATTGAAAGGACGTGTACATTGTGTTGGTGTAGGAAGTGTTTAATTAGGGGGCGTTTCCAATGAACCCCCCTAGCACTAATGGTCCCCGTTATGATGTCCATTGGGAACAAAGACGTTTAAGGATGGGGTTGGTGGACTATGGCGACCTTCCTCCGCGTACCGGCTACGCAGACGTTGATACGCCGTTGGAAAAAGTTGAGGGATAAGGATTCTATGGTTCGGATAACACGGCGTTGGTGGTTAGGGAACAGGTCTAGGAGAGAGTGGGTAAGGACTTGTATGAAGGATTTGATTGTGACGGGATCTGTGTCGGGAATTGGTTTAAGGTGAAGGGTGTCTTCAGAGTCAGACTCGTCAGACATGATGGGATCAAGGATTGCTATCTGTGACGGAGAACTGGGAGGTTCCCGCCGCATCCGGCACTTAAAGGAGTAGGTGGGGTGGGCATCCCCGCAGTTGCTACACTTTGGGTTTGCCGCGGACTTACAGGATGTGAATCTGTGGCTTCCGCCACAGTTGGGACACTTGATGGATCGGGTAGGGCACTCCTCAGAGGTATGTCCCACCTGCGTGCAGGTGACACAATACATGGGGAGAGGTGTAGGGATGAGGAAGGTTCGCAACAAAGTGTCTCCCGAACATGGAGACCAAGAAGGAACTCTAGGGTGGTTTGGGAATTTGTGATTACGCGGACTAGGGATGTGGGTTTGTTTGTAGCCTTCGAGGTGATGCGCACGGCCTTTCTCACGTGAGGCAGGTCGATTGCATGGAGGATCTCGCTGGCAAGGATGTCCTTATCCACGTGACGAATCACGCAGGAAAAGGAAGGAGGTTTGGAAAACTTACTGCGAAAGAAAACATTATTATGGATGAAAGATGTGACATATCTTACACCGAATATAAAATGGTTTGAGAATGCTCGTCGTCCAGTTATAGATTTACCTCTTTATTTTTAACCAAGATTTTTTCAACAAATGGTTGATAGCACCAACTTGTACGCTACCCAACAAAATATTAGATTTCGGTTCACCAAATTGTCTGAGATAAAAACTTTTGTTGGCATCCACATTATGATGGTAAATTTACCATATCCCAGAGTTAATTTATACTGGAAAATAGCAAATCACTGAGGGTAACTATAATAGCGGATAATATGGCAGTAAAAGATTCTACAAGCTACGTCAAACTGTGCGTTTAGTTGATGTCCAAAATAGATTAGCTAACTCTACGACCGCTCTATGATTCAATGAGGGCTCGTTTGCCCTTGCCTCTGGAAACAGAAATGTGCATTGATAGGCAAATGATTCATTTCAAGGAAGGCTTAACGTCAAACAGTACATGAAGAATAAGCCTAATCCGTGGGGATTAAAATTCATGCACTTTGTGGTAAGAGTGGACTTTTATACGATTTCTTTATATACCAAGGGCAACAACAGACTTAGATCCACTTGAGAAAGCGGTATATGGTGTTACAGGTAGTGTAGTTAAAAATTAAGTAATCGAATACACGAGAGCCATATACACCTATATTTCGACAATTCTTTCTATATTTACTCAATAAAAGCAATATATTGCACATTTAAAGCACGCTTGGATAGATTTCCTTCATAAATAACAAGGAAATAACAACACAAGGACGTGGGTATATACAGGAAGTCATAAGTAAAGACGGAATTATACTTGTAAAATGGTTTGACAACACACCGATGCATATAGCATCGACCTGGAATTGGTGAAAAGATCAAGCCAAACGTTGGAATAAGACACCAAACCATTTGTGTATGAGCCACGCGTCGACCAGTTAAATTGTTGGTTGACAAACCCGACTTTCTTATTCAAATATATCGAACATGTATTAGTTCCAAAAGTGGACGCTGTGCATGTTCACGTATGCAATAGATCTTGCGTGTACTTTATCATGGCTAGAATACAGAAAACAAGCTCAACGACTAAACATACCAAAAGGGGATACACTAGATTTACTTAACTTTAGATCATATGTTGCAGAGATTCTTATTAGAATTGATACAACGCGGAAAGCTCACAGAGGGCGACCTCCTACGAATGAACTGAATGGGCCAGTACAACCAACAATATCAAAAACGACCTTTGAAGTACGTCCAATAATGGAAGTTAGACGGGACAATGTTGGTCACTGGCATATCCCCAAAAATTCAAAAGCATCTTCACGCTGCAAAAATCCAGGTTGCAAAGGTACATCAAGAATGAAGTAAGTGTCTTGTTCATTTACGTTTAACAAAAGATAAACACTCTTTTATTCTTTCATAGGTAAATTTGGTAAAATATTAGGAATTCTTTGCCGCTCAATTACGCGTCATATCAAACAATTTCATAGAACATAATTAATCGATATGTTTAAGGGCTATATCTAGGTATATTTACATCTTTGAAATTTGCAGATGTTAAATATTTCATAAAACCAATAACTGACCTTATTAAATCCTCCCGGCCGCTAGATTTCACCCCAAATCTAATAAGCTCTAAGCCAAAAGAAAACAAGCTTAAATACAAAATTTTAAGTACGTAGGTATTTTCGTTCTGTAGTTATCGTGGAACTTAACATACATCCAAACACACACACACACACGCGCACGCACGCGCGCGTATATGCACACGCACACGCAACACGCACACGCACACGCACAGCACAGCACACGCACAGCACACGCACACGACACGCACACGACACGACACGCACACAGCACCGCACACGACACGACACGCACAGCACACGACACACATGCACGCGACACCATGCGCAGCACGCGACCGCGACAGCACGCGTACGCACACGACACGCACACGTACAGCACGCATACGCACACGCTCACGCTCGCACACGCACACGCACGCACGACACGCACACGCACACGCACACGGACACGACACACACGCACCACACGCAACGCATCACGCACACGCACACGCACACGCACCGGCCTGTACATACACACATACACCCACACATATACACACACACACACACACACACACACACACACACACACACACACACACACACACACTATTATGTTGTGGTCGAACTGTATAAATGGTAATCGTATAAAATGTATAAAAATGTTTTAATATATAATAATAAATAAATGTAATAAGAGTAAAACGTTCTCCAAAACACAAATCGCTAAACTAAGTGGAGATACTAACCATTCACCTCAATTAATGCCTTTGACTCAAATCGGTAGATTAACATAGGGCCAGTCTTTTGATTTGCTTAATTACCACTTAAATATAAATTTAAAAAATTACAATGTAAAACTAATAAAATGATCTCGGACGCCAAGTTATTTTTAATAATGCTCGGAATAACTAAACCGAGTTTTACACTAAAATTTGATCAAAATGTAAAAAATAAAAATATACAACTACGTTTATTAAATATTTAAAGTGATAGGGTTAAATAAAATATATCTTAAAACTAATTGTAAAAACCTTAAATTACTAAATAATCATTAAACATTAATACCTGTTTGTAAAATTTTTGTACACAAATTTTTATTAACCTCTGGTATCTAAATGATTACGGAAATTTCAACTGAGGTGATGTCATCTTTGCATCAATATTGCGCAATCTCTTGTAATAATGCTTTACGTAGCAAGCCACCCCAAAACTGGAATTTTATTTCGCATAAATTTATCTTCATGAAATGGAATAATCCGTTTAATGCATTATCTTGAAATTTTCCAATAAAATTGCAATCATAAAATGAAAGCGTACGCAACAGTAAAATTAAATGCGTATTTAAAATGTAATCAAAGTAAAATAAAAGAAAGGAAAGTAAAAGTAAAGTGAAAGTGCCTGAAAAGAGCAAATGTTTTAATTTTTAGTATTACGAGTTAAAGATATCTAACCATCAAATTAATGGCACTTGCACAAAATTTAGGTGAAAAACCCAAAAAAGCTTTCTGCTTCTCACAACCTTCATCAGAAGTGAAAAAATGGAGGCTTTGAATTTAGACGATGTAGTCGTGCGCGAAAGGATTTGCGCAGAATTAAGTCAACGATGACGTGTTGCGCGAACGTATTGAGCAGAAAAAGAATTTAAAGTGGGAATATAAACTTTAAGAAATATATACCCTTAAGAAGATATGCACTTAAGTTACACCAAAATGCAAATTAAGTTGCCTACCTCATAGCTACAAATCATTAATAAATAAATTTTCTTATATTTACAACTGAATGAATGACAGACCTTAAATTAAGGTATAATTTAATACAACTCAAAAGGGTTGTTACAATACACACACACACACACACACACACACACACACACACACACACACACATACACAACCGACACACACACACACACACACACACACACACACACAAATACACATAAACAATCCTGTACATAACAACATACACATATACACACACATACACACACACACACACACACACACACACATACACACACACACACACACACACACACACATACACACACTACACACACACATACACATACACACTACACATACACACACACACACACACACACAATACACACAAACAGGCACACACACACACACACACACACACACACACACACACACACACACACACACACACACACACACACACATGCACACTTCATGGCCGATCTTGACGAAATTAATGAGTCGATTTAGCCATGGTAAAAAATAGTTGATTGTATAACCTTCTATACTTATACATGTGTATTGGCTGTAGGTTGAAAGGCAATAAATAAATAATGATAAAAGCTATGATAATCACTGCAACTGAGGTGGAATTGTTCATCTGATTAAACAATGCAATTACATATTGTAATCTACTTGTGTAGGATTAATTCAAAACTCATGCCAATGGTAACCAACGTACCCAAAAGTTTTACTATGGTGAATATTTGTGATTGTTTGTTTAATTTTACCCATAAAACAAGGAAATTTATTAAAGGACTGTGAATCTGAAACCACATAAGCTGACTTTTTGCTGTCTCACAATGAAATTGTTGGAAGACCATTTCAGCTGAAATAGAAGAATAAGTTGATAACTCTATTAAAGCATTTTTGATGTGAATTATACAATGGCGACCACAATCAAGCAACACACATAAAAAATTTATCTTACGTGTGTTTTTTCTACTAAGTCTTATTCTATTGTCTTAATTAGGTATACAAAAAAGGTAGTGTTACGAATTGATTGTTCTTACGGCTTTAGCAATTGTCCACTATTCAACAATATCCAAAATTAGAATCATAATTATTTATAATTTTCCTTTTTCAAGATGAAGTATTCTAATTAATAGAGTAGGCCTCCCTTAGTTTATCCTTAGAACAGTATACACATGCGTACAATTGGCCTTAGCTTTTCCTGTGCAAATTGTCAGTTTCTCTTAACATTGCGGGATTTTATACACAATACTTTCTCTTAACATTATGGTTTATGTTCATCTCAAGTCTGTTTAAACACATTATTTAAATTTTAGGAAAAGCCTCACAATTTCCAACTCCATACATCATACTTTACTTGTAAACGTTTTAATGCTTTATCCCCAAATGTTAATCTGCTAAATCAAAACCAACCACTTTTAAATGGTTTAAATGTCACATGACCTTATTCAGCAGAAAATATGAAACAGAGCCAATGCAAATGAGAATCCGTCCATCTACGTTATTCAGAAATTTTTAAGAAAAACGTGAAATGTCTAAATTAGTTATTCAATACAACATTTAGAACCAAGCTTAAATTTTATGAAAGTGTTACATATGCCCGAAGTCTATTTCAGCAAACTTCACAAATTTCAATACTTTTTGCCCTCGTATCCTTTCTGCATTTTAATACAGTTTTAAGATATCAAACATTCGCTCACGCTACCCATTCATCACCTGCATTCAAGAAAATACAGAAGATACACAGTGACACACATTATCGTCGTAGGGTTTTACTAAAATACTATTTCTCATGTAAATTTAATTATTTCAGCTCACAATCCCAAAATATACTTTTACGTAACATTTACACCAAACTGACATTATTTAAAAAATCTCTCCTAAAACACATGTTCATACAATATCGAAATGCGTCTTGTTCTAGAATATAATTTTCAAGACTCTTTATAATATAATATTCTTCAAAAATAACTTATTTGGGCGCAGTTGCTTAAATACTTTAACCTGCTATTAACCATGATATTAAACGTGATTCACTTTAAAAGCTCTTCATGATTATGGTTTTATATGGAAGTCGATAGTGATATAAATACATTCTTGAATTAAATAGAATTTCTTTTAGCCTATTATTGATGACGGAATTCTATGAAGTAAACTAACAAAAAGGGCATGTGGATGAAGGTGTTATGTGACATATGAGATTTATAATGGAAGCAGGTCATATTTCTGTTGCTCATACTTTATAAAGGTATATTTTAGGCGATACTGATGGATGTAGGTATTATGTACACTGAACTTATGTACACTACTAATGAATGATAGTGTCAAGTGCACATAACACTTTCATTCATTCAATGCCAAACCTAACCTCTTAGTAAGTTTTTACACTACAGTATTACAAGAATTAGCATTACACGTGTGTGTTGTGAGTTTATGTCCGGAATATTCTGTTTAATATCGTTTATAGCTTTAGTAATAAAATATGTTGCCCTCAAGAGAAAAGTTGATGGTGTTAAGAGCACTTCATATAAATAATGAAGAAAATAGAGATGGAAATCATAAAACATCTACAACTAAAGTGTTCCCTAACCTAGAAAACACAGAAGATAATGTTATAATGAAAATATGAATAATATTATTGCAGCTACATTTTCATCCTGGCGTGTGTCAAAACTGTATTTTTAGACGACAGTGATGATACTCACCAAGACGAAGGAAGAATCTAGCTCTTCAGTAGAATCTGATAGTAAATTCGAAAGAAATTGAAAATTGGCGGTGCAGTATTTAATAAATTAAAAACTCCATACAGTACTGAAATGTGTATTGCGGATGAATGTTCACAAGGAAGTTATATTGACACCAATCGAGGCGAGAATAGTAACAATATTACCCACGTTACTGCAGAAGATACTCCAGTCGAAATGTACGGTAATAAAATTTAGAAAATTGTTGAAAAAAGAATACGACAATTTTAGGCCTGAACTAAAAACATCCACAAAGAGAAAAGCAGACCAATGGAAAAGGAAAAAGGCTGCAATAGGTAGGGAAGGGGGAGAAACATACATTTCATATAACGGAAAGGATATGCCAGCTAAGATTCCTAGATTAGAAGTTTTGTGAACGAAAACTGCAGGTTGAAATGTGGTGAAAAAATCAACCCTGCGAATAGAGAGCAAAAGTTTTAGAAGTTAGACGTTAACGCTAAAAATGCCTTATTGTTTAGTAGGATTCGGATAGGTGCGGTTCAGCAAAAAAAAGACAAATGCCGGAAACCTGTTCTTACAAATTTATGATAACGTGAAATAATTCGTCACTACAAATATGGAAAACTGCTTTTTGTAATCTATACAGTGTATAAAATTGATTTGATTTAAAAGCAACTCAAAGATGGAAAGTTTATGCACTCTACTCTACTAGGTCACATAAAATCTTTTGGGAAATAGGGTCCTACATCGAAAACCACATTCGTCTATTTCCTACAGAAGAATCGCATTATTCGAGATACAACAACTCTTACAAGATGTATTTGTCACCTACTCTTAACATCTCTAAAATGTACGAACTATACATCGAGAAATGTAAAGAAGATATCAAATCTCAAATTTATATTGTTACAAAATGTTCATACTCAAACATATTTTCCACACATTTTAATTTATCATTTGGAGTACCAAGAAGAGATACCTGCGTCACTGCGATGCCGCAAAAGCCAACATCGAACATCAAGAAAACTTTAAGGCAGCATTCGAACCGCAACGCATTGACAGGGAGGAGGCAAGAAATAATAGCAGTTTAATTTACATCACTATGTACTTACAACAGACCGTGCCTCTACCAAAAAATCTTTTTATCTCAGACAGATGTGGTTTTACAATTTTGGTGTGCGCACTATTTCAACAAATGGAGAAAAGGCATTTTACTTTAACTGTACAGAAGATATGGCAAGCAGGGGAAGTATTGATTGTGAGTGCATTATGTACCTTTATAGAAGGAAACGAGGAACTACTGAACGGTAAACGGCATTTAGTTATTTAGAGTGATTCTTGTGCAGGACAGAACAAAAATTTCTTAATGATTTGTTTCTACAAGTATCTTATTCTAAAAGCTATATTTTCTGTCATTGAGCATAAGCTTCCGGAGATAGGGCATTCCTATCCAGATTCCGACCGCGACTTTGGTCGCATCAAGAGTTTTACGAAAACATGACACCATATATCTACCTGACCAGTGTCGTGATATTATCAGAAGATATTTCAAAAATTAATCACCTAACATACATGAGTAACCATTTTCGTGATTTAAAAAACTTCCCAAACGAACTCAAGCTATTACAGAAAAAGAAATGATTTAAAATGAAAGATTACGTTTAGAGATCAATTGAAGTGAATACGAGTTTGGCACATACAGGGTGTCCCAGAAATAGAGGGAAATCTCCCGGATTTAGATAGATCTAGTGAAAATAAGGTCACAAGTTTTTGTAAAAAAAATTCCTTCGAGGTTTCCCTATGTAGATATTTGCTTTTGAAGTTGAGTGTTATATTTAAATACCTTTTGGGCAAATGTCACGGTATTTGAAGCTCTTTGGACCCGTCTACTTAAATGTTCAGTGAAGATGTAGGGGGCAGAAGGGATTTGTAACCTCAAAAGAAATGTTGAACAGCTTTTTTACCTTTTCCAAGTAAACTTCTTAATCTTTGGCCTTTTTTACGTCAAAAAGGTATAGACTAGTTTAATTTCGCTAAAATTAACCGTTTTGGAGATAAACGCAACCAATAATGACGATGATAATCTAGAATACATCTAAACCTAAAAATGGAAAAACTAACATAAAATAAGAACTTTTTATAAGAAGTATTAAAACATGACTCAGAAGGTCACATTGTTTAAAATCTTTAAGATTCAAATCCTGAACTATTTGGTTAAGGGCGAGGGGCAGAACACCGTCGAGTTTGTGAATCCGAAAGGCAATCGTAAGCTGTTTGTGCATTTTTAAAGTTAGTGTCTCATTCCTCAGTCTTTTTCTACGTAAAATAGATCTACTTATTTGATTTCAGGTAACGAATAGTAGTTACAATTTTTATTTGCAAGTTAATAGTAATTAATTAATAGTAGGTAATAGATACATAAACACAAGTTGGCTATACATGTAGAAACAGATGCATTATCTGTCAAATCGTGACAATTAGATTAAACAATAGTATAGGTATTGGAATAGGTCTTCTTTTAAAGTTTAAGAGCTTCATTTAATTTAGTAATTGGTGAGAAATGCACTACACGAATACTGAATATGCGGATATGTATTTGATGTATGGAATGGCTTCTTAAGAACAAGAAGACTGTACCAGCAAAGGTTCCCTAATCGAAGGATTCCTAATAGCAAAACTTTTCAATCTGTAGATCGACGACTGAGGGAAACTGGTAAGATCAGCTTGATCAAAAATTTTGAACCACAGAAAATTTGCGCGCTATTCTAGGCCAGTTTGTACCAAATAATGCAAATAGGGGCCACAATCACCATCAGACCACTATCTTTAGGAACGAACGTTCTAAAATCAACCATTGGAAGGATTTTTACCGAACAACTGCTTCATCCATACCATATTTAAAAAGTACATGTCCTTAGTACGGCCGATTTTTCGGCCAGGTTACAATTTTCGCACTGATTTTTAGAACAATTTGAACGAAATCCGGTGTTTACTCATTTAATATTGTACACGGATGAAGCAGCTTTTGGAAGAAACGGAGTAATAAATTTACATAATTTGCACGTTTGGGATGAAGATAATCCACATGCGACGATTCAAACTCGTCATCAAAAACAGTTCCAGATTAATGTATGGACTGGAATTATTGGCCCGCATTTGGTAGGTCACTTCGACGAAATGGACAATATTACTGCGAGTTTCTTGAAAATCAGCTGCCCGAGACCTAAAGGTGTGGATATCGGACCAGGCAACATATGTGGTTCATGTACGACGGAGCGCCCCCATATTTTAGTTTGTTGGTCAGGGAGCATTTAAATGATGATGTCTACCAAAATCGGTGGATAGCTAGTGGTGGACCTGTTGCTTGGCCCCCTATGTCACCTGACCTGACTCCGGTAGATTATTTCTGTGGGGTCAAAATTTGTATATGCAACATCGGCAGACACACAAGTAGAGCTCCTTGACCGAATAATGTTTCATTTCGATCAAATCAGAGAAGACCAAAAAATGCTTTGGAGAGTCCAACAATCTTCAATTCCTCGTGCACGAATGTGCATTAGGAAAGGGGGTGCTCATATTGAGCCTTTTTTTGTTCTAAAATCTTAGAATCAGTGTCTCATATTTATTGTTAGTTTTCTTTAGTTTTAGGTATCGATGTGTTCCAGATTTTTGTTTTTGTAAGTAATGTTTTGACATTTACCCATATTTAATACACATTCTTAGAACAAATATTCTTTTTTTTGTGGATACTGGTTTTATCTAGTTTTAGGTTTAGATTCATTTCAAGTCATTGTTCCTATAATATATGTTTTGTGTTAAACAGCCAACTCGATTTATGTACTCCTGTTGTTAATAGGGCGAATTAAAATCACTATCGTCATCATTAATTGCGGTTATCTATGAAACTAACGAGTGTTTCAAAAAGGACGCAACCATGAGTTTAAGAAGGTTGAAGTCACGCATAGGTAAATTTTACTTCTCTTTACTTGTCAGTTGGCAACACTACACTTATTGTTATCTCGTCATGTGTTATTGAAATGGACCAGTGCTATTTCAGTATTCATTTGTCTCTGTAGTATTTGTGCATGTTCAACTATGTCTTTTTCTACAGATGAACGTGTGTTTATTATTGAGAGTTATCGTGCACATAAATCTTACAAACGAGTTAAATTTGAGTTCCAGTTAAAATTTCCCAATTTTTCAGTACCTAATAAGTCCACAACATCGCGTCTGATTAATAAATTTCACGAGACTGGCAGTGAACAGAATCAGAAAAACACAGGTCGATCGTTATTGTTAACAGACGAAGTTATGGGCGATGTGAAACAACGTTTGACTAACTCACTAACAAATTCATTTAGAAAGTTATCTTCACAGGCTGGACTTTCACTATCTACCGCTTTTCGGGCTTCTAAAAAATTAAACCTGCACCCTTACCGCATCGGTGTCTTTCATGAACTGAAAGAAGTTGACCAAGAAAAACGTATACAGTATTGTCGTTGGATTTGTTCTCTTGTTAATGATAACAGTATTGAAATATTAGATCATGCTTGTTTTAGTGACGAAGCATGGTTTCACTTGGATGGTTACATTAACAGCCAAAACTGCCGAATATGGAGCACTGATAATCCTCATCTTTTCAAGAACGACCACTACACGCACGTAAAATTGGTGTTTGATGTGCGATCTCCCGGCGTCGTATTGTAGGGCCTTTATTTCTTGATACATCTGTTGACGGTGTGGTTTATCGTAACTTAATTGAACAATTTATAGCCTTGTTTGATTTACACGATCGAAATTTCTGGTTCCAGCAGGATAATGCTAGGTGCCATACTTCTACTGAAACGCTGGATGTTACGGGAATTTTTAGGCAATCGTGTGATATCAAAAGGATTGTAGTCCCCAAGATCCCCAGATCTTACTCCTGACTTTTTCCTTTGGGGTAATTTAAAAAGTAAGGTTTATAAAAACAATCCTCATACACTTGACGAATTGAAGGCAAACGTTGAAAGTGAGATTTCGAACATTACTGAGCAAACACTACGAAAAGTGGCTGCAAATGTTATGAAGCGTGTCCGAATCTGCATTGCAAACGGTGGATCTCATTTTGAACATTTATTGTAAAATTTTAAAGATAATTTGAACATTGTTTAATTATTATATAATTACTTAATGTTGTAGTATTTAAATTAAACGTTGGGAGAATAAAGACGTGTGGCGGTCTGCTTTCTGAGATTACTAGTTAAGTTAACTATACGCGCGTTGACCCCTGAGGTCAATTGCACCGATAATTGTGCTTATGTACATTAACGATAAAACGTAAGCATACTTTAAATTTAAATGAATTTAAAATAAATCAAACGTAAAATAAGCTAAACCATCAAATGGGGCATAATGTTCCCTAGACAAACAGGTAATTTAATTGCCACTTATGGATATGTTACTGACCTACCCGAAAATCAACCAACAATCTCCCATCAGCAATATCAGCTTCAGCGTGGTAGTCAGCAAATCTATCAACCTCATTTAATAATTACTCATCTCACATATAATCCGCCTCCCGTAAACACCAGTTTTCCACCACTTAATTATAGCTCCAATACATCAACTCAATTCATCATCAGCAACAAACGAACAAATACATAATGAGCAAAACGAGACTGAAGCGGCGTCAGTTAATAACCATTCTTGGCAAGTTGTTAAAGACAGATCTACCGAAAAATTAGGAGTGCACTTCAGCAGTTACTGAAAGCTAACAATACTATACAAAAACACTAGGAAACAACGTAGTAAAAATTAATCCACTCACATCAGATACCTACAGGCAAATTATTAGACATTTAAGAGATGAAAAAGTAATCCACCATACTTATCAATCAAAAGATGAGCAATCATACAGAGTAGTGATAAGACACAGCCACCATTCAATACCTACTGATCAGATACGAAACATAATGAACATGAGACACAAGGTAACCAAAGATCCATTGCCACGAAAACAATAAGGAAAATGTGAAATTGAGTTCCTTTGTAACAGCAAAATTAAAGTTGAGCCACCACACAAAAAACAGGAATTATTCAATGTACAAGGTGTCAGAACTTTTGGAACTCCAGGACCCATTGTACCAGACAATACATGTGTGTCAAGTGTGGAAACCAACACGATACAAAAACTTGTACAAAACCAAAAACAATACCAGCTAAGTGTGCATTATGGGAGGGAAACCACCCTGCAAGCTACCGTTTATCAAGAAATAATAAATACAAGAAATGGAACATCTAATAGACCAATTCAAAATCGTAACTAGCTCAAATGTCCACCTTCATTCCTATTCCAACCATCTCCCCAACAACAAGAAATCACAAAACTACATGCCTACATATGCCGCAGTTGCCCAATCGCGTATTAATACTAGCAGTTCCAATGAGGAATAGGCCAATACTGGAGAATTAACTGCTTTTCTAAATGAGTTTAAAAACTTGTTTACACAATCAATGAACCAAAACAACATCATGCTTAAGTTACTGTCAAGTTTAGTTACTAAACGGATCCGATAATGGCTAGTATACTTCGTGTAGCTACATGGATCGCAAATGGTCTGTTAAACCATAAACAAGAGTTAATAACACTCACAAATCTAAATAAAATAGACATTATGTTAATTTCTGAAACGCATTTCATCGATAGAAGAGTACTTGGTATTCCAAACTACGCCACATACAATACAAACCACCCGGATGGTACTGCACATGCAGGAGCAGCAATAATTATTAGAAGCTCTATATCACATCAACCACTAAACTCATTCCAAACTGCAAAAATACAAGCTACAATGGTGAAGGTAAACACATACCTTTGGCCTTTTCTCGTTTCTTCAATCTACTCTCCTCCTAGACACAAAATTACTACGGACGAAAGGTAGGAACCTACTTAGAGCAATAACGAAAAACCACTATAATCACTGGAGAGCCGACCTACTGGCCTACTGATCTAAACAAGGTTCCTGACCTGTTAGATTTCTATATTTCGTACGGAATAGCAACAAACTATATTCTGATAGAGCCAAATAATTATTTATCATCGGACCACGTCCCAGTAATACTGAATTTAAGTACTAGACCACTAAATAAATAACTAACATCCAACCAAACCGATTGGACTAAATATCAGAAATGTATACAGGACAAAATTAATCTCAAGATACGCATTAAAACTCCCGAAGATCTAGATCTTGCAGTTAAAAATCGTGCTATTCTTATCCAAGAAACTGCATGGGAAGCAACACGTGATAAAACTGAACATACTCGGCATGGAAACAACATACCCCCTATATAAAACAGCTAATCGCGGAAAAAATATGTGCTCGATCAAAATGGCGAAGATCTAGAAGTCCTGCTAATACACAGGTTAGCCCGAAGACTAAAAGCGTCTTATCGGATTGTCAAAATACTAGTTTTAACTACTATCTCACAAATCTTAAACAACAAGATTATACTATCTGGAGAGCCACCAAAAAATTCAAAAGACAACAAGCTGTCACTTCGCCAATACAAAAACCTGGCCAGACCTGGGCAAGAACAAACAAAGAAAAGTCAGACACTTTCGCGGAACATTTAACTGTATTTCAACCCTTCAATTCTAACACAAGAGAGCCAAGCATTGATAAATACCTAGACATCCCCTGTCAAATGATTCTACCAATCAAACCTTTTTCGCCAGCAGAGATACAATCCGAAATCAAGAAATTAAGAAATTATAAAACACTAGTATACTATTTGAGAACGGGTCAAATACTAAAAATGCTCCCCAAAAAAGCTATTGTATTATTAACAACCATATTTAACCGAAAGTTAAGCTTTTCATGCTATCCTCTATTATGGAAATGCACACATAATAATTCCCGAGCCTGGAAAAGCACGAGAACGTGTGACTTCACACCGCCCAATCAGCGTTCTACCTATACCAGGAAAAAATATTCGAGAAATTATTCTTAAAAAGACTGTTAGAAGATACGGATATATCATCACATCTACCCATCACACTAGTTCGAGTTTCGAGGAAATCATTCAACAACGCAACAAGTGCATAGAATAGTAAACGAAATATCAAAAAGTATCAAGAAAAGAAATTCTGTACGGATGTGTTCCGTGATGTAACCCAGGCGTTTGACAAAGTCTGGCACACTGGGTTACTACACAAACTAAATAGACTCCTAACCTGTTACTATAAATCATACCTTGCAGACAGATTATTTAAGTACAACGACGATATCTACGAATATTATCCTATAATATCCGGTGTCACACAAGGTAGTGTCCTTGGTCCCCTACTTTATCTGATATTTAGCGCTGACTTGCCAGAAAACTAGAAATACTGTCACCTCCACTTTTGCGGATGACACTGGCATCCTATCTACACATCAAAACCCCACTCAAGCATCTGAAAATCTCCAAACACACCTAAACCTATTAAACGAGTGGCTCGATCAATGACGCATTAAAATTAATCAAACTAAATTAGCACAAGTGACATTTACCACGCGAACCAATATATGTCTCCCAGTTACTCTTAACAATGTTCCAATACCAGTTATGATTGAAACCAACTAATTGGGCTTACCACTTGGACCAACGTTTCACATGGAAAAAGCATATCACAACTAAACTCCAGCAATTAAATATTAACTTTCGTCAGATACATTGGTTTCCAGGAAGGAAATTAAAGTTGTCCCTATCCAACAAACTATTAATCTACAAATCTATATTAAAATCAATTTGGACGTATGGTGTTCAACTGTGGGGATGTGCTAAGCCAACTCGAAGAAAAACTGTACAGCAATTTTAGTCCAAAACTTTGCGTGCTCTTGTGGATGCTCCACGGTACGTCACGAATCAAACTCTACACGAGGATCTCGATATTCCACTTGTCAAGGAAGAAATCCGCAGATTTGTCCAAAACTACTACAATGATCTTGTTCATCAGCTGATCAATGCGTATCCACCCTCACGAAGACTAAAGAGAAACTGGCCTTACGACTTGCAATCACCCTCACATAGAAACATTTGCTATAAGAATACCACAAATGAGTGGTTTCTCCTATCAAAGCCTGTTCTATATCTATATCTCATATTTGCTTTTATACCGCATGTAGGGTAGATTTTAAATTTTCTATTGACAAATAATTAAAAAAAAACTTCTTTAGCGAACACCTGATAAAACTGAACCTACTCGACATGGAAACAATATATAACTCTATATAAAACAGCTAATCGCTGAAAAAAGACGTGCTCGATGAAAATGGCAAAGATCTCGAAGTCCTGCTGATAAATTAAACTTCAACAGACTAGCCCGAAGACTAAAAGCTGTTTTATCGGATTGTCAAAATACTAGTTTTAACTACTATCTCACAAATCTTAAACAAGAAGATTACACTGTCTAGAGAGCCACCAAAAAATTCAAAAGACCACAAGCTGTCACTCCGGCAATACGAAAACCTGGCCAAACCTGGGCAAGAACAAACAAAGAAAAGTCAGACACTTTCGCGGAACATTTATCAACTATATTTCAACCCTTCAGTTCTAACACAATAGACCCAGACATCCCCTGCCAGATGATTCTACCAATCAAACCTTTTTGGCCAGCAGAGACACAATGCGAAATCAAGAAATTAAGAATCATAAAGCACCTGGCTACGATTTCATAACAGGTCAAGTACTAAAATGATCCCCAAAAAAGTTATTGTATTATTAACAACCATATTTAACCGAATGTTAAGCTTTCATACTATCCTCTACTACGGAAATGCGCGCATATAATAATCATTCCAAAGCCTGGAAAAGCACCAGAAGATGTGACTTCACACCGCCCAATCAGCGTTCTACCTATACTAGAAAAAATATTCGAGAAATTATTTTTAAATGGATTGTTAGAAGATACGGATGTGTCATCACATCTATCCATACACCAGTTCGGGTTTCGAGGAAATCATTCAACAAGATAACAAGTGCATAGAATAGTAAACGAAATATCGAAAAGCATCAAAGAAAAGTAATTCTTAACGGCTGTGTTCTTTGGTGTTTGACAAAGTCTGGTACACTGCGTTACTGCGCAAACTAAAGAGACTACTACCAAGCTGTTACTATCTTCTTCTTAAATCATACCTTGCAGATATATACTTCTCGGTCAAGTATAACAAGGAAATCTCCGAATATTATCCTATAAAACCGGTGTCCCACAAGGCAGTGTCCTTGGTCTCCTACGTTATCTGATCTTTACCATTGCCTTGTCAGAAACCAGAAATTCTGTCACCTCCACTTTTGCGGGTGACACTGCCATCTTAGTTTTAGAAATCAGTGGTATTGAAATGGATTACAAATTAGATCTTCTTACAAGTATTTACAGTCTAGTTGGGCAAATGCGTGAAATATTTTGCATATTTGAAAATCAAAATATATCCCGCAGAACTGTTTATCGCACAATAGCGGATGGTGAACAAGGTATGCCATACATAAATCTCCCGAAAAGTGGAAGGACACAAGTAGAGTTGGGATGTCGATCAGCAAATAAGCTTCTAAGGATTCAGCTTGGAAGGAATTGGTTAGGAATGGTCAACAGTATCGAAAAAGAAAAAATGTACAAAATATACGCCAAATCAGTTGGCACGGATACCACGATGTGGTCGGGTATTAAGGCGGATACATTTTGCCGACAACAAAGTCATTGTTATTGATAATGAAAAATATTTCACCCTCAGTAACTCAGAAATTAAGGGTATCGATGGTTTCTATACTGATAACGTACAAAACTTCCCATAGAATGTTAACTATAAAGAAAAGGCAAAATTTGCTGATAACATTTTGGTCTGGTGGGCGATTTTTATAAGAGGGATATCGAGGCCTTATGTGTGACGTGTAAGGGGTTAAGCACTGGATAGTCAACGCTATATTCAGGATTGTCTGGTCAAACTGAATGATTTCATTAATGGACATCATGTTGAAGACGACATAATGTTTTGATCAGAGTTAGGACCATGCCATTACGCCAGGGAAACACATGACAGGCTCCAGCTCCTAATTTACCATTCGTACCACGAAACGACAATCCCTTAATTTACCACAGGCGCTCCTAATAAAAGAATTTTGGCTACTTTTGAGTAGAAAAGTGTATGATGGAGGATGGTAAACCGAAAATGAAGAAAAGTTAAGACGGAGGATTTACGTAAAAATTCGAGGGATAGATATTACAGCCGCCCAAGACTTTATGCGAGAGGTTCGTAGAAAATTGCGTCTTATTGAAAATCTCGGACCACTTCATTTAATTCAATTTTGATAATTATATTAGGATGTCCAATAAAAAATGACGTTTTTTTATGAAAAACTTTATTTAATGATAAAATAATAAATGAAAACTTTTATTTACTAAAATGTAAACCATTGTAAAGTAATTCTACAAGATCTTCAATGCCACGACGGTACCATGTAGCATATTTGGAGTTTAAGAATTCTCGGCATGCAGCTTTGACTTCCTCAACACTTGTAAAATGTCGTCCATGAAGGAAGTGCGCCATCGATCGGAATAAGTGATAATCGGAAGGCGTAAGGTCCGAGCTATAAGCTGGATGAGGGAGAATATCCAAATTCAATTTCCTAATTTTTTGTTCAGCCTCAGCTGCAGTATGAGGTCTGGCGTTGTCTTGTTCAGGGTAACGACGACTTAGAGCATCATGCATCCTATCCAACTGTTGACTGTGAAGGTTAGAATCAATCGTCTGCTCATCAGGAGTCAACTCAAAGTGAATAACCTCTTCAAAATTCCACCATACACCTTCATTTGGAACCTTTCTCGTTTGGGAACCGGCAATGCAGGTTGCCCAACAGTAATCCATTGATTTTCTGTGCGAGGATTATTGAAGTGAATCCACATTTCTTCGCAAGTAACGATCCGTTTAAAGAAATGTTTAACCCAAGGATTGAAAGCTGAACTCGCCTTTCTGCCATTGCTGGCGTTAAGTCGTGAGGAACTCCTCTACAGAGTCTATTGGCTTTTTAAAATTGATGCAAATGGCGCCTTACGGTTTCTTTGGAATACCTAAGTTCTGCTGACAACTTACGGGTACTTGTCGATGGATTTGCTGCAACAACATCTCAGCGTTACTTAACGAGTTGGGCCGACCAGAACCTTGTTTCCTTTTGAGACTTGTAGTAAATTTTCAAAACCAGCGCTGCGCCGTATGAATGTTCACTATTCCTCCCCTTCCACTTCGCATATTTTTTCAATTGTGGCGGTTACAGAAACGTTTTTTCCAGTAATGACGCAACTATATCAAAATTTCGTATTTTTAGTCACCCATTTTGACGTTTATTGCTAGTTAGAAACAAAAGAATTTCGGAAGAAAATTAGACGGAGACATTCGCCTGGTTGATTAACTTTTAATACTGCATAGCATTAACATATAAATGTTTTCTAGATAGTAGCAGAAAGGCTCAATAAGAAACTAAAAAAAACGACATTTTTATGGGCCACCCTAATAAGTCTATTAATTGTATTTGATAGCTACAAGTTTAAATAAGACATATGTATATAAAACTGATATATATATATATATATATATATATATATATATATATAATAATAATAATAATATTTTGTTCCAAAATTTTTGAGATATACGTTACAAGGCCAGAAAATGGGCGCTTGCGAGTACGAGCAAACTTGTGAGTACTAGCAAACCATTTTGTGGCAAAGTGATTATGTCGAATATTCTACAAGTTCTGTCAATACAACAGATACCAACTGTAATTTAGTATTATTTTTGCCGGCCTAGGCCAGAAAACGCAAAGTTTCCGGACCCATTTGCGGTCTGCATATGCCCTATTACAGAACCAAGGCACAAAAAATATATTTGCTTAAAACGCTTAACGCGCTCTTTAATTTTGAATAGATTTTTGAAGTAGTAAGCTAATAGTGGAAGAAGGTGTTATATATTTTCAAAGTAAAAAAAACCGCTTATTTTTGAAAACAAGTCAAGGGTGTCATTATACAAGCTAAAATTGATTGATTTGTAACTTTCATCCACCGGCCCCTTGAAATATTTAATGGGATTACCTATAAAATTACTAACAAACAAATTAAACTGTAAATTTACGTAATAAAAAAGCCAATTTTAATGTGTTTCGGAAAAATTTTAGACTCAGCATTTTTTGAACACGCAAAACGGTAAGCAAATATTTTACTTTTTAGAAATAATACTATCACACAATGAGCACGTTTTATCCACAAGATGGGTTATAATTGCTATTATAACGCATAGCAAATGTTTGTGGGAGTTTAAAATCGCAATAAAAGCTTATAAAAGTCCCTATTTAATTAACGATCAGTGTTATTTAAATTTTTTTTTGGCAACGAAAATAAATTTAACGTTCATCATTTGTTATCTTGTCATCGAGCTTCATAAACAGTCTACTTAGTATGTTTAAATTGGAGAAAATTAAATTAACTTGAATGGCCTGAAGGTTTTCGTAGTAACTCATTATATGAAAAGAACATGTTAAATAAAAGTATGAATTACAACGCCATGTAAGTTTTTGACGGAAGTAGACATTTTAAATAAGCTACAAGGGTAAAAACGTGCAAGTCATACCAAATTTGTACAAAGCTAATAAATTTTAAAATATTTACTAAAGTCTTGATTTTCTCAAAAAGAAGTTTTAGTAACACAAAGCTTTGTTCACGCCTATCTTTAGACCATAACCCAAAAGTGGTGTTGTTTAAACAACTCCAGCATTTGATCCATTTTGGAATAATGTTAAATAAGAATTATGCAATAAAAGTGTAATGCTTGATTAAATTTGGTAAAGTTAAGTTGTAATGATAAGATTTAATAGTGGGTCAATTTCTGATTAAAATATACGTACTGAAATGTACCCTCATCGCCATTAATGTTATATACCTATTGAATACATTAAAACACGTTAAAGCAAAATAAATTAAGTGAAGCTAGGCAATTCCTAAATTTTAACTCCTGATGAAAACAATTACTTGGGGCGTTAAATGCTGATTAGCACATCATTTCGAGGCAAGCTTAATTATATTGTAGGTAATTTTAAAACTATTTTAAAATCACTGGTTACGCATTTTCTGTGGCGCAAACTCATAGAATGTGAAACACCCCCAAATGTATGGTATATATAAAAGGCGCCTGTTTTGTATCAAATACCATATTCTTGTAACTTCTGTTATTGTGCGAAAAATTTTGTGAATTCTTATTATGAAACGGCTTACGCTTTACCATTTTCAATTCTGTTTTCTTATGTATTTGGCAACCGTGTGCTCTGGTGAAGGTAAGTTTTTTTTTACTTTACAGTTCCAAAATTTTACGCTTATCACTGTTATAGTATTGTCATTTCCATTAGAGTTTTCACATAAGGTACCATGTGGTGTTCGTATAATATCTATGTACAATGTTTCATCTGAAAGACTTAATAATCTTGTCAAAGGTTACATATTAATAATATATTTCAACCTTATTTGTTAATAACAAATTTGATACAAAGGGGTGTAAATTAAGTAAAATAAAATTTTAAATATAGAAAATTGGAAATTCGGGTGCATCTTTTTCTATGCAATTTATAAGCGTTTATACGTTCAATTACAACCTATTTGTGTTTACTTTTTAAATATTTGTATAGTAGGAAAAGTATTTTAATTTCTGTTAAAAAGTAAATTAGTAAGACGTTGTATTGCAAATAAATATTATTAATATAAATATTATTACATTTATCAGAATAACAATTAAGTATTTTCTATACCACAAGCAACCAGAAAGAACAAAGATTTACGCTTTTATTACGTTTATTAATTAAAGAATTGAAATTTCAATATACCAACCTTACAGTACTTATTTAATTAATTCAATAACAATTTTATAATTTACTTCTTTCAACTTTTATGAAAGTGGTTCTGTTTTGAAAATATATTATGTACGTTTGAACATTGTCAATGATTGACGGTTTTTGAACAATAAATGAGCTAAGGGAGAAAAGATGATTTATAAACAAATTTCTACTACAAAGTTCTCTTTCGTATTGTATTACAGCTTTTTGTTTATAGACAACGAATTGTAATGAACGAAAGCAGCAAAGTGAAAAGTTATAATAAAAAATCTCAGTAGATGTCTAAGATATAAATAACTAAATAGATGCCCGGTGTAGTAATTTTTGCTTTATTTTTTAAACTATCTCCTCCCTAAGATACCTTAATTTTAACATTTTGTTGTACGAACAATTGCAATAGATTGGTGATCGTTACGCAATGCGTTATTTTCGGGATTTGAACATACGAGTAAATACTATTTACTAGTTACAATCCTTCAATGTTTATATTACACTAGCCCTACCAGGCGCGCGTTGCTGCGTTATAAAAGAGCCCTGTGGGGCCGTTAGTTAAAAAATGTTTATGCCAGTAACCTTCACGGGAATGTGCTCAACAAATTCCCCAAAGTTTCATGGTGCTCCGATCAATGGTGTAGTAATGCATAAAGGACAAACATGCAAATATACATTCATATATATATATATATATATATATATATATATATATATATATACAGGGTGTCACAATTGTGCGTATTCGGTCGATAGCTCCTTAGCCATTAAACTTAGAAGATAAGTTTAAATACGAAAGTTGTCTATTTTTATAAGCTGCATAATCTAAAAATAGTTTGGTTTCTACAGGGTGTAATATAAAAGCGGTACAATATAGAACTCTTGATTTTTAAATAGAACACCCTATATCCTATTTTATTTTTCGATTCTCCTTATAATTTTACATTTTTTATATAAGAATTACATACAAGCTAAATCTTACAGTTTTTGAGATATTAGCAAAGTTAACTAAAAACTGACATTTTTATGTAATAGTTCAAGTAGGCGTATCTCAGTTATTTTTAAAGATAAAAAAATAATCTTTGGTATAGAATTTATTCATGCATGAGCTTACTTTAATCTATTGTCAAAATTGGATTTCATTATACACAGTGAAAATTAACTTAATAACAAATTTGAAAATGCTATATCTTCATTTTTTTAAATGGCACACCCTATATTTTTTAATACCTTGCCTTCGTCTATTCCGCTTTCATTTCTATTAAATATGTTCTATACCTATCAATTGTTCAATTTCTTTCGTTGATAACACTGAAGAAGAGTAAAATTAGTCAGTCAAAGCAAGCTATGAATACATAAGAAACTAAAAAACATATTAACTGAAATACAAACACTTAAAATTATAATCAATGATCAATGTGACCACCATTTTGTTGCTGGCAAACATTAAGTCTTTGAATAAACGGATGATCACAAAAATTAATTCAACAACGTAAATTTGAAAATGCTATATCTTCCTTTTTTTTAATTAGCACACCCTATATTTTTTAACGCCTTGTCTTCGTCTATTAGTCGGCTTTAATTTTTATTAAATATGTTCTATACCTATCTCTAATAGTTTCGGAGATATTTAGGTTTGTTCAATTTTTTTCGTTGATAACACTGATGAAGAATAACATTAGTCGGTCAAAGCAAGCTGTGGATACATAAGAAACTAAAAAATATTAACTGAAATACATAAATTGTAATTATAATAAATATTGTATGAAACTACCATTTTTAAGAGATATTTGAGATGTTTTTAAACGATTCATCCTAAAATTAAACAATTTAATCAAAAGAGCGTAAAACAAAAGATGAACGAAAACAAATGAAGAAATCAAACTTGTCAAACAGTGCTAATATTTGTGTAGTATTGTATACTTACTTCCTAAATTACAAAATGAATTTTTCGAAAGAAGAACTTATTAATATGATTTACGTCTTATAGCTCATCGAATTTATAAGCAAAAATTTCCAAATGCACGACACCCGCAAGTTTCAGCGTTTGTAAGATTGAATGAGCGTTTCGAGCAAACAGGCAGTATCCATTACGAAGACAATTTAGAACGAGAAAGAACAGCAATTAACGAAGGTAATGAACATTTAGTTCTTCAATCCGTGATTGAAAATCCTTACGTTTCTTGCCGACAATTGGAATTAGAAGTTGGTGTTTCAAAAACATCAGTTAATAGAATTATAAAAAAAAATATAAATATCATCCATACCATGTCCAACTTGCACAAGAATTAGACGAGGATGACTTCGTTAATGGATTAAACTTTTGCAATTGGGCCATAAATAAAAATTTAGAAAAACTGAACTATTTTAGAACGATCTTATTTACTGATGAAGCTACTTTCCACTAAAATGGATACGTTAATAGACATAATTTCCATTATTACGACACTGAGAATCCCAGATTTATAATTCCTGTTGATCATCAACACCGCTGGTCACTTAATGTTGTGCCGGAATTATTGGGGAAAGAATTATAGGACCATATTTTTTTGAAAACACGGTCAATGGAGATTCATTTTTAAACTTTGAAACTTTTATTGAAGATTTACCTTTACAAACCCTTAGAGATATGTGGCTGCAATTAGATGGCGCTCCTCCGCATTTTAGCAGAAACGTTAGAAATTATTTAAATATCTAGTTTGTAAACAAATGGATTGGAAGAGGAAGGCCGATCTCCTGGCCTGTAAGATCGCCTGACTTGACAAAGCTGGACTTTTTTCTTTGGGGTTGGATCAAAGAAAAAGTCTATCAAACTCCTCCAACGACTGTAGATGATGTGAAGGCAAGAATTAGAGACGTCATTCAAATTATAAATGTTTCCACATTACGAAAAGTAAATTTGTCGTTTATTCAAAGACTTCATGTTTGCCAGCAGCAAAATGGTGGTCACGTTGAACATTTATTATAATTTTAAGTGTTTGTATTTCAGTTAATATGTTTTTTAGTTTCTTATGTATTCATAGCTTGCTTTGACCGACTAATGTTACTTTTCATCAGTGCTATCAACGAAAAAAATTGAACAAACTTAAATATCTCCGAAACTATTAGAGATAGGTATAGAACATATTTAATAGAAATGAAAGCCGATTAATAGACGAGGACAAGACATCAAAAAAATATAGGGTGTGCCATTTAAAAAAATGAAGATATAGCATTTTCAAATTTATGTTATTGAATTAATTTTTGTGATCACCGTATATATTGAAATCAAATTTTGACAATAGATTAAAGTAAGCTCATGTATGAATAATTTCTATACCACAGATTATTTTTTTATCTTTAAAAATAACTGAGATACGCCTACTTGAATTACTACATAAAAATGTCAGTTTTCAGATAACTTTGCAAATATCTCAAAAACTGTAAGATTTAGCTTGCAAGTAATTTTTATAAAAAAGGTGTAAAATTATAAGGAGAATCGAAAAATAAAATAATATATAGGGTGTTCTATTTAAAAATCAAAAGTTCTATATTGTACTGCTTTTATATTACACCCTGTAGAAACCAAACTATTTATAAATTATGCAGCTTATAAAAATAGACAACTTTCGTATTTAAACTTATCCTCTAAGTTTAATGGCTAAGGAGCTGTCGACCGAATACGCACTATTGGGACACCCTGTATATATATATATATATATATATATATATATATATATATATATATATATATTTACAATAAAATTCATTTTAGAGTTTATCTCGTGTAATTCAATTAATACATCGACATTTCGAAAACTTCGTTTTCTTTTTCAAGAATTGACAATTTGTCATTAAAATGATTTATGCTATCTAGTTCCTAATTTTTGATGTGTAGATGCGCAGTAAGGCGCACATCGACACATAAATTAGGAACTAGATAACATAAATCATTAATGACAAATTGTCGATTCTGAAAAAAAACGAAGATTTCGAAACGTCGATTATTAATTGATAATTCGAAACTTAAAAACAATACACATATATATATATATATATATATATATATATAATATATATATATATATATATATATATATATATATATATATATATATATATATATACAACCTGCTTCAGAGTAAGCGCCTTATTTTTTAGCTACACTATGGGTACTACTTTCAAAATATTTGGCAGTAATACGTTTCAGGACATTTTCTACACGATGGTGATATCAGATTTTCAATTGGACGAATTATTTCAAAATGGCGACTTTCATCTTCCTTTTTTTTAATGGAATGCAATAATATTTTTTTATTATTGAGATCCTAAAAACATTCTTTTCACGATAGTATTTCGTTTTTCTTAAAAATTCCTTTCTTTCCCTATCAAAAGCCAAACTAACATTTTCATCTAGTAGCGCATTAATGTTTTACACTCGATGTTATTTTTGTACAAATATCAAGTAGCGGTAGACACAAAAAAAAACAATTAAACTTTATTTTGTAATAAACATCTACTTTTTGAAACTCAAAATTAAAAATTTACATCAAATAAAAATTAGGTATTTACAAATATAGATGTTTTCATTTTTTTTCAATACATAAACTGAAACGTTGTCACACGAGCCAATAGATCGAAGGATAATTTCCGGAGAAATTTCGTTTATGCAAATACGAATTCTCTCTTGCATATTTTCAATAGTTCAACGATGTACACCTGGGATTTTACATACCCCCAGAGAAGAAAGTCCACTGGTGACACGTCAGGTGACCTAGGTGGCCAACCAACTGGTCCTCCACGACTAATCCAACGGTTCTCGTATCGATTATTGAAAAACTCCCTAACTGGTAGGGCATAATGTGATGGAGCGCCATCTTGTTGCCACTACAAATTATTTCTGAAGTTTAGTTTAGTTGATTTTGAATGTCATTTTCTAATAAATTGATCTAATCCTCTCCAGTTAGTCTATTAATAAATATTGGCCCAACAATGTGCTGTCCTATAATTCCATACCACAGGTTTAAACTGCATCAATGTTGACAACGTTGCTCACGACGTTGTCAACATTGATGCAATTGTGTGCAGTGTGGATTTACATTATCATAATAATGCATGTTATGTCTTACAACAGTATTATTTCGAAAACTTGCTTCGGCCGAAAATAAAACGTTAAAAAAGTTTCGATTTTGTCCTATCTGTTAGAAACCCCATTGTGCAAAATTAATTTTCAACAGAAAATCATTTTCGGTTAATTCTTGGAGAAGAATTATTTTGAGTCGCTGAAATTTATTTTTTTTATTACCCTCCAGACTAAACTATGCGATATTCTAACCAAATCTGCAATCTCCCTAGTACTGACATGGGGATTTTCAATAATGTGTAGCATTACCTAGTTTTCGTTGTCGTCATTGCAAGCGGGTGGGTTTTCATGTACCGGTTTCTTATCCACAGTTCCCGTTTCACTCGTTCTCTCCAATAATTTAGTAAATGTTCCATGTTCAGGGTGCCTACTGTTTGGATATTTATTTCTGTACAATCTGGCTGCTTCATAAGGATCTTTATCTGTTTTTTCCAAATATTAGGAGCATATCAATTAACTCGTTTCTCGTATGGCATAACGGCATTTTAAAAACGTATCAATTAATTTTAAATTAACAATTATAATCTTCAATAATACAATTGTTATTAACAAGCACTGACAACTAAATTGCATTGATTGACGTTTGACTACTAGATTAAAATTTAATTGTTTCTTTTGTGTCTACCGCTACTTGATATTTGGACAAAAATAACATCGAGTGTAAAACATTCATGCGCTACTAGATTAAAATGTTAGTTTAATTTTTGATAGGGAAAGAAATGAATTGTTAAGAAAAACGAATGATTATAGTAAAAAGAATGTTTTAAGGATCTCAATAATAAAAAAAAATTATTACATTCCATTAAAAAAAAAAGTTGAAAGTCGCCATTTTGAAATAATTCGTCCAATTGTAAATCAGATATCACTATCGTGTAGAGAATGTCCTGAAACATATTACTGCCAAATATTTTGATAGTAGTACCCATAGTGTGACTAAAAAAATAAGGCGCTTACTCTGAAACAGGCTGTATATACCGGCTGTCCCATTAAGGGCAGCGAGGTAGGATATATGGGAAACTATAGTTGCTACAGCGTTGCGTAAAAAATTTCATAACTAAAGTGGCCAAGAGAAATCGCTAACAAATACTTTTAAGTTTCTAAAACTGCCGCAAGATGGCGAAACTGCTATAGCAAATAATAAAAACTAATTTTTCTCCAAAAAGTAGTAGGTACCGCTTTAATATCACTAACAAACAGTTTGACTAATTCTTTGTCAGTTTGGTTTATAGCTTTCTGTTGTATCTTCAACAGTAAGGGTGGGGGAAGATGATATATAATTAAATATTCAAATTGTTCTATCTCCCACTCCTTGTAATGAAAGGTAGTCAAGTGGGGACTGATTTGAAAGATCTTTCAAATGCTGACTTTTTGGGGCCATTAATTTATCTTACACGAACTAGAGGGCGTTATTTAAAGACGGTTCAGTTTTTTGAGATTTTCTCGGAAAATTAAATAAAATGGTATGCTTTTTAAAGAGTGGTTTTTAAGAGGAGAAAATTACCCAAATTATAGCGAAAACCGTAGTTTAATATCTTTATTCGTTTTTGAGTTATTTCGAAATAACCTGTTTTTCAATTGACAAATAATATTAGCTATAAATCAAATGTTATCATGGAGTAAAAAATTGTTTTTAATAGTATTAAAGCGTTTTCTCCATTTAACCATTATGCAGTTAACTACTAATATTTATTATGCAAAAATAATTAGACATTTCATGTTATTTTTTATTATTTGCTATAACAATAAAACGCTAACACTATTGGAACACTAACAGTACGAAAGAGCAATAACGATACGAAACATAAGTCTTAAAAGGTAATCATGACAAAATATCTTTACAAATGTTCGAAAAGTTTTCCGTCATTCTCAACGCAAAGATTCAGTCTACGCCGAGTGTCTAATACGGCGACTTCAATTTCAGCTCTTGAAATGCTGGCTATAGTATTTCGAATTCGTTCAACCATATTTTATGGGATAGTAGGACGTGTTTCA
>JARFJB010001570.1:3092500-3400000 GCA_036346205.1 Vesta saturnalis
ACTACACAAATGATAGATGCTTGCGTGTTTCTCCCCCCCAAATCGAAACCGCCTTCAAGTTAGTCATTAGCTACACAGAATTACTTCATTTCTTTTGTTTTATTCCAAATTAGCTTATCAAAGAAATGCGTTTAACATTAACTCAATGTGTTATCGTTGCCGTCGCTAAGAAAACTGTGAGTGTCTTTTGAAGTACTGTGGTATGCTATCTATTCCTTTATTAGTAAACACTGTAACGTCTCTTAAAACTCAACCCGCTCCGCTTTTTTCCTTTCAATCTGTCTTTCAACAGCACTAATGTTTTAAATACAATACAATTCCACAATTTCTCTTTTATAATTATTTATTTCTCTATGCTAGCTAGGAGAACTGCGTGTCCTTAAATCGATTTTAAAAAACCGAGTTTGCGCATTTCGCGAAACTACGTCTTTTAAATATCCTAAGTTTATTTGGCACACTCGCACTAACCTAGAATTGTTTATATCACCATACAAACTAAAATCCCAGGGAGCGAATCTTTTAAGACTTTCCTGCATGGCAGTTGAACCTCTTTTTAACAATTGGCCATTAAAAACGTCTTCTAGGAATTTAAAAAAGTACATCTGTCTCACGCGAGCTAAGACGTGCCATAAGGATCCTAACAAAACTAATGATACTGAATACTTTATAATTTAATTATTAATCTATTCTCAAATGTACGAAAGTAAGTCTTACTTAACTAATTATATAGAACCTAAATTTGTTCTCTAATTTTTCATACTAATCATGTATGCGTTGCTACAAAAAAGAACGTTTAATTGTCAAGACCAGCGGTTAATTTAGATAAGATGCAAGTCTTTTTCATTGTCTAAATATCTACAATCAAGACTGTAACTTGCACGATTAATATGGCGCCGTCTACCGGTAAGTCGCCAGTTGTAGTGATGCCTACCTGTACCACCCACCATATGACTCTGGCATATTAAATTTTATACCGCATTTTAGTATGTGCATACAAATCACTGTATGACTAGCAGGAAAGCTAAATAATTGCGATACACCGGTGGGTGACGCCACAATGTTGTAACTAACAACAAGGTACATTATCAAATGATAAAACGTTGTTCAATACAATAATCAAAGTGGACTCACATCTTCAAGATGGTTTAATAATATTGAAGATTTAGTTATTAATCATTACTAACAATGATATGCCCTTCAATAGTAAAAATCATGTTGTTATAGCAGGTATATTCTCATTTTTTTTAATTTCTCATATTTTATAAAGTTTGGTGACATTTAAATTTTAAATACTTGCCAACAATTTCAGCTATCGTTCTCAGTAAAAAGAAAAAAGGTTTTTTTTACTGAGGACGATAGCTGCAATTGTTATTAAAATGATAAATTAATTCTAATCGTACTTTTTTTTAGTGGCGTCGATGTCGATATAACATTATAAAATTTAATGTATTATTATTACCTTTTAAGAATTTCACTAAATTCGCTTGGATGGTCAACGTTCTAAATGATTAAGTATGGAAAAACTTGTTTTTTAACCAAACTTTTAAGCAAGTAAAAATAAACTGATAATTATCAATAATTATAATTTTTAAATAATTATTTAATAATAAACGGATATAAACGGTACACACAGGAAACTACAATAATAATTATTTTGTGAAACGAAACGTGGCTAGGCATTATATGCAAATGTAAATATTCGATAGGTCAGAACATTAAAGTAATTACCTTTTGGGTTTGTAGTCGTGTATTGTTATTTATTTTTTATACCCACTTAAGCGTTTCCGTAACAATTACAGTTATCGTCCTCATTAAATGATAATAGTTTAGTAGGATATCAATTAAGTTGTCAAATAAATACATGAAATATAAAAACGTAAATACAAGCCTACCGTACGTTCAGATGAACGTATCTGAAAAAGCCAACTACGAAATCTAATTTTATTTTAGTAAAGATTAGCTGGAGCTTTAATAGAACAAATATTATTAAACCATAATGAAAGTGACAAATCACCTCTAAGGGACGAAGACTAATAATAAAAAATGTAACAATCAAAAATTAAAATTTAACAAAATTCACTAAATTATAATGTATGTCTAAATTCACAGCTAAAAACTTGACATACCAAGTACTGTACCGTTATTATGCATTAAAAACAGAATGCTTACCTTTAATCTTATTTTGATTTAATCTAAGTATATATTGTAAATCATTGTAATTCTATGATAAGTTAAGACATTTAATTGGCAAAGCATCTTCTTGGTCATATAGGAAAAAAAAACAGTAAAAAACCCAAAGTTGGCAAAAGTTAAAATTAACACTAAGACATATCATTCTGCATTTTTTAATGCAACGTGCATAACATATTTAACCCAAAATTTTCTTCTTGCCTGATTATTTGAAAGTATTTCAATAGTTGCTCGTTGTGAATGAACATAATAATAAGTTTGGCTTCAAATTGAGGTAAAAGGTTAATACTCTTGTCCGTGACTACAGGATAAAGAGTGCAACTTTTTTAAATTAGTTTTCTCTAATAATATACTAATTAAAAATGTGCGCCTCGTATTTTGACCACCTGGATCAGATAACCATGACTGGGGCGAATGTCAAGGTCAACACAAAAGTTAATGGATCAAAATTTACATATTGCGATCGAAGCTATTGCTACATACCATTTTTATTTTTAGGAAATGTAGATACAGGTTGTTGAGCATTAAAGTGTGTCAGGGTTCAAGACAATACATAACGTGTAAATGTGGTAATTCTGAACGTAGTTTACACTGTTTTCAAGAATGTGGTTATATGAACTAATTTTGTGACAAAAATAACATATACTATTTGAATGTCTGTAGCATCGGTGATCTAAAATTGTGGGCAGTCTTGTAACCAATTTATTGTGGCAGCTCGTGGTAATTATTCTTAGGGGGCCTTTGAATTCATATATAAAGTATGAAGGATGAATCTGTGTATACACAGGTTCTTATACGTTGCCCTGTGACATTGTGTGTAGCTTCTCACAAATATAAATATATAAATGACTATAGTGACTTAAATAGAAATAAACAAATGTAACTCAGTAATATGTTGATTCGTATTTACCCTACTTACTATTTACTTTCTAGTGTTGTATACAAAGAAAAATTAATCATCTCTCGTATTCCCAGGTAAGTATTTTAATTTATTACTGGCGTAAATTGTGTAGTTTGCGGCCCGACGCGTAAACGGAGGGCTGTAATTACACAAGGGAGGAAATGTACTTTTCTCGAGTGCTATATATATATATATATATATATATATATATATATATATATATATATATATATATATATATATATATATATAGAGGGTGTCCCAGGGTTATCATTAATTCTTAACATCATTCTTGCAATGAAATTAAGACGTCTTTGGTCATCATCAGGTCTGATCCTTGAACCAAGTGTATTTTAAAAGGATGGTAATTAAAGTCTTTAAAATCCTGTGAACTGAACTTCTTGATATACCAACTTCATTGGCCAGGGTTCTTACAAACACTTTAGGATTAAAATTTACATCTAACTGTTACCAGAATGAGACCAGCATGGGACAAAATGGAGTGGGGTAAGCCACGACCCCGGTCCGCACAGGATAAAGTGGAGTGGGGGTGTGGTCGGAAATAGGAGTGGGGTCGGTTCCTTTTCGGGAGTGTTTTCTACCATTGATGTAATTTTCAGCCTCTTGACGACATTTTCACCCCTAATTGGGGCCCTTTTGTCTGATTTAAGAACGTTTTTGGCCGTTCAGCCCCTAGAGATTAGGCTGCACGCTCGGGGCCGGGGGGGGGGTAGTCACGTGACCATGGGGGATGAGGTCAAAGTCCACTTATTTTACTTACAGGTCATAATCACACTACGCGGCTATTTTGTTTTTAATTATGATGTCATAATCAAATTTCGCGGCCATTTTGTTCTTATTATGACGTCACAATCAAAACCGACAATTATTTTAATTATAAGCCGTAATTAAATTGTATCATCATAACTTTTTTAATTATGCGTTGTAATCAAGACCCTTGGCTATTTTGTTATGGCGGGAAATTTGAAATTGTACTCTAATAGGAGGGCCTTAATACTAACTTGTAAGGCAGGCGTAGCGCTGCGCAACTTGCTCTTGAGGCTTCTTCCCCTTGTCCAAAAATTTGAATTCGTTTGTGGCGCCAGCTAGTAGTGTATAGACTAATGATTGTGTTCTGTAATAGAAGTGACTCCACCTAGCGATATATTTTAAAACTACATACAGATCACTGTAATGGTTTTCGGGGGAAATTTGAAATAAGAGGCTCTACTTCTAACTTGTTGGATAGGTATAAGACGTCTACACCAGCTTTCGGGCTTAGTCCACTGTTATGCACAACTTATTATGGTTTTAATTATGAGTCATAACTAAATTTATAAATAAAAAAGATAAATGGTTTTAATCGTTTATTATAAGCAATACTGTTTAGGGATTTAAAACTCATGAATGTTTTCTGTAATAGGGGCTGCCGTTATTGGAAATGGAACAATGATCATTAAAATATTTTATATACAAGATCTTCCTTAGCGGAAACACCTCGGTCAGAAAGGACCCAAGCAAGCCTAAACGGCCTAAGTCGTTATTAATCTGCTTTTAATTATGTCTTAATTAAATTTTTGCAGCCATTTTGTTTTGGCGGGGAAATTTGAAATCGCCCTTAGTCAAAAGACAAAAATTAAGCAAATCAGTTGATCTGCCAATAAAACCAGCCGACGCATGTCAAACCAAATCAATGAACCTCGATCAAATCAAACAAATCAATCTCAAGCAAAGCACGGTCGATCAAATCAAATCAAACAATCAGGTCAATTACAATCAATCAAGGCAATTAACCAAATCAGTCAAATCAATCAACCGCAATCTAATCAAACAAGAAGGTGAGCTAACAATTCCTCATAACCTTCAGGTAACGATTCTCCCATTTTATATACTCTCCTAGGAGCGACCGCTTGCTTTGTAGATAAGGCTAACCGACACTCTGAGCTGGTACTCTCCCTAAACGTGAGGGCACCGACGTGGGAAAACAGTCGATCATCCGCAAATCAGCCTCAATCATTTAAATATTGATCAATCAAATTATAACTTACAGCTTGTAAAAATTAGTTTACAATTAAAAAATACTGGTTTGGCTTAACTTATAGCTTGCTAAAACTAACCGCAATTAAAAAATACATGAGATAGCCTTCGTCATTACTGTCAATATACGAGCATCGAATTAACTCGTAACACTGTTGTCGGTTTTTGCATGCAGGGTTAAAAATAAGTTTCAGAGTTGAATTAGTTAAAATGCCTATACGATAACAAATATATAACCAAATTCGGAATCAGGTCACTATATTATTTTACATACAAGGGATGGCTTGTCGGAAATACCGCTGACAAAAGGGCCCTGGATTTATAAACAAGGTTGAACGCATTATTTCGTTTTTGAAAATAGACAAAACCTGGGGACCTGAATTTCTCTTCCAATTTTGATAATACACATGTGACTTGAAGTTAACACCAATTTTATTTCGTAAGCCAACTATAGAACTCTGTGATTTATTTTACCCAACGCTTATCATTATCGTTAGACCGTCATAACAATAAAATATCGGTCAAATTCTTAAATACCTCGGAGAAAAAGGTCTTAAATTTATAAACAAGCATGAATCCACTATTTAGTTTTTGAAAATGGACGAATGCCCTGGGGTCAAATACCGATTTCGTTTCCTAAGCGATATTCCCAGTGAACGGTATGAATTACAGTGGTAATCAACTGAAATGACGTCATACTAAAAACTACCATAGTAACAGAGCTATTCTTGTCATGAACAAGACGCATGTGTCAAACACTGACAGTCACGTTAAAAATTTATAGAGTGGTCCGAAGAATACGGTACAAAATCAGGCATTTATTTGGACGCAAGTATTGTTCATTTTCTAAATTTCGTTACATGCTTAGTAATTAAACAGTTTTGTCGTTTGCTATATATATATATATATATATATATATATATATATATATATATATATCCTTCGGAGTCGGGCTCTTTTAACTTTTAACCAACAGAGAAAACCAACTCATGCAGTTTACAGGTAACACCGCTTTTTCCTGGAATATCGATAATTTTGGACGCACTAGTGGTATTATAAATGATAATTATGCAACCTTTTTATTATACGTTCATAACGAAAGTGGGCAACACAGTATTCTATGTCAGAATGGCGTTTAAAACTTTATGTCAGACAATTCAATCTACGACCAATTGTATCTTTAATATTACTTTAAATAAATTTTGCCTGTCATTACTGACGTATTCTGAAATCTGGTTTGGACGTAGTAATAATGGGGTGTGACAGGATCTGCGTTTTTATTTGACTTATCAAAACAAAAATTTTGGTGACTACGAGCGAGCGTTTCGTAAATTTTACCTCGCGCGAGAGATAATGTCATGCTTTGCTACCTTACATGAGGGAGAAAAATATTTTCTATAGAGCGAGGTGGGAAAATTATTTTTTGTACGCAAAATCAGTACCAATCAATTATTAAATCGTTTTTGTTTAACTGTGGAAGGTTTTAACCATCTATTTTCTATGTTGATCCTTTAATAAATTACTTGCAATTCTGTTTTTAGTTGACCTTGTAACTATAATTGAACACTACTTGTGGTAGAAAAAGATTTGTACAAAGTCGAATATCTTATAGATGTCGAAATACAAAAAACAACTGTTTGTCTTACTTTTGTCTTGTTGTTTACCGTTTTATTCAGGTAACTTTAGTTTGTCCGTATTTATTATTAAATTACATAGAATTTATTGTTCAATGGAACGTTGTGGCTCACAACCTTATAGCCTCATTTTCGCTAAAAATGTGTAAGATAAACGCAATAAAAGGATTTTAAATGCCATATTATTATTTACTGCATTCTACTAAAATATACTTTGAATATATTGATGTATGTGTTGCGGCCTTGTGTCCCAGAGCTCTTTAGGTCCTGCTACTGGTTGTAATCCGTTCAGATTTTCCTCGGTTTTCTTAATTTTTTTTTGAGGTGAAGGTAAGCTTACGTGTTGTTAGACGATCAAATCGAATTGGGCTTCACGTTTTGTTATTAAACAAGCGGGTGGCCGGTCGAACTCAAACAAAATGGACGAGTTCGTTATAAGACGTAAGGCAGCTTCAAAAACATTACGCTTACCATACAATAAAACTCACAATCGATTGTGATCTTGATTTTCGGTAAACTTGCACATGCTTAAGATGTTCATAATTCTTGGATGATTACAGAAAACAAGACAAATGCCCTCTTCGTAGTAAAGTAACAACTCAACATGAAAATTGGAAAATTTATAAATTATGTTAAACCATCAGTCGTTAAACTTAATGAATTTAATTAGTATCGAAATAACTAATACCATTTGAAATGTAAGTTTTCACCATTATTATACATAATTAAAATACTTAGCTTTTGGGTTTTTAAATAGTGTATTTTTATATTTCTATTTTATATAAATCTGTAAGTTTCAATAACGTATAGATTTATACAAAATATAAATATAAAAATACACCATTTAAAAGTATTTTGAAAAGCTTAAAAAATTAGATTGTTTTCTATACTTTTGAAAGGTTTAATTCGAAAGAAGTTTAAGATCAATGTTATCGTATAACTATATAAACACCAATGGAGACCAAATCAAACATTTTCGATCCGTTTTATACACCATGACACATTTTTAATGAAAAAAGTCATACTTTTTAATTTTTAATTTTAATACGTGCACGGCCGACGGGGATTTTCACTCTCACATTTGTTCACTTTCAATGTGAAACTGCTAGAGCGCTGGTGGTGTAGTGGTTACGGTCGCCTTCCTTTGATGCTGTTGGTGCGGGTTCGAATTCCGGCCCATGCAATTTTTTTTCTTAGGTACTTTTGTTAGGTTACAGTAGTTTTGATTATCATATCTAAAATAGATATGGCGAAAAGTATATACGTCGGACGTACAAATATACCCGTCGGACGTGGATGTAGACACTGCCTACCTTTATTTTCCAAACAAGAAATGACATACAACTCGGCAGAAATAACAGTGGTGTTACGTTAATCCTATATAAAGAAATACACTAAACAAATTGTGTACAAATACTCATTTACACGATATTAAGAATGCGTTGTTTTACATATAAATATATATATATATATATATATATATATATATATATATATATATATATATATATATATATATATATATATATATATATATATATATATTCAAAATACACAAAATGTCAAGTTGTTTAGAATTGAAAGAATATGTCAAATTTCAGCTAGCTTCTCTGAAAAATAATATATTTACGCTTTATTTTTCTACCACCCCTGTATTTTATGGGAAACAAATTATTTCGGGGGTAAGTTATTATCTGAAAAAGTATCTTTTATTTGCCCCATAAGCAACAAATAAGGTTATTCACAATTATCCCTAAAAATACCTCAATTTTTGTATCCAATGGGGTAAACTACATATTCCTTCAAGATTATACCTAATAAATGTGAGGGGGTTATAGAGAACATCAAAACACTTAAATTTTATCAATAAATCCTTGTCCGTAAATTGATTTCTTTATTTACAACCACAACTATGTCTCACAAGTACTCATTATTCCTTATTTCGCTTTGATTTTTTTCAAAGTAGGCTTTGGAAAAAAATTGGAAATAGTCAACAATATCATTTTGACATTTCCGATATATATATATATATATATATATATATATATATATATATATATATATATATATAATATATAAAGGCCTAATAGCCCAATAAAGCCTAACCTTGCCGTTGTCTTATTGAGTTTGTACCGAAATTAAGATGAACAATAGTGTTTTATGTACCTAATTTCGTTAGTGCGGGTCATATACGTCCAGAATTAATTACAATACAATTAAAGGGGAATTGCCGTAGTCGTATCTAAACTATTCAAAGTAGTGGAACCTGAGTATTTGAGTTAGTTCGCTAAAACGAGTGTAGAATTAGAAGTTAGAAACTAGTAGATGGCTTTGTAAGGAATGTTGTGTAATTACACTTTCAACTATATCTTGTGTTTGTGTATGCGCGCGCGCGCGCGCGTGTGTGTGTGCGCGCGCGTGTGTATATATATATATATATATATATAGGAGTGAATCTATTATTTGTCATATATTAAGGTTGAAACTTGGTAGGTACCTAAGATGCATATTTACAAGTTCACCTCACCGATTTTAGTTATATATTGTGTATGTTGTTGTATCAATATTTCTGTTTAATACGTGTAATTGCATAAAAGTATTTAGTGTATTCTGCCCTCCAGATGTCATTAAAGTTAAAATCAGCGGAATTTAAAAACTAATTTGAAGTTAATATTTTTGGTGATTAGTATTAACAATTCAGATTAGGGTTGAATGGTGAAAGTCAAAGTTAAGCAAAGCTGCAGAACTTGAGTTGAGGATAAAAACGCGATTGAAGTGTTAGGATTTCAGCACCAATGCTAACGAGTAGGATTGACAACCATCAGGGCTGAATCCAAGGTAAAATCACTGTACTCTCCTTGTTCTCTTACTATCACACTAACATACCTCTTGCCGAGATTTAATGTTAGGGTGTGTTTAACCAAACTACTAGAGTTCTGGTGAAGACGATTTTTGTAAACGCCGCACACCTTTATTACAACCACACGACCTATCAATGAGTTTATCCGGACGATTTTCGAATTTTCTGTCACAAACCTTTGTGTCGATTTGGCACGTGACAATGTCTAATTGTGATTTCATGAGAACATTTTCTTGTTGGTAATATATTGAGTACCGCCTCTGAATCTACACATGTACGGCCTAGATGAAAATCACAATTTCACTCGTACACAGTGCGTAATTATATATTTTTTCTAGACTTATTTGTAAACTTCGTTCAACAGGAGTTAATATCATGGCAAAAGAAATTGTCTCAAGGGCGTGGACTTTTCCTTTTACCGTAACGACTTAGACCTTAAGTTGCCGATTTCATTTAACTAATCTTGCAATTCAAAGTGCTTTGCTAGCGAACAAATGCTGTTTGTCTTAGAGTGTAAAAGCAACGTTACTTACAGATGATACTATTGAGGTAGTTTGAGAACTATTGGAACATTAAAATTTACCTTTTGCTAACTATCAATAAACAAATAAGATACTGTCTTTTGTTACATACAGAGCAATCAATTATAGATTCAGATACTGCTTTACTACATTTACCGGATATGGTTGTTACCTTCCAACCTACATATACAGGGTTATACAAACGACATTTTAGTTATTGCTAAATCAATTTGTTACGTTATTTTACAACGTTTGACAGCTTTACTAAGTTCGTCTATGTGCGCGGGTGCATGTGCCTGTGTGCGTGCGTGTTGGTCTGTGTGTATGTGTGCATGTGTATATGTGAGGGGAGGGTGCGCACCTTAGTGCATGCGTGCATGCTTGTGGTGTGTGTATGGATGTATGTTAGTATTTAAAACATATTCAAAGTGTACTAATGCAGAAATTTGTAAATTGTTTTTTAGTACAGCTTAAGTAATTATTGAAAATATGTCATGCATGCGTAAATTATCTGCCCATAATTTTTCTGATATCCAATTGCATGAAATAATTTAAATTCTCTTTGAGAGGTATTAGTAAACTATTTATACGTTGCTGTTCTTGCGTCGTATTTACTGTATCTTGCACCGACATGAGTTTTTTGCCGCTTGGCTTATATTGTGAATCGTAGCAAGTTTAACAAAAAAATATTTATCCGTTACCACCCAAAGATTGTAATTGCTATGATACATTAAAAACAGAATATTTTAATTTTAATTATATCTGATAATTATTGCGATGGTGTGATAACTATACACACTTAGTGACGTATTTATAAGTCCAAGGAAAACAGTGACATATTAAAAGTTATAATTAAGATTACAAGATGTCTGAATCAATTTAAATGGAGATTTTCTTCTTGTCTGTTGAAGTTACTTGGATGTTTACGTATCTTAATAGATTCTCGTTGTAAGCGAATATAATGATGAGTTTGATTTGATAAAATTTCTATATTATCAAAATGAATGACATGATATAAATTGAGGTACTGTAGAGTTTTTTTAGTTGACACTGTCTGCAAATGTATGTGCGCTTTATCCATAAGTGTGGACTGGATAATTGTCATTTGTGATTTTTCATTTAAACGTAGCAGATTTATTCTTTTGCATTTCCTCATATTCCCTTAAATTGCTTTGACATTAACAGTTATTAACAACGTTCTAGTTTTATTGAATAGAACAACTGCAATTGTTGTTGAAAAGTACAAATCTTTATCTAAAATACACGATTTTTACATATAAAAGCAGTGTACACTTAACAGCTAATTAAGCATCCAATAATAGTTTTGTTTTTGTTAGATCGCAAACAAGTAACTAATTAGCAGTTATGTTCTTGTATATGTGATTTACGAACATGTTTCTTTTAGCCCACTTTAACACTTCAATTAATTTTGGTACGTTGAGAAAATAATTTCATTAAAATATACTTTGGTAAAAAAGATTATTTTTTATATGATAGAAGTATATTGTGCATAAGCAATCAAAATTGGGTATTAATTAAACAGGAAATTAATTGTCTGGTCGATGAAGGAGAGATTTAATAACTAAATAAAAATTAAAAATAAAATTAAGGTTTATCGATTTGCTTAGTTCTTTTTTACTTTGTATAATTTTCATACTTACGCTTGTGAACGGAAAAACTGACGTATTTGTTTTTTAATTTTTATCATGATTAATGTAAAACATAAATGTTTTAAGAATCTTTCGAGTTACATGATTAATGCTTAAAAATTTTGTTCATTAAGTGAATTTTGTTACCTGAACAAGTAGTACATGTTTGATTAATTAGTTAATACACTTTATCCAAGGATTAAAAGAATACACAAGAATAGTTTCAACTTTTAATACAAAAGTGATTATAATCGACTAAGTTTTCTATTGATACTGTTAGTAATTTATGTAAAATTAATTAAGTGCACGGAGGTTAGACCTTAAGGAGGAATACTCATTAATGCGATGTGCTTAGCTTTCAAAGAACTAGCCATTTTCATCAATTCATAGTCATGTTGGAGATTGATTTGGTGTAAGGCGTAGTTTTTTCCAAGGTTTCGATTAATCCAAGTGAAATCATAGGGTTGAGTTGAATGTAAGCTGTAGTTTGGGCTTAATGTATTAGGATTAATTATATGAAGAATAAAAGGTGTTTGTTGAAGGAAGGAAAACATATTAGTTGAGTTGATCGGCCTATTACCACAGTTTTTGCCTTTTGAGCGCGACGTTTCGGAAGCGGATTTTGCTTTCGTCATCAGGTTTAGTCCTGACAAAGACTGTTTTCACACTGCAGTCGAATTCATATGCTATGATTTTTTCCCAAGCACTAAATACTCTCAGATTCGAACTTGGTACCTTTCACTTACAAATCTGACACCTTTACCGCTGAGCTACGGAGTAATCAAATATATATTTTTTAGAATGTATTTGGCTTCTTTGAGTTTCCGGCGAGTTGTACCCTCGTCCTTTGCCACTATCTGTATGTTATCCCAATGGATGCGGTGGTCTTCGTTCCAGACATGTTCGGCGATTCTTGATTTTTTTGTTTCGCCCTTGCGGACGTTGTTCTTATGTTCTCACTTTGAGTGGTCTATACAATTTTAGTTATGTTAAAATGTGATTTTAGGTAAACATATATTGGTATTCTTATTTAAATTTACTTCTAAACACTATGTAAGAACATGTCACTCTGCCTTAAATTAATAATAATATAATAAAAATAATATAAAAAAAGTGAAGAATATAATGAAATAACGCTCGAAATACCTTTTATGGATGGGGTCTGCGATTACTTCAAACTATGTAAATTTTACATGAAAAATTATATTCGATAATGCATTATGTGCTTTATGTTGCAGTTGATTTAGTGGGTTATTTAGTTAAAGATGAAAATAAGCCAATTCTTCATACTTGGATGTATTATTTATGTTGCTCATTACATTTGGTTTCGCAACGTTTTGCTTTATTAATTCAAGTAAAACTAACTTTATAATAATTTCATAAATAAAGTAAGTACTTCATTCACAGTGTTCATTAAAGAAGGCATATTTAAAATTTCTTAATTGTAATGTAACAAGATGTTCATTCCTATTTTAACATGTGGTATTATTTCTGCCCCATTCTAATCAGTGCAGTTATTGATTTTTGACTTTTAAAGAACATGTGGGTCACAAAACGTAGCGGATAAACATTAGCAATTCTGCCACTAAAATTTAGTACAGAATTGAGTGAAAGTGGCAAATTTGAAAGTACCGGTTACGATTAGGAAGCTTCGTCAAAGACATCAAAACCCACATACGTATCTATGCCATTTACTTCAGTGCGTGATTATTGTCTATCGCAAAATTTTTCAATAATTCGAAATACAAAAATATATCAATACCTCCTTTAACTCAGATACTACTTAGTACTTTATTAAGTGTAACATTACTTTAAACCAATAATTTCTGTTAATAATTAACCATTAACCCTAAATAAAGTGGGGTTAATTTTTTATTCGAGTTAACTATCGAAACCAGTAGAGTCACTAGTTCTAATTTTTTTAGTTCGAATCTTTGTTTGCTAACTTTTAATGTGGGAGTTGAAAAGAACCATAACATCTTGTATACAGTATACAGTATACAGTAATTTATTTTGTATAGGATCGGCCATTACAAAATTAGGTATGTGTATAAAATGATCGAGGTTAATAAAAAAACTTACTCATGGGTAATTCCCCTTACCCTTTAAACGAGTAGAAAAAGCATAGTACACAACTTGGGTGGTAATGCTTATTATACACTGGTTTGTATTACGCTTAAATTCGCTTGCTCATTTTTTAAATAACTTTCCTCTGTTTTAATTTACCATCACTAATTTATGTTTATTTCATCACTATAATGTTTGGTGATTATGTCTATGATCCCAGATTATTACTACACTCACTTTTAATTAATACTCTTGTTATTAAATTTAATCTTGATATTTATACAATTTTTATCTAATCTATCGGTTCTTTCTGTATTTGACTTAATCCAGTTCTCTCCTGCATCATTCCACACTGTTTGTGATCTATCGGGCAATCGTCAAAATTTTAGATAGAATGATTAACATTTAAAATATCATGTGGTAGATTACAGTTTTTACCAAAAACTAATTCATACATTGTAGTTTGTATCCATATGTGCTGTTATTCAAAGAAAAACATCAAACGGGTATCCACGTACCCCATATTCCCTACTGTATGTTACTAGAATGCTAAACTTCAATAAATTATTTACAAATACTTTGCCTACCATTTCTGCTCCTTTATTATCTGTTAGATAAACCTATACAATTTTGTTAGTTCACAATGTATTGTTAAAATATGTTTATTAATGTATCCTTAATTTAATTGACCTACGAAACCTAAACAAATAGTTTTAAATACTGACGATGCAAGTTTATGTATTTAGCATTTCAATGTACTAATAATTTTTTTAGATCACTTTTTAAATTTTCCTAATGTAATATATTAAATGTACTCTTACATGTTCAATTCGCAATAGCCGTAGCTTAGGCTTTTTAAAATAAGTAAGTTTCTGATTAAACTTACCGAAGAGTCCGTGGCGTGCGCAGTAAGACGCAAAGAAACTAAAATAATATTTCAAAAATCTTACACGACCATAAAATAAAACTCAAAGTCGGAAGTAAGAGTCACTGGCGCCACTGTAATCAAAATTTGTCATTAAATGTCCATGGGCGTAGTGTTAGACATTATAACCTATTATAGATATCAAGATATAGATCCACTCGGTATATAACTAGCAAGTTCAAACACAAAATTCCTAAAAATTTGCTGCACTGTGGCAATAAATACCTTTATTGTGGCTGAACGCAGTTAAACTGTCCATTGTCAATTGTAAGTAACCACAATGTTTTACTTTTGAACGTTTATTATAGAAAATGTTTGCAGTACGACTTACTTACCACAATTTATACATAAATAGTTCTTAACACCAGGGTTAAGATCTAGTTTTCCTTACCTTTCTTACTCACAAAATAATAAACTTTCTAAACATGTTGTTTGTTTTACGTAACAGTCAAGTTTTATTTAGTCTTGGTCGCCTTATCTAAAACTGTCTCATTGAGGAGTAATTTTCCTTTTATATTTCAGTTACATCATTAACAGTAATTATTATTTACCCCCTTCCCTCCTATTTGACCAATAATAAATATTTAATTAAAAATATTCGTTCATAACAAAAACTTATAATAATAATAAATATTATTAAATATTACGTTTGGTGCGAAAATATGACGTATGTGTGCTATAAACATCAACAAGAATTTTAAGCTTGATAACATCTATATACGATTCAAACATTGCAAAGAATTATTTAAAGTTTAAATGTGTACTGCCGCCATGACAGTATTGACGAGAAAAATTCAGAATGCATCTCAGTATACCATTTAGCATTACGAAAATCTACTTATTCATCTTAATTACATATTGTGTAACGTTTTCAAGAGTGGTCGGCTAAAATTTTCGCAAAATCTATTAAATAATTGATTAAGTTTTATTTCTTTGCCTTCTACATATAATCATATTGGATGAACGAGAACTCATTTAATACCTTACAGTGCGAATATATTTGTTCGTTCTCATATGTACTTTTACCGTTTTAACTTTTTCACGTAGTAGCCAAAACACTGTTGTCAGTGTCGCGCATAATATTTTTACCTTTAATTAATTTTTACTCAAAAATAAGGCGGTCAATTATTTCCATTATATGTTCAAATATCACTAATAACGAAACTACACGGTACTTCCAAGATATCAGTAGCGTAAGGTACACATAAGAAAATTCATCGGCACTACTCGAAGTACATATTATTTATACGATATGGTATAAAAAGTCTAACAGCCTTAAATATCTTTACAATGTTCTATTAATTCCTACATGTCCACTTGTGTTAATGTATGAAAATCGTTTATAATTAGTTGTCTCGTGTCCTTGCACACCAACATTTAGCATGACACATATATTAAAATTATACCTTTCGAGTACATTATTTTCTTCTTATACTTCCTTATTGTTTTATTATCTTTCATTATCACTACTTTTCCCTTCGCACGAAGTATAAGTTTACTTCTGTAAGTGTTACAGCTTCATTTGTTTTATGTACATATCCATTTTGTTGTAATATCTTCGTGTTCTTTTGTTTCTTCTTTTGGATATCCATATTTGGTTAATAGTAACTGCAATTTCGGAATATCATCGTCTAGGATTTGAGCTCGTAAACAATATTGCGTTACATATCTTCCACCTTTCTGTTTTACTCCCTAACTTGATTTCTGGTTGTTACAAATATATTACTTGATTTTAAATTAGCACCTGTTTTCTAAAACTAATCTGGACTTAATTAATCCGGACGAATATGTATATGAATGATTTGTGATCTGTAGAAATATGAAACAATTATGGTCCAAAGGTTTAACTCCACAAACACAATTGCTAACAATTCTTTCTCTGTAGTTGCACAATTTTATTCTCCTTTATTTAACGCCTTACTTGCATATGCTTGCATTGCTATTACACAGCACCGCTCCCTATGCATATGTACTTGCATGCGTTAAAATACATTTATTATCTACACGAAAACCTGAAAGGTCTAAAACGCGTGGGCGTAATTAATGATTTCTTCAATATATCGAATCATTTTTGACATGCTGTGTTCTAATCGCGTTTTGCATTCTTTGGAGTTAATTGATTTTATGAATCAACAATTTCCACAAAATAAACCCGTTTTAAAATTTATTTTTGTAATTAAAATTATTTGGTCTAAAATGATTGTCAGTTATTTCTATGCAAAAAATAGAATTAAAATCACATTGGTGTAATTTTGAGCTCATATCGATTTCGGCGGTTTCTACGACTACGTCACTACGTAACAGAGTATGTAACTACCTTAAACTAAACGATTTTCCTGCTTAAGGGATAATCACAAATTTCGGTGTTAAATTATACCTTTTGATCACTTTAAACTATAGTTGAAGTAATTAAATATTATATTAATTTCTAGTGTATTAACTGCCAAAAATGTTAGAAAATTTATGTCACAATCAATTTAAATATAGATGCATTTCTTACTACAGATAACACGTTAGCAGGGGTTTCTCTTTTCAACTTGACGTAATGCTGCTATCTACTTTAATTTGTGCAAAAAGATAAATGGGCACAAAGGTAAAATATGATTATACCTAAATTTCAAATTAAACATCAAGTACAATTGTAACAAGTTTATTAAATACCAAAGACATACACATTGTAATCCCTTATATATAATCGATGAGCCCTGCAATCTAGTTCATTAAACTATATACATATAAACTTAACCGTCGAGATCTGACACTCATTAGAATGATTTACTCAGTCAAATATACGAATAATGAATATTAAAAATTTAACTATATCAGCAAGCGACCATTGTCTGGTCTCAAGAATATATAAAGAAACAAAACATTTCTTACTTAATTGATAAAGTAATCCAGTGTTAGGTCTCTCTTCCTGTAGCCACCCACGTCACTACACCAGTAGTTATATATACCAAACAAGGTGCTTTCATTGATTGCTTCACTAACCAATCCCTTTCCTTTCAGTAATAATGTCACTTCAACTCTTTAATTACGAACTGCATATACATGTGATCGCTTGCAGGTATAATGGAAGATTTAAGTATAATTTAGTTTTACTATTTTTTATTTAAGTTCTAGGTTTAAATAAAATTCACACAAATCTTCTGAACTCCCAATTACATTCAATTAACTGTGAAGCATGTTATTTCACCATTTACTTGATTAAATATGTAAGTAATTTATAGAATTCTGTGTTATAAGTGTTTTGTAACTGTGGTTTCCTATTAGTGGAGTTTATCGGACTATTTCCACAGTTTATGCTTTTTGAGCGCGACGTTTTGGAAGCGGACTCTGCTTCCGTCATCAGGCTTAGTCCTGAGAAGGACTGTTTTCGCACTTGAGTCGAATTCATATGTTATATATAATCTTTTCCCAAGCACTTGACTACTCTCAGATTCGAACTTGGTACCTTTCACTTACTAGTCTGACACCTTTACCACTGAGCCACGGAGTAATCCAATATATATATATATATATATATATATATATATATGTATATATACATATACATATTTTTTTAGAACTTTGCCACTATCTGTATGTTATCCCATTGGATGCGGTGGTCTTCGTTCCAGACATGTTCGACGATTCTTGATCTCACTGTTTCGCCCTTGCAGACGTTGTTCTTATGTTCCTGCGTTCTCACTTTGAGTGGTCTACTGCTCTCTCCTATGTATGCTCTGCCGCATTCGCATGGTAGGTTGTATACACAATTCTTGGAATTCTGATCTTCATTGTATGGTTTGATTTTGGTTAGTATTCCCCTGAGCGTTCTGGTCGATTTGAAGGCAGTGCGTATCTTGTATTTGCTGTCTATCCTACGTTTTTTTCTGAGGTACCTTGTATATATGGTATTATCGCTGTATATTTAGGTTCTTCTTTTTCGGTTACCCTTTCCCTGTTTAAGTGAGGTGTTAGATCGGGGTAGCCATTTTCTTTGAGTGTTCTAGCGATATTTTCTTTTTCTCTGTTCAGGTCCTCTTGTTTTGAGCATATTGTTTTTGCTCTTCCCGTTTTTGTGGTGATTGGAGTTGTAGTGTAGGTACCTCCCCGTGTGGGTAGGTTTCCTGTACACACTTGTCGTGAAAGTGTTGTCATTCCTGTATACAAGTTCATCCAGGAATGGTAGTTTTTGTTCCGACTCCAATTCCATTGTGAATTTGATGGAGGGTGTGCGGCTATTTAGATGTTCTAGGAATTCATCTAGCTTATGCTTGCAATATTACCAAACTTCGAAGGTATTATCCACGTATCTAAGCCACATCCTTAGTTTCTCTGTGAATTCGGATATCGCTTGGTCTTCAAAGTCTTCCATACATATATTGCTTACTATGGGTGATAGTGGGGAACCCATCGCCATCCCAAACTCTTGTTGGTAGAATTTGTCTTTTACCTGGAAATATATAGTTCTAATGCATATTTTCGGAAGTTCCATTATTGTGTTTATCGAGAGTTGCGTGCGTTCGTCTAACGTTTCATCCCTTTCCAGCTTGTCCTTTATGATAGTTAGTGCCTTATCGGTAGGCACATTTGTGAATAGACTCACAATATCGAAGCTTACCAGTATTTCTTCGTGGTTTGGTTGGAAGTTTCTGATGGTTTCCACGAAGTACTGCGTATTCTTGACAATAGAGTTGGTTTTTCCCGATAAGAGTGGGATGATACCTAGCGGATAGTGTGCTAATCGGTGACAAGGTGAATTTCTCGAGCTCACAATTGGTCTCAGAGGAATTCCTTCCTTGTGAATCTTTGGTAGGCCGTACAGATGCGGAGGTTTGCTATAGTGTGGGGTAAGTCTAGTTCTCTGGTAATCCGAGAACTCCCCCTCATGTTTGCCAGCATCAGGTATATCCGTCTTTTGATTGATGGTGTGGGGTCTTTTGGTATTTGTTTGTACTCGCCCCCGTCTAGTAGTTGTTGGATCTTACTGTTGTAAGTGTCCATATTTATTACCACAGTCGCGTTTCCTTTGTCTGCCGGGAGAATTTTGATCGTTGGGTCATTCTTAAGGGAAATGACCGCTCTCCTTTCTAAGTTAGAGAGCTTAGGTTTATTTCGCCTAGATGAATCTAGGACTGATCTAATCTTACTTCTGTATTCTTCGGCTTTCTCAGGATCTAATTTCATAGCTGTTTCTTCGACTGCGGTTATTAAATCTACTTTCGGAATATACCTCGGTGTTATCGCATAGTTCAAGCCTTTGTCCAGAACCTGCATTTCGTTTTCGTTCAACTGCCGTTTAGAGATGTTCATGACAGTGTTTTTTCGATTGATGTTGGCTGGTTCTTTCTCCTCCTTCATTAGTTTTCGAGTTTCTTCTGCTGAATTTCCTTATCCATTGCCTTGGTCTTCGAATATTTACTTCTGGTAGCCGTATTTATCCTATCAAAGTCTTGTTCGTTCACTCGATTTCGAATGGTTTCTCTAATCTCGTTGGATTGGCGTTCGAGCTGGTACTTTCTGAAACGGTGATGTCTGATTCGTTCTTTGACTAACGATTCGCTAGCTATCTTTGCGATTAGTGATATTTTTCGGCTATGTATAGGAGTTTTGATGTTGAGCCCGGTGGGTATTACGTTGTTATCACGGGATTTGCAGAGGAAGATTAGGTGGTTCTCCTCTAGTGCTAGCTTGTTCATTGATGTTTCAAGCTTTCTGAAAGGTTGTTTGACTTAGGGGCCGTACCGAGTTACTAATTCTGTATTATAAGTGTTTTGTAACTGCGGTTTCCTATTAGTGGAGTGAATCGGCCTATTTCCACAGTTTATGCTTTTTGAGCGCGACGTTTCGGAAAGCTGACTGTTTCCGTCATCAGGCTTAGTCCTGAGAAAGACTGTTTTCGCACTTGAGTCGAATTCATGTTATATATAATTTTTTCCCAAGCACTTGCCTACTCTCAGATTCGAACTTGGTACCTTTCACTTACTAGCCTGACACCTTTACCACTGAGCCACGGAGTAATCCAATATATATATATATATATATATATATATATATATATATATATATATATATGTATATATATATATATATATATATAATGCTGAATTCAGGATAACAAGTACAAAAAAAATGTAACCAAAAAAATTGTTTCACTTCAATATGTATTTTCTTGAGATCGTCCTTTTAACCATATGTGGGTAACTTACAACCTCATTGCAAGCGTCTCCAATGCGCTGGAGATGTCCTTTCGAACTTTTTATTTCACATCGAAGCTACACGATTTAAATCTGTAATCGCGTGGGACAGGCCTGCAGTTCATCCTTGGTTATCTACACACAAAAAATTGCTTATTCTAAAATGAGACAATCCCTCCTCATGTTGAAAATAGATTCCTGCAATGTTAATATCCTCGAAAAACAGTGGCAGTTGATTTTGTGCAGTTTAAATAAAACACGCCGAAGAGATTGTTGAAAACTCCACGCTGTACATTTACAGAGCTGAAAACTAGACGTCACTTGTAACGGTACAATGGGCATTCAAGTCCCACACGACGGACGCTTAATTTGTAATGAAACTTTCTAGTTATTGAATTGAAATGAGTAATCCGTACTGCAATTTATTAGAGTAGTAAATTATAATAATTATATTCCCAGGCTAGCACTTTACTACACCAAACTCATCTAGTTATAATTTACGTTCAATACAAATTGTTAATTCTGGACCAATAACAATAATTTAATGGTCCGCAATTTATATTCAGTTAACTCAAAATTTATCCCCAATAGCGATTTATTGGTAATGTATATTTTTTAAAATTCAAAGCATCAATAACACTAACTCTAGTTAAAGTTAGTAAATTTACTTCTAAATCATTCGATGTAATAATAGTACAAGGTTGCTAAATCTACCTGTTAATATAAATAATGTGAGGGTTTGTCTTAGTGTAATTAAATTATACCCTGGCCTTTAGTCATACACATTAATTTACATTCATATTATTTAAAGACTGAACTAATAATGTACACTGATGTATTATATGTTCCTTATACTTAGGAACAAGTACAAATAAATTATGTCCTTGATTTTTTTAAAACTAAGACAATTGGAGTATTGGAAAATTTATATTGATCTGTTTTAAAGTTTCTGTCAAATTTAGAGAATTTTTATGCCACAATCAATTTAAGTATAATTGAAGGCTCTATTCTCTATCACGATTGAGTCAATCTAAATATTTCTTTCCCACTTAATATCGTGGTACTGTCTACTTAAATTGCATTAAGCTGGGATAATGAACACCAAGGTACAAATCGACTACACCAATTTAAGTTAAACAGTAAATATAAATGTAACAAATTTATTGTATAACGTTACAGACATAAACATTGAAATCTTTATATAATCCTATAGCCCCTAATCCCGCTATTCTTAATCTAAGTACATATAACATATAGATTCAATGGTTCTGGACAACTTACTTACTCTATCAATAAGTTTAATGAATATAAAATAAACTAAAATGAATACAGTATTCGCTAAAATAAACTACCGAAAACAACAACTTTATTAATTTTTTTCATTTTTGTCATTTACATATTTAAATGAGTATCATTACAGCGTAAGCGACCTTTGTAGATCATTGAATATATTCATAAATAGTGGCTGACGCAGTTGTTGAAAATAAGTTATTATTGTTTGTCGTAGTTCTGCAATTTCCACTGGTGCATCATTAGAGCGGAATACTGACTTTTTCATCATCCCCCAGATGTATGCATCAAGTGGCGTAAGGTCAGGTAAATGTGAAGGTTAATCGAAGTCCGTTCCACGAGAATAATTCTGTTTCAAAAATGCTCGCGGAGAAGTCTGGCGTCTGACTATATGGCTTGTGGCGCCATCCTGTTGAAACCGTTGCCTGTTCAACTGTAAATTTCGTGGGCGGAAAAAGTTTATTAAATCTCTCACAATAGGTATGATGGTGTTCTGCCTGTAACGCTCTTGATTAACAGTAAACGTGAGTTGATTTCTGTCCTCAACACAATAAGGACCTATTATACCGTACCCCTATGCAGCACACCAAATCGTAAGTCGAGCACTGTGAAGTAACTTTTCTACAATGAGGTCAAGGCGTTCAAATCCAAGAAATCGAGTTGTTTGGCCATAGATATAGCCATTTAGGTGAACGTTCGTCTGAAAACCATACAAATTTCAATAAATCGGTATCTACGTATATTGGACTCAACATGCGTCCACAATAAACTTTCCTTGAACGTATGTCCACAACGTTTAGTCGTTGTCCACTTCCGTATGAACGGAAATAATGTTTTACTATAAATAACCTTTCCTCAGTTATCAGAACCATTTTTAGAACAATTTTAACACGAGCGTAATATTATTATGACAGTTAATGAGAAACAAGCCAAACGTAACATACAGACATCGCCCAAGCCATTATATGGCCCTTCATGTTTCGGTACCTTGGAGTAACAGTCCACTGTCGGTTCTCTTTTGGTTCATGATATGTTCCAACACTGATATATATCCCAAAGTAATTGTGGTATAACAATGCTTCAATCACCTCGAATTACAATTCGTTTCTTGACAAACCAATTAATTTTCCATTCAGTACTTCGCCACACAAATGATTCTGACCCGAGACACTGATCAGCTGTTTTCTTTATACAGAATTTACGTTATGGTATATCCATCTCAGTTTAAGATGCAACTATAACCAAAATAATTGTGGACCAGATCAATTCACCATTTAATTTTATGTTATACGTAAAAATGTAAATTATTTGATTGGTTCCCTTAAAGGAATGCGAGCATAGAACACCCCTTTGTCAATATAGACTTGTTCAACTTATGTATTAACACACTTATAATTTACACAAACCTCACAATTTAACACTTTGGCCTTTTAAATCCTGAATATAACCACACATAGATTTCAGCAACCTTATGTTTAAATTACTGCCGACACAAACTTTCAATTTTAACATTTGAAACTTTCTATAATTTCAAATAATAATAATAACAATGGCCGAAGCGTTTAAAGTTTCAACATTTTTGAAATGACTCACTGACAACTTAAGAACGGCACGCCATCAGATTTGTGACCGACACGCGTCAATGTTAGATGTAGACTTCCTAACCCTTAATTTTGTAGTCCTATTTATAACCTTTCACTAAGTCAGGAGGGATATTTAATTTGGCCAATGAAAATTTGCAAAACCGATTTTAAGAAGGTCTTGATTAAATTTTTCTACAAATGACATAGTTTACTGCGTAAAAACCTAAGCATACGGGAATTTGAGCTGCGGCAAAGCAAAACAACTAAAATTTCATTATGATAACTTCCAAGAATTCTCAATCAATAAATAACAACAAAAACAACATTTTAACATAAGCAAACGCCACCACACACACTCATCATTCCAAAAATAACCTTGCGATCATCAAATCACAGCTCGGGCGCAAGGTACTGTCTCTCCGACGGCAGTTTTGTTAGCGGTGGAGAGAAAGATCCCACACCCATTTGTATAGCCTCTTACGCAGTTGGCCTGTGTTGTAGAAAATAATAATAATAGTGTCTTTATTATGGGCGGGTTGTTAGCCATCCGCTGCTATGAATCCCAACCCCGAAAACTATGAAAATACAGAATTGACAATATGCTTCATAAGCCGATTTAATCACTAATCATCTAATTTTTATGGTCGTTAACGAAAGAAAAAAAATAGCAATCAAAAAAAAAAGTAGACCGAGTAATATCATGCTAGTTATTTATTTAAAGGGATTTGGTATTTTTTGTATCTATTTTTGAAACCTTTCACTTCAAACGCTTTTAAGATATTTGGAATGTACGTCAATGGTGCATCATAGGAGAAACAACCTTCAAATAATGTTTTGTAATGATTCGACATATCAATCAGATCTGAATTTCGCAGAACTCGATCATGAACATTACGACGAAATTTGATTTTCGTATTTAAATATGAGGGTTCTCCGAATTTTATAACCTTATGTATAAGATAACCTAGATGTAGTTTTCTCCTAAGTGCCATTTTTAATATGGAGCTTTCTTTATAAATGAACGAAATATGATCACGTCATCGTGTATTAAATGCGAACCTGGCACATGAATTCTGTATCATTTGCAGTCTGTAACTATTTGCACTGTTCAAACAAGGGCCATACACAGTATCAAAATAGTCAATTTTAGACAAAATTAATGAATCCATTAGGTTCCATTTAATATTTGACGGAAGTACATAAATGAACCGATACAGGCACTTAAGCTTTGAGTGAGCTGCGCGAGTTAGCTTGTTGATATGGTTCGTAAAATTTAAGCTGATAGCAAGAATCACATTCACATTGGAGTTAGATCAAGTGGGGAATGTTGCAAAATAAGTTGCTTGTGTAAATACTTGTGAGCGAAAGAGGTAGTCACACGAGAGCCTAACAATAGTGATGAGGATTTAGAATAATTTATTTGTAAAGAGTTGTTCTGTGACCATTTTACTAACTTTTGCAGTTCTTCATTAATTTCTAACACAGATTCAACAATTCTAATGGGATGAACAGAATAAAGCAAGTAGGCGTCATCTGCAAAACTGTAGGTACTCATTTTTTACCATACTTGGCATATCGATATATATATATATATATATATATATATATATATATATATTATTATATATATATATATATATATATATATATATATATGTATATACTGAAAAGAAGTGGGCCAAGTATTGAACCCTACGGTGTCCCTCTAGAAATGGTCAGGGTATTTGAGAATATTATGCTAGAGTCGAGCGATACTTTAACAGTTTGGAGTCTATTCAATAAGTATGATCTAAACCACTTGACAACATCATCAAAGATACCACAATAATGCAACTTGGCAACCAAAAGTTGATGATCAATCCTATCAAATGCCTTAGAATAGTCAATAGACAGCAGAACCGTTACTAGTGATTTATCGGCTGCAGAATGAATTTTGTTAATAATATCAATAAGCGCCGTAGCAGTAGAATTATATTTGCGAAAACCAAATTGGCGGGAAGGTAATATTTTGTTTGATAGAATATAAGGTAATATTTGGGAGTTCACAATTTTGTCCATAACTTTCGACAAAGTTGGTAGAATACTAACCGGCCTTAGGTCAGAATGCATCTCTATTGCATATTTCCTTACATTTAGAAGTTATAGAAGTTTAAATGAAGAATTAATTATGTTGCCTAAAGCCTTATTACAATATATGAAATACGATTGTGCCAAGTTACCAATTATCACACTAACATTAATGCATTTGTTACATTATTTGCAAGTTGTAATCTGTCAGTTAATTTATATTAAACCATTTATTGTTGTTCTACTGAGTTATTACCGAGTTTATTGTTGTTCTTAAAGTTTTCGTCCATTTTTCTTATTCCCGCTCTACATACCTTTTCTTGTTTTATTGTAAAATGTCCCATTTCTATGTATTTTCCAACTCTGAGATGGCCGATATGATTGAGACTTATTGCCAAGAGCAGTGTAATGGAGGAGCTGCATCAAGAAGGTATGATCAATTGTACCCTAGTCGTCACCTACCCAACAGAAAATTGTATCAAATGTTATTCCAACGATTAAAAGAACATGGGAGCTTTAAAGCGAGATACCGTGCTGGACGTCCAGCTTCTCTACCCGTTGGGGAGGAAGAAGACATTTTACGTCTAGTTTAAGAAAATCCTGAAATCAGTATTACGCAGTTATCTGCAATTACAGCTGTACCCTGAGCGTCCATACATAGAGTTCTTCGTGCCCAACTTCTGCATCCGTATCACCATTTAAATGTACAGGAGTTGTTACCGACTGATTTCCCACTAAGATTGAATTTTTGTCAGTGGTTGCGTAATAAACAAAATAATGACCCGACATTTTTTAATTGTGTGCTCTTTACTGATGAAGCAACCTTTACTCGTCGAGGAAATTCTCATACATGGAGTGAAGACAATCCCCGTATAGCTAGAACGAAGCATTTTTAGCACAAATTTTCAATTAACGTATGGTTTGGTGTAGTCGGGGATTCTTCAATAGGACCATGTGACCTTCCTACTCGGTTGAATACAGAATAATATCTCAACTTTTTGCCATCTTACTAGAAGATGTTCCGCTTAACATTAGAAACAATATGTGGTTCATGCATGATGGTGCTCCTGCTCATTATGCTCGAAATGTGCAAAATTATTTAAATAACCACTTTGTACAACGATGGATTGGACGTGGGAGTGATTATCCCTGGTCACCGCATTGAAGCTAGAATAGAGAATTTTTTCTAAATAGCAAATGAAATCTAATACCTACTTAATTCAATTTAATTTTTATTAGAAAGTGCATTAATATTAGTGTGATAAGTGATAACTTGATACAATCGTATTTCGTGCAAAGCTTTACATTGGTGCATTAAAACGCTGAGGTGCGCATTTCTTGAAAACGATACATTTTGTGGATATGCAACAAGTACACCTTTTTTATGTAAAATTAGTTTCTCCATCATAAACTTTAGCCGCAGAAACGAAAGTGTTGATCATAAGAAAAATATGACAGAAACATACGAAAAAATTTGTCGACAGCGCGCTCTACAATATGCAGTATGGCTCATAAACTGTGAATGCCCAGTTTCCTCCGAAGTGGATGTATTCCAATTTTCAGTGATACGTCATGCCATTTCTGAAATACACTCAGTGTTAGAAGTTTCTTTATCACTTTAAAGAGCTGTAACTTCTTCAGGAAACACATTTGTACTAAGGTATGTTTGGTTTAATCGACCCCATTTGACTTAAGGAAGTTGTATTTAAGCTGTGTCCCTATACTTATGGGACACCCTGCATATACAAAGTTCAACAATCGTGTATGAGTAACGAAAACTAGTTAAATAAAAAAATGTTTGTATAAAAACTGTAGAATGAATTGAATTATACACTGATATTTAATTAAGAACAGCTTAAATTTTAAATGTAAAACTTGTTTGAGCTTTACGGACAAGACTTTGCTTTTGTAATTGGAAAACTTTTGCATCTAATGAATTATCTAAAATGTTTACTTTGACAAAGCAAAATTTTTTGTAAATTACTTCAGTATTACTGAACTAAACTAAATATTGTGATTTATTAATTTCATTATGAAAATATAAACTTTCACCATTGTTACACATAATAAAATACTTATCTTTTTTGGGTCCTTTTAATTATACAATCTAAACGTTTCGATAACACTTACAGTTATCTTCGTCAGTAGTAATATTATCTATTAAAATTGTCAGAGATGTTGAAACAGTTTTGTCAAAGGTGAAAAATTAAAACATAGACATTAGCCGGCTATTAATATAACAGTTTGAGAAACGTATAAAGCCAACTATAGAATTAAATAACCTAGTTATCCTTTACTAAAATATAATTATATAGTTGGCTTTATACGTTTCTGAAATTAATTAATAGCAGGCTAATGCTTAAGTTTTAATTTTTCAACTTTGACAAAATTGATTCAACATCTCTAACAATTTTAATAGGTACTACTACTACTCATGAAGATAACTGAATTGAAACGTTTAGATTGTATAATTTAACTTACACCACTAAAAAAACCCAAAAAAGATTTTTATTATTAATTTCATTGTTATTCAAAAAAGAAACATTCAATCCAATGTACTGTGTAGCTACTGGTAGGGTAACTTTGAGTATAATCACACCGACAGAGATTAGTTCACTAAACACGTATATACATATTTTAATTTTTGAGAACCGTTTTCTTACAAGTAAGTCTCCTATTTTTCTCCAACAAAATAATTATTAATAACATCAACAAAAAGAAATGCGGATTCAAATAAACAGTGGCTCGACCGTTTCGTAACTTCACTTTTCGTTATAAAATGTATCTTGTGGTGATCCGGTCTTTCTTTTCAGTCAGAATGATTGAATTTGGTCTTATTTTTGGTCCCTGTGTATTTTCTCTTACACAGAATATATTTTATTATCTTAAATATATCATGCGTGCATCCTATACCAGATAATATCGCATTAAATACATTTTTTCAATTTGAAGTCCTTTTTACAGCAAAACTTAACTTTAATCAATAGTTATTTATTGAAAGGGTTTGAAATTGTATTAATGCAATGTTAGCCAATGGATATTAAAAACTGCTTCAATGTTGAATTTGTACAAAAAATTCACGTCACGAAATATAATTAAATTTTTGACAATGTTATAAGTAAAAATAATGGAAGTGAAAGTCCTGTTAAGACTCTACATTAATGCAGACTAAGCGCAATATGTATGCAATATACTTTACAATTTTTAACATTACCGATCCGAAATAATGACAGACACCGTAAAATCAGTTCTATCAGTCTATCGAGGCAATACGAGGCAATATACATATATAAAGAAAGATTTTTAATATTCTTGGTCTTGACTATCTAGGAAGACTTTTGACCGTTTTCCGAACATAATTGCTGTATAAATAAATATGTTGCATGTCACTCATCCCATATGATGACCAACACCGTAAAACCATGGAATGTATTGTCCACCAAGGAATGTAATGGAATATTGAGCGACAAAACTATGCCGATATGTTAGAAGACAAATTGTACCGAAACGTTGGCAACTCGAGCCCCACGCGTTGGAGGCTAAATGTGTAATGATACCTTCTTAATTTTTGTTAGAATAAAAGTTAAAATTTAAAGTGTTACTTAATTTCTCGCTACCTCATTGGACCACAGATTGTAATGCAACTTAGATGACAACCCTATGATGTATTGAATAAAATAAAAAAAAATACTATTTAACCATCCTAGCTTTTTAAGTATGATTGAAATGTAATGATAATTTACATTGACTACAAATTATTTATATTTTAACAAACAAATAGAAAAAAATCCGATCTTTACTTTTAGCAAGTGCGAAACACTTTTTCCAGTGTATTGATATAACTAGATACAAATGTTCACAGAATAATTTTGTCCACTCCAGTGAAGATGTCTTTAATTTAATTTGTGAAATAACCTTTCTCAACATCGATTTACTAAAGGTTATTAATATTTAATATTGTTATTGTAGATCTAATGCACCGATAAAATGCTAACTGAAAATAATGTTCATGTAATGCAATAGTTTGTAATCAAGGATTAATACACAACTAATGCTAAACACCTTTTTTGCAATTTTTACAGAAGCCAATGAGTAATTAACTCCTTTATCACTGTCAGGGAAAATAAAATTTTGTTGAATTTTACTTACTTTCAATTTAAATCACAAAATCAGAAATAAAATATTAAAATCCATTAAAGTGTTAAACTAAATCTAACAAATATGATACATTTGTTAATAAATGTTGGAAATACAAACTTAAACTACCCATGCCTGCTATCTATCTATCATAACACTATCAGTAATACACAAAATGTATTGTACATAAAGTGGAATGGTTAAGTACGAGCACAAACACAATTTAATTACACATACACATACAATGTATGCCTACCATACCATTCGAAATTCATATTGGTGCGCAATCATTAAAGATTAATTCAAATTTTAAACAATTCCTTACTTATGAGTTGCTCCAGATGATATAATCCTTCTGGCCACTATTCACACATCACTGGCATTGCTCAAGGACAAGCAGCAAGTATATTCGATGATCCAATATCCCTTAACTCAGATTGTTAAATTATTTAATCTTAAATGTCCCAATATAATTTAACTTACACAAATTTTGTACACCCAAAACATCCGCCCCAGGAGCCACGACTAACGGTGTGTGGTGGAGAGTGGATAAGCTCCACTAACCATCACAAAGGCAATGATATTTATACAAAACATTACTGTGCCGTAATACCACCACTTCAACACAGCCGATAGCTATTAGGAGTGGAACCTAAAGCACGACAGACAGCAACCCACCGTGACATGGCGTGTTCGCGAAGCAATCTAGTACTATAGGGGCAGTCGCTCACTAAATCCAAGGGACCGCAAAAGCGATGTATAGTTTATAAATTGGAGCTTCCGCTCCGTTATTGGTACCACCCACACCGACCACCACTCACGAAACATTCACTCAAACGCGAGGAACAATGTCGGTTGAGGGGAGGTCTGGTAACCGTGCTCCACTTGTCCCTTCTAACCTAGCGCTCGCCTGCCGGTTTCGACCTCACTCATACAAGAATAAAAATATAAAATGAACACATTCAACCAAATTCAAATGAAAATAAAAGTAAGAAAACGTCAAATCCGGTAGCACAAGTCAATCGGGAAATCCAGGAACAGTAAAATATGATCACAATTATCGTAATAGAACTGTTTAACTAACTTATCTAACCTAATGTAAATCTATCCAAAAAGAACAACTAATCTGACCCTAACCTAAATATCTAAGTGCGTATATGCAATACTGCATACCTACAATCCTGAAAACTCTAGTAAAACAAATCATAATCGAACATATGCGAATGTGGTGTCAGGCAAAGCAAATCAACTATGACAATTTAGCTACGAAGTTCTCAATCAACAAAAATTTGCAATACAAACCAAACGCCCGCCACACGCTCACTCCAAAAATGAAGGGATTTGTATATCATCAATCGGCGTTCGGAACAGTGTTCTTCATCACATTCTTACTGGGGATGGAAAATACTGTTGCCAACCGCTTTTTCCACACCCCTTTAACGACAAGTAGTTGGCCTCTGTTGTACAAAAATTCTAAGCACAAAACAAAATAAACACAAACTATCTTTGTTTTATACAAAAACTCAGTATTAAATAAAAATAATATAGTTCTCAATACAAATAAGGCTAAATAATGCAACACAAAAATTTGTTTGGGTTCAGACAGTAAGTGCGCTTAGCACTTTTTTCCAATAAAATTGGATGGTAGCGATTATTGACATCAATCACCCCCAAGAGATAACTAACGTTGTAAAATTTAGTTTTTGTCAGCAGTAGCCTTTTTTTCAACAAATATGGCGTGTAAATAATCATATAGAAGATTAAAAGTTGCAAACGACTCACTAATATCGTAAATCCTAGTTTTTCCATATCACGAATAACGTTTTGTCTTTTTCCCTAATTGGTTTGAGTTCTTGGCTAACGACATATAATTCTCGACATATACATACAAAGTCCAATACGGGACACAAACTCGTAGCCCAAAATGTGGCAGTGAGTTATTGGGCTCTACGCATGTGCAAAGATAAAAATGGATCGTCACATGTGGAACTTGTTACCGTTTCACGTGCCATAACAGCTCTTCAGGCAATGTTTCCTATTTGCTCGTACCGTTCAAGGTAGGTAAATTTCGTTAAATGCTACATAGTGAGTTTAGAACAAAGAAGGCCTTGAAAAACTAAAACAAATCGGCCGTCCATATAACCAACATTGCGTACGTATGATTGTAAGTTCCGTTGTATATGACGATTTTGTTTGACGTGGCAGCATGCAGTTGGTGGTATATAATTTTCTCACCTAAAGGGAAACCCATTACAATAATGGTTCAAACTTTCGAAATTGAACTAAGATTGAAAATATCCATTTCGTGGTTTTTGAAACATATCACAAATGTCTGCGTGTGCGCGCACGAGTGTCTGCGTGTGCCTGTGTGTATGCGTGTGTCTGTGTGTATGTGTGTATGTGTGTATGTGTGTGCGTGTGCGTGTGCGTGTGTGTTCGTGTGCGTGTGCGTGTTCGTGTGCTTGTTCGTGTTCGTGTTCGTGTTCGTGTGCGTGTGCGTGTGCGCATGCTTGTGCGTGTGCGTGTGCGTGTGCGTGTGCGTGTGCGTGTGCGTGGACGCGACATCCACAAATCTGAAAATCAACTGCGTTCAAATTTCATGGTCTGAATATTTGGAGCACAGAAACATGTAAAATTATTTCGTCCGCAATAAAAAAATTGAAAACGGACTGGATTCTTATTTAACAAAAGTGTTTATCACTTAAATGTCTAAGCTCCAGTGATCTTTGGTACGGGTATATTTGCAGGGTAAGGGGTAAGGGGGTGAATGTTATGCTTAAAAACTTGAAAATCAGGTTCAAAACAAGTTTTTATCAATTAAATTCGGAATCCATGTTATTTGTGGTTGTGGTAAGGAGTAGAAGGGGTTGATATGGTGTTGCTTTCGCTTGAGATGGCACAAAAACAGCGATTGCATTTAAATTTGACAGCAGGCTTAAATGTGACAGCAGTGATTCTTGTGGAGAAGGATTTACCGGGTAAGAAGGAGCTTTCATTTTAATTTCTTTTGTTCGCAATAACTCAAAAACCTAAAAAGCAGCTGGATTCAAACTTGACATAAGTATTTAATTAAATCGACTTAAATAGTAGTTGGCTGATAAAATCTTTTTGAAGTGAACTGTAGAAGTTACAACACTAACGTTTACAGTTATGCAAACTGGCGGATTATGTAGAAAAGCATCCTTTTTCGGCAAGATTTTTAGAAATAAAGGATATACTCCGTATCACGATAATAATCTTTTAAAACATTGCGCCGTGAAACACTCCAAACTCTAAACGACGCAATGGATGTAAAGCATTGGATGTGGGAGCTGGAAAACAGCTTAATATCATTTACACATTTCGGTTAATGGAGTAGTAAGGTGTGAGCTATGGCCATCAAATATTAAAAGCTTAGGCCCGACTGGATTTGCAGAATGTTTTATACATACGGTTCCAAATTGTTGCAGGAGTCTAAGACATGTTATGTATGTTACTTTCGTCAAATGTAGATTTTTAGATTATTTACGTTATAAAATTTTTTGAAACAGCCTCTGCAACTAAGCCCAATACGGCATATTCAATAAAACTAATGAAATATAAGGAATTAAATATTGTAGTTGGTCTGTCTCAAAACAAACAAATCTGACTAATTGTTAATGCAGCCAAAATATCAAAAGCTTTATTATTCTCAAACTGTACAATCCTTTATGTAAGTGTACACGTAAAAAAATAAACCAAAGAAATCTAATAATTTAATATTGCTTCTCTTTAAAACTCTAGATCGATGTTTTGCTTTAATGAAGTCTTAAATTAATATTGTTTGAGGAGGTCTATCATGACAAATAAAAAAAGAAGTTGAATAATCTGCCTCTATTAACAAAAATGTTACACACATTGACTGCATTAGTGAAGTAACATAGACTCAACAAGAATTCCAGCTTAGATTAAAAGTCCCTACCAAAATTTATTATATAAATATATACAAAAAATAAATAGTGGCGAGAATTGATTGCCGGTATGGCCTATTTAAAATTTCACGCCTTTATGTATCAGTCAATCGTCCGCTACTCAACAAAATGTGAAATTATTCTTACTTATAAATTCTGGAGCCCTCTTTAAGGGGTAATATCCTATTTAAGCGGGGTTAGACTTCTTTCATTGATCGTTGGGATAGTGTACATATACTCGCGTTCCTCCAACTTGTGATTTGCCGGTGCCAACTTAAGTGTTCTGCTGTTACTCACTTTCTTTAAAGCTTGTAATTAGTTTACTAATTGCCTTCTCAGATGTTCGTCGAATGTAATATTTTGAGGTACAACCTTAATTGGTTTGGGTTGTTTACAAACACACATTACTATTATTAGTATTCAATACTGTCAACATCAATTTACAATATTTACAATATTCTCTCTTAGTTAAAAAGATCATTTTAAAAGGTTCTTTTCTGTTGTACGGTTTTTATACACATTACTTTTCGTAATATAACGATTGCTGGTTATTACAAAGCTGTTTAAATACTTTAAATAATTTTTTGGGAAGGTTTACTGCTTTCAACTCACATATAAGCACTTTACTTGTAAATGTTTTAATCTTATATCGCCAATAATGGGTTTTAGCAGAAAACAACCGATATTTTAGCTGCCACACTGTCTTTTACAACATAAGTTATCCTAAACAAAATGAACCTACGTGCGATCATTCTGTCTAATGGTTTGCAGCCTAAGTTTCTCTTCCTCCTTTATAGGTACTCATGTCCATCAAAAATCTACCCGCTAAACTAAACCCAATCGCTTTCTAATGGTTTGAATGTCATGTGTCTTTGTCGGAACTCAAAAGGGGATAGGACGACACCAATGCAGGTATCTAACCATTCATCTTTCATCTTGAAAATGGAAAAGGAAATATCTTTCCGGCATGTTTAAATTTTACATTCATATAGATTCAACACAACTGTTAGAACCAAATTTAACTTTTTATGGAAGTTTTACATACTCGCCGAGCCATTTTCCGAAAAATGCATTAAATTTCAGTGCCATTTGCCTTTGACTCATACATAAGGATTGTGAAATCCTAACTCATTTATAGAATGAAAATGCATACATATTCTTCAACTACACTTTAGTATAATATTAACATATCATTAATTCGCTTATGCTGCCCATTTATAGCAATTTTGACCTACATTCTTGAAAATACAGTGACACTCATTATCGACTCAATAAGTTTTTTACTGAATTATTATTTCTCATGCATATTTAATCTTTTGTACAATATTCAAATGTCCTTTTATGTAATATTCATCCCCTTACTACAAATTCCAAAGACGTAACATTTACACCAAAGTTACATTATGCTCGAAAAGTCACATTCATGCTGTATCATAAATCCCTCATACGAACAACACAACACTAAATGTGTAGGTATTCGTTGACGTTGCAGAAATTAAAATTTCGCACAGATTTATTTACACGATACTCTGGGACCAAAAATTGCGTTTGTTATTTCAAGCGATAATCAGTTTTAGTGAGTCAGAGGGGATGGTATAAACTTAAGATATATTGCTTGAGAAAAGAGCTAGTACATAATTTTGGGCGAAGAACATTATTATATTATACAGGGTGTAAAATTAGTGTTTAATTCTTATGTTGCTCCGTAACTATTTTAGATAGAGAAAACCTTTAATTATGAAATGTGTGTATTAGCTTCTTCTCCGTAACCGACAAATATCTATAGGTTTACAGGGTGAACACTCTGTATATTTTTAAATATTCTTATTCTGTCAGCAATTTCCCATCTGGTAATGTTTTGTTTTTTAATTAGGATCAGCCGTTACAGAGTTATTCAGCTTTTTCGGAAAAATATGACGTATGAAAACACAACGTGTTAAATCAGCAGCGGCCACATTATGACAGATGAATTAAAAATATTTTGTCAAACGTTTGTCAAGATTATCTATTGTCATCCGAAAAATTAAAAGTTAAATTCCGTTGGACAGAGTGTTTGCTACGGCGGTACAATAGCGTAATATTTGGATTGGCCATAACCCAATTTTTTTAAATGAAACACCCTGTATTTCGCAAGTAATTTAGTTATAGAAAAATAAATTCTCTTTCGATTTATACTGGGTTTACTATACCTAAAGTGTCTTTAAATTATCGCAGTTTTGAGAATAACAGTATATTAGCATTTGTGCGTTGTGTTGCATAAGTTCACTGTTTTGTGCATCAGACTGAATTTTTCTAGGGAAGAGTGTGTTGATATGATCTATGTATTTGGAGAATGTGATCGATACCTTCCTCTTGCATCCCCAAGCTACGGTGAAGTATTCTGACAGAAGACCTGAAGTTAGCTTCGAAATACTCACATGGAGGTTTGAACCAACAGGTAGCGTTAATTGTATAAAACGTATGCGTGCAAGACATGTAACGAATGAGGAAAACGCATTAATTGCGAATTCCTGAGATCAGTTGATCATCAACATCAGTGATCAATAAAAGTATGGGATTGAATTGTCGTGAAACAAGTTGGTCCACATTTTTTTGAGAACCATCTTAATGGTCAAATGTATCTTCACTTTCTCGAACATGGATTCAACGATTTACTGCAACATGTCCTGGAAAATGTTGTTCCTAGATTGTGGTAGTAACATGATGGTGCACCTCCACACTTGACGCTGAATGTTCGAAATTTTTGAATATTAGGTTTCCTGGTCGCTGGATTGGATTGAACTGATCTGCTAGGTATCCAGGTTTATCTATACTATATTTTTCCTTTGGGGCTGTATAAAGGACCTTGTGTACCAAACTTCTCCAACTACTAACGAAGATATCCAAGAGAGAATTGGTGATGATGATTGTCAAGTGACTCATGACATGCTAATTGATGTTCAACGTTCATTTACGGAACGAATTAACTGTGTCTGCAACAAAATGGCGGTGTGTAAATGGCTCTGGTATTTCTTCTATTAACTTCATTATGGAGGTGTTAAGATTTGTAATAAAAATAAGTCGTTGCGGTGTGTTGATGATTGGATCAAATTGTTTTTTTTTGATAATCCTTCAATATGCGGAAATGGCGCTCTCGGAATATTTAACATGGCCTTCTAAAAGTACAATTCGCATAACACGGTCCTGTTATTCTTAAAACCCAATATAAAATAGAAAGAGAATTTATTTCTTTATCTGAATCACTTACAAAATACAGGGCATTCCATTTAAAAAACTTGAGTTATGGCCAATCGAAATATTAACTAATTGTACCACCGTAGCAAACGGAATTTAACTTTTAATTTTTCGGATGACAGAAGATCTTGACAAACGTTTGACAAAATATTTTTGATTAATCTGTCACAATGTGGCCGGTGCAGATTTTATTCGTTGTGTTTGCATACGTCATATTTTTTCCTAAAAAGTTTAACTCTGTAACGGCTGATCCCTCAACTCTGTAAGGGCTGATCCCAACAAAAAAAACAAAACATTACCAGATAAGCAGTTGATGACATAATAAGATGCAATCGATGTAATTCCAATGCACATGAAATTATTGGTGCTGCAGGAGAAAGATAATCGCTAATTAAGTCAAAATATGCGGTTAAATTTGAGGGTACACAACTAATGTATATTATATATACAGCTTGGAGCTGTAATATGAGAATCTTTAAGATTCTTTTATGATCGGCCTGGTTCGCCGTAATGCCAGCTAATTTTGAAAAATTATAGCAGTTGAGAGTGGTCGTGACCCTTCTATATTTTTGGTTGAACTTCCAAAATTATAGTGACAAGGGGAGTTCTTGAAATACCACGCTCCCTGGATTACGTTTATGTAAAAGTAGTTATCCGGAAATTTGCAAGTGCGGTTATGTACGTAAGAATTACGGTGCATACTAATTGTTTTGTTGTGAGTTAGTTCTTTCCTTGAGTACCTGTCTAAGTTAAGGAAAGATTACATGGACAATATAAATATATAAAAGAGGGTCGGTTTATTTCGTTATAAAGGTAAAATCTTACGTTACGAGAGCTTACGTACCGGTCGGTACACAACACACTACTTCTGGCAGATTTATTAGTAACTTAATTCCAGTTATAAAAGTTAGACGTACAATAAGGTTGACACAAAATTTCAAAAGTTTTTTTTAGAAATTGTGGGGTTGGCCGAAAAGGAAATTTTAGAAGGGTCGTGTAATTTTTCTTGGGTTACATTTTTGTCTAGTTAGCGTTTCAGAAAACAACGTGTTAGAAATTGTTCTGTGATCTTACAAAGTTAAAATTGTATGTTACATTTCAGTTTAAGCTGGTATTAATTTCAAACATTTACTTAATATGATACTGATCAGAAGTTATTCTTTCGTTTTATGAGGATATAAGTTTCCTTAAAATTTATATGTCTTCGGGAGACATATCTCCATAATGTTACCACACCTTTCAGGTTATTACATATGTATTTAAGGTTTTCACAACTCCTGCTAGTCTCGTAACTAAAACCTTGTTTTATTTAGAACTTTTTCTCTTCGTTACTTTCGTGTGTTATGCTTTAATTGGTTCTTCACCTGTACATGAATACTGGGATTCATGGGTATGTTGGCAGTACCTTTCCTCAGCGCAGATTACTAAAGAGAGAAACCGTGGCTTACGACAACTCTACCCCGAAGATAGTTCAAGAGATTTTATCGTTCTTGACTCAATTCTTACTTAAAACACTGAGGTTAAATCACGTAAGACGTTTGGGTATTACCGACACAACCCAGTTACTGGTGAGTTCTATTTCATGTATTACGTGATGGAGCCCTGGAGCAATAAACAGTCAGCTACGACAACGATAATCGCAGTGGGTATTGGTCGCTTCTAGATACTACTTTGACGAAGTTTTAAAAGAAGTTGGAGATTTTTCCTCAGTTGCTTACGGGTGTTGAATAAAATGATAAAAGATATTTGTTTTGGCTTAGTGACTCATGTAGCAATGTTACGCACCTAAAAATTTTATTTGTTAAATTTAAATTAATAAAAATTATTCCGTAGATTACTTACGAAAAGTGCTCCTATTGGAATTTGCTAACCAGCTTCGGTTGTACCCTAATTATATCGTGTGTTAACAATTATTAAAAATACTAACTGTATCGTAAACAGCTGTCAAATTTTACATATTATACCTATGAGGTGTCCGTGATTTCATTTGAGCTATGCTTCTGTAAATACACAACTTTATACAGAGTGATCCGGGGAATCTACTATATGGTAATGTATTTGTAAGTGATAAGGCTGTCAGCGGCTGAACTTTGGATATTCTTTAGTGTCATATATGTCACCTCTTGGGATCATTGGGATTATTATTCAATTTTTGGAGTTTATGTTTAAGACATCTAATTATTAACTGTGTCAATACTATATGAGTTACATACCTTTTTGGGCTGCTTTATAGTTCTGCGATACGCTGCATATTTTATTCTATCAAATTAATTAGCATCATTTGTGGACATCTGGCTAGGATAGGATTTGTGCAGTTATATTTAATTTTCTTTCTTGAGTTTAAACTGTAATAAATGCCTAGTTTGGTCAGGCGTGTTTACTAGTGTTTTAAGGAGAGCTCTTTCTTGAACCACGGTGTGCACAATTATTTCTTTTGTTTGTGTTCTTATTGTAGCCACCCGGTACAACCTCGTCTCTTGTTAGACGTCTAACAGTGCTGTTATAGTTAATTCATTTTTATTAGCATTTTTTTATACAGTATATCTAAAGCACTAAAAAGGTAAGTGGTTTATTATTATCACGGATTGGAGAGTACCTATTATTATAAATGATTTAAGATAAAATAATAAGTACATAGTATGACACCCATATTAATCAAACGGTTATAGATGAAAATGTGGTATTGTTTACTGCTGACATATGTTTCGATCATATAAATTGATGATCATTATCAAAGCTTATATCTAAAACAATCGACCTTAAACACAAAATGTAAATTTTATAATAAATCCAATACCTAAGAAGGTGATTATCCATAAAAATATATGCGTGTATACTATAAGTAAAAGAAACTTAAAGATCACTAAAATGTACTTTGTTTCTCCGTGTATTGTAATTGAGTTCCAACACACACAGATAAATAGAAATATACAAATCAATTTTTTGGATAAAAAATATAATTAAAATTGAAATCACCACTTTTTAGGAAATTTAACCAAATCAGAAACGTGGTAGTTTGGAGGTTATACATTACAATTACATGCAGACACTGTCAAGAAGGTACTGCGTTCATTAAAATTCGGGTACACTTGGTTACGACCTCATTCAAAACTGTAAGTCTCGCCTTCTTTAGGTATTTATTTATTTCTAAGATTTTACAGCTTATCAAATTTCTGTAGCTTTAAATGTCTAAAGCAGTATCTGGATCAAAATTGTGTCTCCACTCCAAAATGTGTTGGAAAATTTGATTTATTGTTGACTAAATTATTTGCTTTTATTGATCTTACATGTTCATTAACCCTCACTCTTATATTGCGGTTAGTCATACCTATGTATATACCGTTACAGTCTTGGCACTGCAATTATATATCCCCAATTTATCTATTTTGTCTATAATATCTTTGTTGCCATCAATAGCATTAGTAAGATTGTTGGTTTACTTTGTAGGCAATACTGTACTTACAGGTTTCAAATATTGTATGATTTGATTCCGAAATTTTGTTGAGATATGGTATAGAGCCCAAATAAACGATGCCATCAGCTATTATGGGTACTAGTCCTGTATTATTCAATATTGAGAGTTTGTTCTGTTTTTGGTTAGTATTTTGTTTACTATTTTTTTGTCAAAATCATTAGTCTCAGCAACATTTCTAATCGTATTCAATTCTTTGTCAAAATTGTCTCCTGACATGGGTATAGTTAATAATCTACTAATTAGTGAGTTTAAGGCTGCTAATTTATGCTGATATGGGTTGTTACTAACACTAGGTAAGATATTATCTGTATGAGTTGGTTTACGATAGACTTCAAAACTGAATTTATTATCTAGCATGCTTTCTTGTGACGTCTAAGATTGGTAAAATTTTCGCGTGTTCAATAGTGTATCCAATATTGTTGTGCTAATTATTTACTTGTGAATGGAGTATTTGTAATTCCTGCTGACTTCCAGTAAAAGGGCATATTATGTCGTCGACATATCTGTACCAAAACTTCGCATATCTTTTATATAAGTGATTTACTTTGAAGTAGGTGGTTTCAATGTAATTGAGGAAAATTTCACTGAAAAGAGGTGATGAACAGTCACCCATGTTTAAACCGGAATTTTGTTTGTAAATTTTACAGTTGAATTGAAAAAAGTTTTGGTTGATGCAAATGTTAAATAAACTGTTGAGATCTGCTGCCTCATTATCATTGAGTTCACTATTGCACAAAATGATACTAATTAGTTTTTTGACTTCGTCAATGTGTACATTAGGGAATAGGTTTACTATATCAAAACTGATTAATTTACAAGCATTCTTTTATGAAACGTATGTGCCTTATTAGCGTGAGTTAGCGTCGGTACAACATTCTTGCAATTCATATTTTTACTTAAGTTGACAATTTTATTTTTTATTTTAGAATGTAGTTCGTAGCCTATAACCTGTGTTATGTCCCTTATTCTACGATCTAATCAATTGCCTACCCCAAAATCCATAAAACAGATACTGATGTATTTTCAAACATACCACTGAGACCCGTATCTTCACAAGTAAATTCCCCTACATACTTGTTGACTAGGTTTCTCAACAGAACTAGATTTGAATCTGAATATAGTATAAGAAACTCCTAAGATCTGATACAAAAAAATTAATAATCCCGGATCATTGTAAATTAATCAGTTTTGATATAGTACACCTATACCCTCATGTCCCATTGAGAAAGTAAAAAACCGATTAGTATCATTTTGTGCAATAGTGAACTCAATGATAATGAGGCAGCAGATTTCAACAGTTTATGTAACATTTGCATCAACCAAAACTTTTTTCAATTCAACCGTAAAATTTACAAACAAAATTCCGGGTTAAACATGGGGGTTGTTTATCACCTCTTTTGAGTGAAATTTTCCTCAACCCTTACTTGAAAGTTAATCACTTGTATAAAAAATATGTGAAATTTGGGTACCGATATATCGACGACATAATATGCCTTTTTACAGGAAGTTACAAATATTTCATCCACAAATAAATAATTGGCACCACAATATTGAGTGCACTATTGAGCACGCGAAAAATAATCTATTACCATTCTTAGACATTAAGATAAGCATACTGGATAATAAATTCAGTTTTGAAGTCTATCATAAACCAACTCACACAGATAATATCTTACCTAGTTAATAGATTATTACGTATACCCATGTCAGCAGACAGTTTTGACAAAGAATTGAATGCGATTAGAAATGTTGCCAAGACTAAAGGTTTTGACAAAAAATAGTAAACAAAATACTAACCAAAAAACAGAACAAACTATCAATATTCAATAATAATACAGGACCAGTACCAATAATAGCTGATGACATCATTTATTTAGGCTCTATACCATATCTCAACAAAATTTCGGAATCAATTCATACAATATTTAAAACCTGTAAATACAGTATTGCCTACAAAGTGACCAACAATCTTACTAATGCTATTGGTAACAACAAATATATTATAGACAAATCGATAAATTGGGGATATATAATTTGAAGTGCCAAGACTGTAACAGTATATACATAGGTATGACTAACCGCAACATAAGAGTGACGGTTAGTGAACATGTAAGATCAATAAAAGCAAATAATTTAGTCAACAATAAATTAAATTTTGTAACACACATTTGGGAGTCGAGACACAATTTTAATCCAGTTACTGATGTAGACATTTTATACAGTATTTAATGAGGTCGTAACCGAGTGTCCCCGAATTTTAACGAACGCAGTACCGTCTTGACAGTGTCTGCATATAATTGTAGTGTATAATCTCCAAACTACCACGTTTCTTATTTGGTTAAATATTCTAAAAAGTGGTGATTTCAATTTTAATTATATTTTTTTATCCAAAAAATTGATTTGTATATTTGTATTTATCTGTGTGTGTCGGAACTCAATTACAATACTCGGAGAAACAAAGTAGGTACATTTTAGTGATCTTTAAGTTTTATTTACTTTACGTGTATACGCATATATTTTTATGGATAATCACCTTCTTAGGTATTACATCTATTAACTTATGGATCTTTTGAGAAGCCTACGATCAAAAATTATGCAAAAATGAACCAACAAGACGACGAAATAACTGTTTTAGCAAGAGTTGAAGAAAATCCTAATACATCCTGCCGACAAATAGAAGCAGAAGTTGGCGTATCTAAATCAAGAGTACAAAAAATCTTAAAAAAATATAATAAAACTCCGTACAAAAAAAGAGTAATTCAGCACCTTAATGATGGTGACTTAGAACGGCGAATTATTTTTTGTAATTGGTATTTAGAACAGATTAGACAAAATAGGAATTTTGGGCGCAATATCATTTGGTCTGATGAGAGTCATATTACGAGTGTAGGAATTTTTAATCGCAACAACAATCGATATTGCCCAAAAAATAACAATTTTGTAACATTAGCACGCCAAAATCAAAGTAGATTTGGTTTTAATGTATCATGCTTTATTTTGGGGGGTAGATTTGTTTACCACATTTTTAACGGCAACCTTAACGGCGAGAGGTATATGGAAATATTAAACATTTGTTTTCTACAACTGCTAGATGAAATTCCATTAGCGCAGAGGGTAAATGTATATTTTCAACAAGATGGTGCGCCTAGTCATAATACTGCTTTAGTCCGAGATTACTTAAACCGAAACTTTAACAATCAATGGATTGGCAATAACTGACCAAAGAAGTGGCCAGCAAGATCTCCAGATCTTTCAATACGGGATTTCTTCATGTGAGGATTTTTAAAAAATAAAATATATCATACTCGCCACAAAACATACGAACAATTGGTCAATTCAACCAGGGCAGCATTTGAAGATTTAAGGCATACATCTATTCATTTCATTAAGGCATTTGAGTGTATTTCGCGCCGACGTGAAAATTGTTTACATCATATTGGACATCAGTTTGAACAATACCTAAAATAAGAAAAAACTGATATAAAATAAAAACGTTATTTTTTTCTAAATCAATAAGTTTTTAATATGGCATAAAGGACATTTTTATCTAGTTTTAAAATAAGCGCATAGTAATATACTTCCTTTTGAATATATGAAACTATATTACCGAGATAAATATATGAAACTATATATTTTCAGAAAGCTAAAAGAAATCTCTAATTAATGGAGTCATAGCCAACTATGGTTACCATTTAAAAAATGCAACTTTGGTCTGTAACTCGGAAACAAATTAAGTTAGAAAAAAATCGAGTACGCCACTAAATTGCGCATAAAAAAAGGCACAAAAGATGTTTTTTACCCAAATTTTAAATATTCACAAATAAAAGGTTACGGGATTTTGAAGAAAACGGCATAAAACGAAAAACACCCTATATTTCCCAAACAAGTCGAGATATTGAAATGTTCTTAGATTATTAAATGTGTTTCAAAAATCGGTCCATGTGTCCCGACCATGATTTTACTCTTATCTATTTGGGAAATACCTAAAACCCCCCAATTACATCGAAAATAAGACACCCTGTACAGCTTGAGTGTCAGACTATGTGCTTATTTATTTTATAAAATAGACCATATCCAATATGAGTATGTAATCATTGAACAGATTTAAGATAACTTTAATTGATTTATTATTCATGTCAGGGATATTCGATTATTGTAACCTAGTTATCATTACTGATAGCATTGAGTATATATACTCAATGATGATAGTCTGTAGTTTGGTTTACATCAGCTTTGTAGATTTCTTTTTGTTTTGCCTAATTAGGGGGAGTTCTGTAGTAAATAGAGAATTGCGTTGGATGATCAGCATTTCGTTGCTTTATGTGTATTAACCTGTCCTCTTCCAGGTCAACGTTTCGACTTTATTTTAACTGTGACTAGGTCTTTATTGTGCCTTGGTCCTTTTTTTGGTTTGAGGGCTATACAAGAGCAAACAAAGTAGTGTCCTTTTTAAATTGTTATTATATTTCTACGCCAACCACACGCTCTCGGATCCAAGTGCTTTCCAAAACGGCTGAGCTACCAGTTATCTTAATAGGGGTCGCGGCACACCACTTAGTTGGGGCATTCTTTGTGCACGTAACACTTGCAAGGACCCTATAAGATTTGAAAGGAATAGCATTCTAATAATTCATTTTCTTTTAATTTTATTAAAAAAAACACGACGTTGTAGAGCTGGCATCCAATTTGGCTAACGTTATCGAATGTGATTTGAGCGCGTAGATCTAAAGGTTAGCATCGTAATGGTCATTTGAGAAAAAAATGTGATATTTAATCTTTCCTTGTTTAATAAAACTTTATGATAGCGTAACTTTACTGTTTGTTAGAATATTTAGAATATTTATCTTATTGGATAGTTATGTTCATAATATACAAGGACCTGACAATTAAGTAACCGTTTTTTTTTACACAAATATGCTTCTGAAAACTATCACTAATTAGCTGAACACTGTACACTTGATCGACATTGGGCTACACGTGTTATTATTTAATTCAATAGATTTTTCTACAAAACTGTCTTGTGTATTTAATTAAAATTTTTTTAAATACATAAAGGAAAAGTTTACATCGAGTAGGATTTGAACCTACGACATGAACTTTGCTAAAGGAGCGCTCTACCTACTGAGCAATCGAGATACAAGCCCCAATCGATGCAAGTTTTATCCTTATGCATGCAGAACTGATGTGTATTTCTTTGTAAAGATACAGGAAGCTTAAGAAGATAATCTGAAGCTTACGATTTTTAACTAAGAACATTAATTTTTTAGAATAGGGTCGAGAGGGTAAGGTAACTTTAGAGTGTTGTAGTGAGAATAAAAGTATGGATAAGGTTATGTACTCTTAACCTTTGAGTCTGTGAGTATGTAATATTTTTTTGGGTTCTTGGAGCGTTGCAATGTCAGACTTCGGGGTGAAAAGACGTGCGATCAAGCGGGGTGAATACAAAGTAAGTTCATTTTATTTTTCTTAAATGGTACTCATATCTTGCATTCATGTACGTTTTATCCAATTTAAAACTAGGGTGGTGCGTACAAATTATTTTACCGAGTTACGACGACGAATTTTATAAACGCCACCCATTTCGGATTTACGGTCGCAACCCTTAAGGCCCGTTTGTCACGTTACAGTACAGGTTTTCCAATAGTGGTGTATTTGTAATTTTGTACTTGGTTGATTAGAGTATGATTAATACTAAACGTCGTTAAATACTAATAATATCGTTTTTATACAATGCACAGCAGATTGCAGTTTTTTTTGTACTACTACTACTACTACTAAGTACTTAATACCTAAATAGGTACGTACTTAAGTACTTGTTTTAATATAATTTACGTAACAACATTGACGCATGGCAAGTATAATCTCAATGTCGAATACATTTTTTTTAAATAATGAAAAAATAACACAATACATAAACAATATAACAATTAATTAATTACAAAAAAGTTACAATACAACAAAATTCATTGAATAAAGTAAGACTTTCATTCCATAAACTTAAACTTCTCGAAGATAATAAGTAAATGACTTTCTCTACTAAGAATAAAATTGTAGTGTTTCGAACTACTTCATTTTCCATAGCTAAAAATTTACCCAACCCAATAGAAAAATATTTTTGATTTAGTTTCCAAGTGAATTGCGATTTGTGTTATCAGTGATAAAATAGAAATCAAAACACTAGATACAAGTACTTTTCTTTAAGATTGGAACCAAATTATTTGTTATAAACATAAGATCTAGAAAAACGTGCATTCGATTGTCTAAATAATTTAATATCTAAAAGTATTACGTATAAGCGTTGAACATCATCTTTTATCTTTATAATATTACGACAAGCCAATAAAGTAAAGAAGCTAAAAAATTTAATATAATACCTATAGGTGTAGCAATGCAAAAGAATTTAGGTACTTTGAAGTTCACCAAAGGTTAGAATATAATTTTACGTTATCTGTATTACCTTTTATTTTTTAAATGTTACATTCTATAGGTATTAAAGCAAAAAAGAAAAGTAAAAAAGTTAGAAAAGTTTCATCTAAATTCCTGTAAAAGAACTTGACAATATCTTTCAAATTTTTATTGGTATTTTTACTTAAGCCTACGGGATTCCACATTTATGTAGTTCTTTAATCATTTTTTAGTAATAATCGAGCAGAATCGAATACCTACATTTAACCTTTAATTTTTTTACCTTGGGGATTTTTAATTTACAATCATATTCTTGAATTTTCCAAACTACAGTTCTAATTATTTGGTGCAGAACCAGATAATAAGTCATGATGTACATTAATCTCGTTAAGATTAAAAAGATGTGATTAATACTATTTATTGGGATAAAAAATACGTGAAATACCGGTGTTTTTACTTCCAACCTACATATGCATATGTAGGTATAGAAGGTTATGCAATCGACTTTTTCTTTTACTATTGCTAAATCGACTTATTAGCTCATTTTAAAACTGTTGGCCAAGTTTAGCCAAGATCGGCCATCATGTCTGGATGTGTGTATTTGTGTGTTTGTGTGTTTGTGTGTTTGTGTGTTTGTGTGTTTGTGTGTTTGTGTTTTCCTGTTGTTGTTGTGTAGTTGTATGTTATGATGTTTGTTTTGTTGTTGTATGTTTAGTTGTTTGTGTGTTTGTGTTGTTTGTTGTTGTGTGTTGTGTGTTTGTGTGTTTGTTTTGTGTGTTTGTGTGTTTGTGTGTTTGTGTGTTTGTGTGTTTGTGTGTTTGTGTGTTTATGTGTTTGTGTATTTGTGTGTTTGTGTGTTTGTGTGTTGTGTGTGTTGTGTGTCTGTGTGTTTGTGTGTCTGTGTGCTGTGTGTTGTGTGTTTGTGTCTTTGTGTGTTTGTGTTTTGTGTGTTTGTGTGTTTGTGTGTTTGTGTGTTTGTGTGTTTGTGTGTTTGTGTGTTTGTGTGTTTGTGTGTGTTGTGAGTTTGTGGTTTGTGTGTTGTGTGTTTGTGTGTTGTGTGTGTTTGTGTGTTTGTGTGTGTTGTGTGTTTGTGTGTTTGTGTGTTTGTGTTTGTGTGTTTGTGTGTTGTGTGTTTGCTGTTTGTGTGCGTGTTTGTGTTTGTGTGTGTGTGTGTGTGTGTGTGTGTGTGTGTGTGTGTGTGTGTGTGTGTCTGTGTGTGTGTGTGTGTGTGTGTGTGTGTGTGTGTCTGTGTGTGTGCGCGTGTGTGTCTTGTGTGGATAGTGTGAGTATCCACTATAACTCCGGAACGAAAATACCTACGTACTTCGTACTTTCTTATTTAAGCTTATTTTTATTTTCCTTAGAGCTGATTAGATTTTTGGGAGAAATCTAGTGGTGGAGAGGGGGGTTTATTAGGGGCAGTTTTTGGTTTTTATCAAATATTTCTAAAATAGCTGCATATTTTAAAGATATTAAAATACGCGTAATTTAGCGGCAAAAAAATTCCTAGCGTAGAATTTAAGTGTTCAAATTTTTATCTGATTAACGATTAATTTTATAAGAAAAGGTTGAAACGTGTTTTTTAAAAAGCAAAGAAAATTTATGCAAAATTAAATTTTGTTTATAAAGTTTTTTAATGTAAAGCCAAATAAATGTGAAAATTAAACAAATATGATGGAAGATACTGAAACTGTATTATGCATATTTTTATAGAAGCGGGCGGCTTTGGAATCTTTTTACGTTAACATGTATTTATATCTATGAATCTCTATCTGACATGAAGTTTTAAACGTCATTCTGTAATAGATTTTTTTTTTTTTGCTTTTACAATATAGCCTGTTTTCGTTATGAACATATAAAATGAGGTTGCATAGTTATCCTAAAAATATTTGGTATGGAACACCACACGACCTTCCAACATACAAAGTGGAAATTTAAAAAAATGAAATTATTTTAATAACATTTTTTAAGGATAATTGTAGATCCTCTTTCATAAGAGGTTAACTACGAAAACAGGCAACATTGTAAACGCAAAAACAATAATCTGTGTCAAACAGACGTTTAAAACTTCATGACAGACAGAGGTTAATAGATATCTAAATACTAACTTAAATTAGAAGAAATGAAATAAATTTAATTTCAATTCTTAGGAGAACTATGCAACTTGTTTTTTATACGTTAATAACGAAAACAGGCAACAATGTAAAAACAAAAACAATAATCTATGTCAGAATAACATTTAAAACTTCATGTCAGATAAAGATTCATAGACATAAATAAATGTTAACGTAAAACATATTCAAAAGCCGCCCGCTTCTATAAAAATATACATAATACAGCTTCAGTATTTTCCATCATATTTGTTTAATTTTTACATTTATTTCGCTTTACATTAAAAATTTATAAAGAAAATTAAATTTTCTTTAAAAAACACGTCTACATTTTTTCTTATAAAATTAATCGCTATTCAGCTAATGAAAAAATTTGAACTAACATTTAAATTCTACATTCTGATTTTTTTGGCGCTAAATTACGCGTCATATCAAAACATTGCATAGAACGTAATTCATCGATAGGTTTAAGGTCTATATCTAGATATTTTTATATCTTTGAAAGATGCAGCTGTTTTAAAAAATTAAAAACCAAAAACTGCTTCTGATAAACCACCTCTCCGCCGCTGGATTTCTCCCAATATCTAACCAGCTCTAAACCAAATGAAAACAAGCTTAAATACAAAATGTTAAGGTATTTACGTTCTGGACCATCTTATGAGTATGAAACCATTATCAATTAGTATCTACTTTTGATATGTATATTTTTGAAAAAATATACAGGGTGTTGCATTTGAAAAAATTGAGAAAAATTACATTTCGCCTAAGTTAATCATTCTGTATAGTTTTACGTGTTTTCGGGAAAAATTTCCCACTTTGATTGTTAGTAGTCTATTATTAATAATCGGTGGTTATTTACAAAATCGTGGTGACAAAGCTCGCATCGTGGTTACAAAGTTAACTCTATTTTGATACTAAAGTGACGATATCTGCAGACCGGTTAGTGATACAGATACAAATGTCTATACTTTTATTCTAAATGTAACAGTGAATCCAAAAATATACAGGCATTTAAAATCCACAGGTTTGGGTTAGCATATTTTTGTCAATCACCTTGTATATACCTAAATATTTTTAGAATGTAGGGCGAATGATCGTGTATTACCACACCAAAATTGGTTTTGATATCTCTAATAGTTAAGGAGTAATCCTCCGTTCACGCAGTAGACACCCATCTTGTATATATACAGTCAGTCCCAGAAGTTATGCCTAATTTAGTTAAAGTTCAAGAGTCTAGTTTTTAGAGAAACGCTCGGACACGTCGATTTTTATTTTTGACTGCGGTTTCTTTAGTGGTACAATTTTGTATATAGGGTGGCCCAAAATTAAGTTACTACCACCAACTTGATTTTGTCACATGAAAACACCTGTGTTTTATTTTATTTTCTGAATCTGCTTTGAATTCTGTGTAAATCTCATGTACCATGTCCTATACCTAAAGTCATCAGATTTCGAGGAATTTACAACTGAACGTATCAACAATTAAGACCGTATCAAGGAAGGCGGCCTTTGTTTTTGTCAAAAGTAACAATTTATTCAAAAAAACACAACAACAAATCAAATCAAATGTTCAAAATGTGCACCATTTGCGGCTTGGCAATAGCCAAGGTGATGAATGCACGTTTTCAACCACTTCTGGAGTTATGGCACGCATTTCACTTGTGATTTTCTCTTTCAATATCTCCAGATTGTTTGGCTTGTCAACATATACCTTTGATTTGAGATAAATCCCACAGAATGAAATCCAACGGATTCAGGTCGGGTGACCTAGCAGGCCATTTCATAGGTCCTCTCCTTCCTATCCACCTATTAGGAAATGTTTCATCCAAAAATACACCATTTCGGAAAGGACAAATGTTGAAATTCGACCTCAGAAATAAATTGACATACACAACGAAATGAAAACATGTACCTATTGTTTATGGATCACCTCGGATACGATTATTTTGTGTTCTTGATAGTTTTATAAAGACAGTATTTATTTTTTTTCGTAATTATCTGTTTAGTATAGGTATAGGACATGGTACATAAGATTTACTCGGAATTCAAAGCAGATTCAGAAAACGAAACAAAAAACAGGTGTTTCCATTTGATAAAATCAAGTTGGTGGTCGTAACTTATTTTTAGGCCACCCTATATACAAAATTTTACCACTAAAAAAACAGCAATCAAAAATAAAAATCGACGTGTCTGAGTGTTTCTCCAAAAACTAGACTCTTAAAGTTTAAATGAATTTCAACATAACTTTGGGATTAACTGTATGCAATGTATTAGGAAAACTATTGGGTATAGGGTCTAAAACGGACTGATAATTTAAAAAAATTTTAAATTATACTTCCAAATAATTTTATTTCTTCATCGGGACTAAATCTATAATTTACTAAAGTCATAATACAAAGTTTTATAAAAGTCCTAAAACAATATTAATGAATGGTGCGTATTTGCTAAGATGTAACTTGGGACGAATGCGGACTATGTGAGTTAAATATGAATAAAATGTAAGAATGAATCTTAACAGGATGTGCTAAAATAATTTAAGCTAGATTTAATAAAATAATTACAATTAGAACACTTACAGTTCATGTAAAACTGGACAGAATGGAAGACCACGACGAAGTACGTTCTTTTGAAAGTGACCAAATATCTTGAGATAAGGGAAATTATCAATTAGAAAAGGCTAGAAGTACCAACTTAAATCGAAGTTATGAGGCGGGAAATTTAAAAGTATCCCAAGGACTAATGAATAGAAATTTTAAATTTATGTATTAATATCTATGCTTAGTAAATAATATATTGTACTCAGATTAATAATGTCCACCCTATTGTTTATTGAATGTTTATTATTATTGATATGGCACATTTCGTGAGGTTTTTTCTTTTTCTAAAATTTTTGGATTACCAAAGCCGAAATGGTGGTTATTGTCTACAGAATGAGCTGTTAATTGGCATCCCAACCGTTTATGAAACTGAGAAGTTTGCCCGATGTAGGTACCGGAGCATTCAGTGCAATTTATTGCATATACAATGCAGTAGTAAAAGGTGCGTTCTATCCTTAAGAGGGGAGAACAGGGAACTAACGGTAACAATTTATTTGTCAGCAATGACTGTCGGGAACGGTTTTAATAATATACTTACTATCATACGAAATTTTATGAATTATTGTGATCTACAAATTTGGGTAACGACCTATTCAAAGTGATTTCCTGTCAGGTTGCGTTGACGCACCCTGTATGTAGGATGTTATAATGACGTGTATTACGTGTTTTGAGTACGGCTGTATTGAGTTTGAACGAAAAAAAAATTTTTTTGTGTATATGCATAATGTATGTGGGTGGGTGATACGCCACTGGAAATTTAGGAGAAATGTTATTCTGTATGCAGATACGTGTATTTGAATGTTATAGAGACATTGGTGTTGGAATAAATAGATTCTGACGAATGTAAATGTGAAAAGAAATTTGTCGATGGGACGATAATGTTTGGTACTGTTTTGCTACTGTAAGAAATGGAATGTTGGAAGATAGAGGAGTAATTTTGGTCAGAAGATGTGAGTGTATAAGTGTAGAATGTTTTAGAAAATATGTAGAGAAAGATTTGGTATGTTAATTGCTGATTATAGAAAGTTCTCGTAATGTTGTGCAATAAGTTTTAAGAATACGTGTATGTATATGGAGTTTGAGACCTTAGACTGTACTTATTTTTGCAAATGTTGCGGAAGGAGATCGAGCGCATGCGGGAGATAAGCGTTGAAAGTTGTGTAATGGTCCAGAGTGGCTACTGAATGAATGTGATGACGAAAAATGGCTTCTTCATAAAGTAATTGAAAAATTTGCAGGTAAAAACAAATATGGCGATGTATTGTAGTTATGAGCGTGGTTGTACAGATGGTAGCATCAGTCGGGACTAAGAAAGTTTGAATGAATACCATTAGAATGGGTTAAGTTGGAGTTATATTTGTGAATAATATTGAAGGCAGTCATTGTTTAAACAACTGCGTAACCCGAAAGGGGATGAATCGTATAAGACATTCATAAATAAAACAATTAATTAAATTGAGATTGAAGATAAAATCAGTTTGTTTATTTTCAAGAAAGTAAAACGTGCGTAAGCAGATCTATAAAAGATAACAGTTATTACGTTAAAGTGTTGAGTGCAGCGCGTGTTCTTGTACCGATATTTAGTTAAAATTATTTATGGGACCACCTTTAAGTAAACGAAATATTTCGTAATAAATTAAGCCAATGTTAAGGTAATTTTATGTGACATTAAAAGTTTATTTGCGTTAAGGAAGGGCTTAATTGTCCGAAAGGTTGCGAGAAACTTTTTAAGAGGCAACCAAACGTGTACAGATTATTACGTTATTGGAGTAATGACCTCGGATAGTTGGACTATTTGCGATTACAGAAAGGAATAAGTGTTTGTGGAATTGTGAAGTATTTGTTATGTGCCTTTAGGCAATTTAAGGAATACAAATGGACTACAAATAATTGATTTACGGGAAGAAAGAAGAAAGAAAAGCGTAGGGTTAATGGACAATTTTAAGTAAGAATTATATTTAAGAACCTTGAAAATTTAGTAGAGCACGATTATCTTTTTGTTTAATCGTAATTTGCGTAATGTTTAGTTAATTAATTATTGTTGGAGGAAAAAGATAATCGGTCTCGAGTTATGTTGTATTGGGGTGTTTTAGTATTAAGAATTTTTGTAGAAATGCAAATTGGTATTGACGGTGGTTTATCAACCACGCGGTTGTGTATGTAAACATTTGTTTATTATTTTGGTACAGGACAATATATATTTATCGTTAGCTTTTGTTTTGTTGTTTATTTGGCCAGTTATGAGATACATTTGTGACGTTCACTTAATTGGTGACCTACTTTTTTTTGACAACTTAAATGTAGATTTTGCATATTTTGGATTTAAGATTAATGAACAACCTGAAAGGTTATATTTGCCAGGTTGATTGCAAAAATTTTCATGTTAGTTTCATTAACGCAGTACACTAATGACGGATCAGCTGTTGTTTTAAAAATTTCATTAAGTATAACTAAGAGAGATGAGTTTTGAGAACTTACATATTTACGAATGTCCAATACGATTCAGAAGTATCATAAAAATTAAATTAAATTTAAAAGATATCGTTCATGTTAGGAATATTAAACCTTCAAGGATTATTCTCGTTTGACTGTTTTGCAGCACTTTATCACTATTATAGTAGAGTAACAATTATTAAGCCAATGACATTGCCTTTCTTTTGATTAGGAATTTTAAAAATTAATTATCGATCATGGAATGAAGAGCTATTTGATTCATGAATAAGTAGAAATTTAACTTTATATGTATACGAGGGATACGTAGAAAATATAACTATTGGTTACGTGAATGCAGTTGAATTTGAATGATCAATTTTGTTTTGGAAATTTTGGTATACGAGGTGTATTCAAAAAGTTTCTAATAACCTGGATAGTACTAAATATATTTGAGTTTGAGTTGAATTGTCTTGGACGAGTGTTTGTTTTAGAACCCTCGTGTGGGAGTTTACTGAGTAAGCACAATCCTACTTTCCACAATCAAGTAGGGTTAATTAACACCCAGCTTAAGACAATTATTTTAGCAAAGTTTCGATTGTGGTGGCGCCTAGAGACATATTTTCCCGGACTGAGCTGTTTGAATATCGGTGTAAGGTGTTTGAGCGTTTTAATCATTTATTTTACTTATTATTTCGACCACGCCCATCTCCCTGTTAGCTGGCTTGGCAACCCGCTTACATTAGTAAGCATACACGACGCCTAGTGCGGTTTGGACGTGTAACATTCCAAAAGACAAACACAATACTGTCTTTTCCTCAATAAATTTATACTGTAACTCAGGATTTTCGGGATGTCGTTTGATGCTCAAAAATTTAGAATGAGAAACTTTACTAATTGTACAAAAATAATACAATTAGCCTTTTGCACAATAAATTTGACCTAAAGCTTAACATGGCAAATTTTAGTTCAAGCCACTTAAAATAACATACTCGTCTTTCTTTTTCAATTAATGTGACCCAGAAATAAAGATATTTACAGGCTACACTAGAACATCGACACGTTTAGTGGGTAGGTCGTGATTTTTACTCACCAACTAATAATTAACAGAGGGCTCGTTGCAGTTTAACAAAACGTTAAAATAGGTAATCAAATGTCGCTAACGTGCCACGTGCTTTTACATATGTAACGGGATACGGCATGATCATGGTCTCACCAACTAATAATTAACAGAGGGCTCGTTGCAGCTTAACCAAAATGTTAAAATCGGTAATCAAATGTCACTAAGGTGCCACCTGCTTTTACATATTTAACGGGATACGATATGATCATGGTCTCACTAACTAATAATTAACAAAACGCTCTTTGCAGCTCAACCAAAACGTTAAAATAGGTAATCAAATACAACTAAGGTGCCGTCTGCTTTTATATATGTAAAGGGATACGACATGAACACGACCTAAATAGTTCGCATAAATCAGGAACTTACCTTTGTAGTCGGTTAAACCTGTAAAGCTTATTATAAATTACCTTACGTAAAAACTCACGTAAGCTTTAAGTTTCCCAATAAATCCGAAATATTCAATAAATTATATCACAAAATGGCACCACAAAAAAAAAATTTAACGTTACTAGCAATGGCACATTAATACTCAAAATAGTTAGTTACACCCTTGTGTGATACTTTAATTGATTGTTAATTACTACAATAATCTGCAATACGATAATGAATCGGTTCAAAATACGTGCATAAGTGCAAAATTAACATGTAATTGGCCGGTAATATATTACTGAAAAACATATTAGTCGTGTTTTAGGATGTGGTGATAACAAATAAACTTCACAAATTCCATTTAAAAAATAACACATCTAAAAAAATAAGAATTAGAATAATAAACAAATAACGGATATCAACGAAACAAAACTATGTCCGCAGACTACTTGGTGGAACTTTAGGCGTAAGATAAACAAGCAAAATTGCTAGTTTGCATTCCACATTCAACATCAGTTAATTTTAATACAGCTAACGCAAGAAGTTGTTACACGAATTTGCACTAGATGCCACATATGCTTGTCGCAAAATGTAAATTAGTTCGAAGTATTAAATAAACAATCGTTAATTAAATTTAGAAAAGCGTAAAGGTTTATCAAAAATAACATTAACGTTACTTATATATATATATATATATATATATAATATATATATATATATATATATATATATATATATATATATATATATATATATATATGCATACATTTTTATTGATTGAAAGCAAAGTTAGTTTACTGAATACTTGAACCTTTAAGTTTCAGAAATTGATCCACAAATAATTGATTAGCGTTAAACTTTTATTCGTTGAAGTCAATAAACTGCAACACAATTAAATATAAATAAAACAAAATTTGGCCTAGCAACTAGGCTTTATAACTTCTCGAGTTGTCAAACATATAAATATGCAGAATTGACCTTAAATTTCAACCCTTCATTCGCAGTTACTATCGTAAACAACAAATACTATGGTTGTAAATATTTTGTTATTACCACTTATAGTGTTTTACATAATTGGCTTGGTGATGAGAAGTTGACTAGCTAGCCTGAAATGTCCTAAAAAAACTGTTACCTTGCGTATAATGTAATATAATTTATTTGTTATTCATTCGCACTTCTAAATGTCTCGTCAGCCGTGGCTTAAAAGTATTATCACAACTGGTTACTAATTGTAAGATTTTTATTACTCCCCCCCCTCTCTCTCTCTCACACACACACACACACACACACATACATATGTACATACACACCCAAACACACCCTCACTCATTCACACACACACACACACACACACACACACACACACACACACACACACACACACACACACACACACACACACCCACACACACACTTGCAGTAATGATAGAAATACACTATCTTTTAATTGTGATGAATGCTACATACTCGTAAAAACGACTTCACATGGTTTATGTTTAGCGATTAATGAATATTTAAGAATATGTAAGAAGTAAAATTGATTACACTGAAATAAATTACCTTAAATAGGTATTTGTTGCAATAAAGGAAATATCCAAACACTTAATACATGTATAAAATAAATTAAAAAAGTATTTAAATAAGGAAAATGAAACGTCAAATAATTAATTACACGTGTCCACCAATGTGGTGGTTTCCTTGAAATCTATCTTATATCTGATTTACCTCGACTACGTCGTGCATAAAGTACAACACATTAGCGGATGAGGATTAATCCTCACACTACAATAAAGATATGTTTTGTTGAAACAAACCCAGAAAATAAATGTGCTTGGTATCCAGCCACATCAGACAATAATTAAATTTAAATTTAAGATCTCACGCTCTATTGTTTTAAACAAAATATATACTTCTTTTTTTGTTTTATGGACTAACAGCACTTCAAGTTGTTCACGCTTCAACAACAGCTGATATCTAGAACAAATGTTTAGGCGATCACTAAAACTCGTTAGTCGCACTATGCTAATAGTCTGTTTAATAATTATCCCTTTTCATCTCTTGCACACGACATAATTGAATCCCCTAAACACGTACATTTTGTTTTACAGTGACAATCGCCTTCATTCAAAACTCTTTCATACACAATTTATTAAAATTGAAACGTTCAATTAAACTTTTTAAAGCAATTTATATCTATAAGAACTGCACATAATATTTAATTAACTAATCCCACCACGGGTATATATTACCCACACGAAATTTTGTGATAGTTTGAGCTTGGGGCAAAATGACTCATACTTCGACCAAAATCTAATTTTTGCTTTTCAGGATCACAGTTTTATTCGCATCTAAATATCTAATCTCTATACCACCACCCATGACTTTCCTAATAATATTCACGTCATGAAATGCGATGATGAAGTATCGCGTCCTACGCAAATATATTCATCATCAAGTCCATTCATGTACCTTTTGTATTATAAATTTTTAGAAAGTAAATCCTTCTTCATAATCATGCAAAGCTCATTTTATCTTGCTAAGATTTTCTCTACAACAATAATGTTCGTAACTCGATATCATGTATCTACTACGTTAAAATTGAAAAGCGTTTCTTATTATTATTAGAACTATTAGAATATCGTTTAGAATAACCAAAGTTTTCTCTATTGAAACCCTAATTAAACATGATGTAATGTCTTTACGAGAGTGCCATACATTAGGTGGCCCTCATTCTTTCTGTAAAAATCTTCCATTTGTATGCATACAAATTTTATGTACAAAAATTTATGTAAGCTTTCACGTAAATGTCTATAATGCTACCACTTGACACCCTTACTCTCCCACACTTTAGCAATTCCTGTAAATGCAGGGTTTCGCATAATATTTTTACCTTTATATCATTTTTTACATGTTCAAATATCACTAACAAAAGCGTTATGTAGTATGCAAAAATATCGGTGGCGTTGTATTGAAAAAATACACTTAAATATTCATTGTACAAATATTCCATTAAAAATTCGGAAGACGCAATACGCATAAGGTACGGTACGAATTACTGCGAAATAACCCCAATTAATAGTCGGTTATCTCTCATTACACGTAACAATAATGGTACAGAAAGTTAGGAATGTCAAACTCCGACTTATGACAAAGTGTAACAAGTAAAATCAAAATTCACTAGTACGCAAAAAATATCCAGAAATCAAATTGTTATTCTTGGCAAAGTATCGGAATTTCATACCTAAACAGAAACTAGGTTATAACACAGTTCTAATAAAATTATAATTATAACAGAATAAACAAAAAATAATGAACGTTCAAGTAGCTCTTACTTAGTTTCGTTTGTAGGTAAAATTCCACTGCTGGTCCAGATAATGTTGTTTCTAGAGACACTACCTTGAATTTTTAGCTTTTAATTTTTCTTCTAATACTTGTAATACTACCAAACAAACAGGATGACTTTACATCTTTCACTAAATCTTAGTATGTCGATTAATCCAAATTGCACAAAAATGTACGTTCAGGACCAACCTCGACAGCAATTTAAGCGTTCTACCGCATATAAAGGTTTCAAGCAAACTTAAAAGCAATCTCCTCCTTTACTCAATACGTTACTTACGGTAACTTAATCTTTATAACATAAAATAAACTAGTATTACAAAGTATGTAAGCATACATTTTGATTTAATAAACATCTAATAATAATCATTATAGTATTGAAATTGCACTATTTACTGTAAATTAAAAAAAAATTATGAAAAAGTACTATAACTAATAATGTATTTTAAGCATGGACATTTTGAACAGTATTTTTCAGAGAAGTAATAGAACAGCTATTAATATCACATTTTGACGATATTTGATAGAAATTGATACACATAATAAAGATGGGTGATTTTCGTAACACATTAGTTAAGGTAGTGCGACAATGAGGTGTAGTTGGATTTCGCATAAACGCCGAGGCACAACAAAATCTAGGTATGATAATAAAACGGGGGAGTCAATTTGATTGTGTAACAGCTTATACAAAAAAATGACTATTGTATTCTTCTGCGCTCTAAAGACTGAATGTCGAACTTATGTAACAGTAGGTCAATATTATACCCAATTACAGGGACATGCACCCTCGAAAAAAACAAGAATTTCAAAAAGTTTCTTTGAACGGATTCTAACGTAGTTTTATGATTATTGTGGTAAGGGTACTAAATTAATGCACAGTATTCCAACTCGGAATCCACGAGTGCAAAATACAGCGACTTCAGTGCAGTAATATTTTTAAAACCATTTCAATTTCTAGATATGGGACCGCCATTCTCAAACCAGACTTGCATATATTATGAATATGTTCACTAAAATTAAATTTGTAATTAAACGTTACATCTAAATCAGTGTCCCCATTATAGCGGCCAAGAAAACGATTTTCACACATATACGGGTATAGTATTGGATGAAAATGTTACTGCTTTGCACTTTGCAACATTAAGATTGTAACCCCCTAGTTAAGGGGTTTTACAATAGTTTATTTATTTAAGAGCTATATGCTGTGGCCCGGCATAGCTTTCAAGTCGGTGTATGTTGGGGGATTCTTAATTTATTGACAATTGTAGGATCCACACAAACCAACGATTTATTTCCTATTTTATAACAATCCTGTAATATGTAACTTCATCTAAAAATATTTTACACTTAATACTACGGAAATATATAACATAAAAGGCGATTGCACTTGAAAATAAAAATAAAATTATGTTCCTCAGGTAGCGAAAGGCGGCTCACTTTCATCCAGGTAGCAGGGTGACTCACTGTAAAACAAACAATTTAAAATACAAACCTGGGTTGCACGTGCAACTCTTTGTGCGGTGATATTAAATTACTTCTGTTTCCGCAAATCAATTATTCAATAATCTCAACACAGTTAGTTTTATAATAATTTCTTTCAATGTAAAAGAAATCCAAACGCTCGTAAATGTGAAGGGTATATTTTATTGTATTCTTTACCTAGAATCTCGTACACGATGGCCTGATAACGATGTGCGGTTAAAAGGGGCAATGAATCTATAAGTAGGTCACTGTGCCGTGAGTGTCATTGCTCTCTAGCTTTAAAACGTTTATTTACCAAATACTGTATTAATTTATTCCCTAGTTTGATTTCAGGGTTTATTAGAATTATGTTGTTTGTTTATACAATAGAAGTAACTGGACAGGTAAACTTTAAAGTTGTATACGATGTTGGTTTTCAAAATGTTTAAAAAATTCGAAGATTTCGTAATTAAAACGTTTAAGCACGCGAGTTTTTACATGCTCTATTAAATCGGATTTAAATACATATTCTTTTTAAAAGAATTAAGTTGGATTTTTCTATTTTCACATTTACTAAAATTGAAAGGTTTTTAATCTTTCTTTCGGGAAGTAGATATTATTTAAAGTCAAATTTACTTTCTTTCAGAAAGGTGGTTGGACGGCATTAATTTCAAGATACAGACATTTGAATGTCCGTATTTTAGGACGGGGTTTCTAGTGGTTCTATAGAACAAACCTGGCTGAAACAGTGATTGGGATGACTATATAATCTGCTCTTATGCTTGCGGGTCGGTCATGTTAGTGTTATAAGGTGTTTTTAGGAAGATAAATCTAACGCAACGGACCATACGCTCCATGGACTAGATGAAAGGAATGCTACTTCGAACAGGCATACGCCTTTTGAACAAGCACAGGTACAAGAACTACCTCTAAATGCATACGCCTTAGGGGACAATTCTCGTAGGAAACCTCAGTACTTTTCAGAACTGCTCCTAAAAGCAAATAGGAGGATTTGTGTAAGTTATGCTTGTTTTCAGAGGGCCTACGCTCCGAGAAAGTGTCAGTGTTGTGTATGTATTTACAGGTAAGATCGATTTATAATCCATCAAAGACAGGGAAGAAATATTTCTAACTGGTCGGAATATTAGATAAAACAAATTATAAATTACTGATAGTAACCATAAACGCGGTTCCGAAGGTCGCGCTGGAACTCAGGACGAAAGCGGTTAGGTAAGCGGATGATTGCTTCAGGACGGCAGTGGAAAAGATAGGTAGATGGTTTCTTCAGAACGACAGCGGAAAGATAGATAAATGCCATATTCAGGACGGCAGCAGGAACATAAGGACCTCGCGTCGCGGTTCTGCTTACATAGTCCGCGGTCTAAGGTCATTGGATATTGCTACAATTTCGTGGTCGGACGGGATTGGTCAAAGATGAAGCGAGGTTCTGGTGGGAGTTCTTGCGTTGAAATCTTAACCGATTTCATTATTACGAAAGAAGGGGTAAAAATAATTATTATTTTAGCTACATTGGAGCATTCTTCTACAACAGAACTAAACAAAATAAATAATTAATTTGCGAATTTTAGTACACATTTTTGGATCTTTACAAGATGCAGACTATTTTTAGCACACCAACTGTGTATACTTTCAATCCGAAATTGTAGCTGGTTGCAGTAATCAATAGCCTTACAGAACAAAAGATTTTTAATTCGTCAGCAAATAACAATTTTTCAGTGGACAGGCTAGATAGTAGGTCTTTAACAAATAGAAGAAAAAGTAAAGGGCCCAGGTTATATCCCCGTCGAACACCATAGGAAGCAACAAAATCACTAGAATGATGGTTGTTAAACGGCACATACTGGGTTCGGAAAATCAAATATGACGTGAAAATTAACCATGGCGCATTAAAACCAGACTTTTGTAGTTTTGAAATCATAACGCTGTGGTCTATTTGATCAAACGCTTTTGTAAAGTTATCGTAAATTATATCCACTTGAGGTTGATTATCAATAACTTTAGCAGTATACTGAGTGAATACATCAAATTAGTGAGTGTAGATCTATTTGACATATAACCATGTTGCCACGAAGAAATATAGTTACGGATTTGTGGATAAATTATGCAATGTAAGGTGATTTCAAATATTTTCGCAAAATTTTAAAGAATACTAATGGGTCGATAACTATTAATGACAAATTGGACAAATTTGTGTATTTTTCAAACAATTGAGAAAGTAGAATTTTTTAATGCGAGATTAAAGATTAACAGTAAGGGTTTCGCTAGTGCCATACGGCAATCTATTATCAGGAAACTGGGGATGAAATCCGAAGCTGCAGTCGTTTTGTTACTAAGTTTATTTAAGGCATTTAATATTTAAACCTCAGATACATGGCTGATATGAATAGATGGTAGATTGTTAAAATAATTATCAAGCGAAGAATTTGAGGATGCGTTTGATAAACGCTACTGAAGTACTGGGCAAAGCATTGACAATCATATCTGGTGTGTCGTATAAAGTGTTATAATACTCTCACTATGAGAACTGCCTTTCTTTTTGAATAAAATTCCAGAACTGCTTAACATCAGTTTTCAAGATTTGATGTATAGCATTTATATGAAGTGCTTATTATAATGATTTACAGCATCACGAAAAAGTTCTACGGTAGTCAAATATTGCAGCCAGGCACACTCAGCTCTTCACGGCAATACCTCCTCTCCTAGGACAGCATTAAACATGAGAATTGCTATATCTAAATATGTAAATCAATTCCACAGTTTTCAAGTTAGCTTATATGTGAAGCGGTAAGCGAAAGGCGAGTTCGACAGAAAGACTTGACAAGCAAATGTGTATAAGTAAATGTCTTTTCAATAGGCACCAAAAGTTACCTTCAATTGATCAATTTTATACAAATATTACATACAGAAATAAACACAAAAGGTAAATTTCACAGTTCTCGTGTATAGAAAAATATATAAATTCTTAGATTCATCCTTGATATTGCGTTTTCTGCGTTTGTAAGTTGCTTTAAGAAAGCTCTAACTAGAACGGCAGTTACAACGCGGTTTTTAAATGGTTAGCAAAGATCAATACTTTGTCTTTATCACTCTATTAGCTCAAGAGTGGCATCCTCGTTGTTGCTTTTCAAAGGAAATGTCAGGTGAGTTTGGTCGCTGTTAAACTCTTTACGTGGTCTTGTTTTGAGTTATGTTTGTGGTTACTTAAAAATGCTGTTGGTTACAGCTTGGGATTGTTCACATTGAGTTTGTATGTTGTTACAGGCGGTATGCCATCTCTTCCTGACTCGAAGTTTATGGATAACTCATTCTTTAGTGCAGGTTCTTAAAGCGTATATTCAGTGTTGTTTTACAAGTATGTTGTAATTTAGGATGGTAACGACTAGCGACTTGTCTAATCAGAGACCAAGATATTAACACGTGTTGTACGCAGTTGTTAGTTGGAATTCTTTTGGTGATGCAAGAGCTTGAAAGGTGTTTGATTTTATTCTGATCTAACGGTCAGTAGTATTACCTTCCAAATCTAGATATAAATTGTCTTTCTCTAGAACTTATGACCCATGAATTTAGAATTCTAACCTTTGCTGAAAAAACGTATAACAGGGTCTTTATAAGATAGTGTGAGTAGTTGAACAATAGATCTTTGCGTGGAAAATATTCACAGCGTTTGATGGAAGATTTAAATGTAATAAACATCCAATTTGAAAACAATATTCTTGATTCCATCCAAACGCTTTTCCACAATTTTGGCAGTTTGTACAAAAGTGTTTAGTATTGGAACTCTGTCATTATGACAGCCATGGTTTTTTCACCTATTGGCAAGGGTAGCAAACTATTTAGGGCTTACTTAAATTATTTAACCGACACCTCTTTGGTCTATTATTGAAAATTAGTAACTTATGATTACTTTCAATAGACTCCTAAAACTAAAACTTCAAGTTAAAAGTACAGACCTTAATAGATAGATAGGTGGAAATAGGTATTTTCGTTTCTAAAGAAAAGGGAATCACATCATTTCACATATAAATAGCTAAAAGTGCTTGAAGATTTAATATAATAATAGACCTTTTCTTTTAGATACTGGAGCTTCAATTAGCGCAATACGTACAAACCCTTTCATCGGAAACGAAATTAGTACTATAGGTAAGACAGTTAGTATAGTGCGATTGACGGTTTTACGAAAACAAATATAATTATATTATATAAATCCTGGTTTTCAAAGAACAGGTGTTAGAGTGGTAGGCCAACTCATTACGCGTACAAAATTCAATTTGCTCTTAGCACATCAAACCTCAAGCAAATTTCGGTAGGCATATTGAAATGAATTACAACGATGCCTGACAAGGCGCCAACTATCCTAAGGGACAGGCTGGAAAAGGATGAAACGTTAGGCGAACGCACAGAACTCCCGGTAAACACAATAATGGATCAGTAACAAGCAAAATACACCCACGTACCACACAAAATTAAAAAATATCGAACGCGTTTCGATAGCTACGCTATCATCATGATAGCGTAGCTATAGAAACGCGTTCGGTGTTTTTTTTTAATTTTGTGTGGTACGTGGGTGTATTTTGTTTGTTACAGATCCTGCCACAGTTCCAGTGTTCCAGATTTTTCAAACACAATAACGGAACATCTGACAATCCGCATTATATACCTCCAAGTAGAACACAAATTCTACGAAGAAGAGTTTGGGATTGCGATCGGTTACCCACTATCACTCATAGTGAGCAATATATACATGGAAGACATCGAAGACCAAGCGATATCCGAATTCACGGACAAACCAATAATGTGGCTTAGATACGGTGACAATACCTTCGTAGTTTGGCAACACGGCAAGCATACGCTGGATGAATTCCTAAATCATCTAAAGAACCGCGCACCCTCCATAAAATTTACAATGAAGTAGAGACGGAGCGAAAACTGCCATACCTGGATGTACTGATACACAGGAATGGCAACACCTTTACGACAAGTGTATACCGCCCACACGGGGAGGTATCTGTAGTTTAATTCGAATCACCACAAAAGCGTGAAGTTAGGCGTGATAAGATGATTGTACCTGTAAAAGAAAAAGAAAATATTGCTAAAACACTTAAAAATGGCTACCCCGATCTAATATCTAATCTAAACAGGGAAAAGGTAATTGAAAAAAAAAGAAACCTAAATACACAGAGCTAGTAGTACATACCAGGTACCTTGGACAAAATACGAAGGATAGACAGCAAATACAAGATACGCACTGCTTTCAAATCGACAAGAATGCTCAGGGGAATACTTAACAAAACCAAACCACTTAACGAAGACCAGACTTCCTAGAATTGTGTATGTAACCTACCATGTGATTACGGCATATTATATTTAGGAAAGCAGTAGATAACTCATACTGTTAACTCAGGAACGTAAGAACAACATACGCAAATGCGAAACAGAAAGATTAAGATTCGTCGAACATGTATGGAACAGAGCCCATCGAATCGAATGGGATAACGTACAGATCATTGCACTGGCAGAAAATCTGCGTAACCACTAAACAGTATTTTATATATATACATATATATATATATATATATATATATATATATATATATATACATATATATATATATGTGTACAGGGTGACATAATAGAAAAAAGTGCCATGCATAGTGCCACGCGGTAGAGGACACTAAAATAAGAAAAAAAGTTCCTCTGAACTTAGGTCGGCAACGCCTTCGTTTAAAAGATATAGGGTGTTTTTGTCTTTTTCTTAATAACTTTTTACAATGATGTAATAAGCAGACGAAATTTTGTATATAGGGGCTTTTTATCACGCAGAATTCAAATATGACCTTAGTTCCTTTATTACTGAAGAACAGTGTTCATATTACAAGCCCCCCACGACAAATCAACCTATTTTCAAAACTCCTTTCAAAAAATTTCCTTACCACCCAAGAAAAGTGAGCTAGCTTGCCATCAAGCATAAAGTCCCCTCTTGCAACAATGTTCAATGAAACATCTTCTAATAATGTGTTCAGGTTATTCCTTTTCAACAGTGCGACGAGTTCTGGAAACTCCCACTATTAACTTTTTTTTAAACAAACATCTTCATTACCCATCTTCATCCAAACGCCTATGCACGTCAATAAATGTTCGAACATTAGGAACCGGTCCTAAAGGATATCATTCTCGATAGATATGTTGAGCTCTGGAGAAATTTGACCGAGCTTCTCCGTAACACATAATCATGTCCCTGTATTCTTCAGAAGTATAGTGAACCATTTTAGGAACACAAAATAATATGTACTATTAGAGTGATGAAAATAACAGGCGATGGAAATTTACGAAAAAACAAACGAAATCTATGATACTTGTCAATATATTATTATCTTGTTAGAGGTATTTTGTGTTCTTGATTAAGTTTTTCATTGATTCTTTTATTGATTTTTTAAAATCAAGTTGAAGATGGCTGTTTTAAAAAACCAAAAGTTAATAGTGGAATTTCCAGAATTCGTCGCACTGCGCGAAGCGAAGGAACTGTTTTACGAATGGTAGAAAATAATCCGAGAACAAGCACCAGGAAAACAAGTTCAGCGGTACTAAATGTTAACCGTGAGTCAGTTAGACAAATTTTCAATGAACAACTTCTTCGCCCGCATCATTTCCAAAAGGTTCATTCACTATTAGAACACTATCTTCCTCGTGTACAATTTTGCGAATGGTTGCAAAATCAAAGACACGATATTTTTTCTTCAATTTTGTTTACTGATGAAGCTGGTTTTAGCCGTGATGGTGTTCTGAACCTACATAATATGCACCATTGGAGTGATGAAAATCCTCATCAAACCGTAATTAGAAGTCACCAATATCGGTTTTCTGTTAATGTGTGGGCAGGTATAATTGACAATTACGTAATTGGCCCATTTCAATTGCCCAATCGAGTGACAGGTGAACTGTATCGAAATTTCTTGGAGAATGAACTAAATACGTTATTAGAGGATGTTCCATTGGCTATTATTGGTAGAATGCGTTACATGCATGACGGCGCTCCAGCTCACTGTTCTCGATTGGCAAGGGAATTTTTGGCTCGGTGATTTGGAAATACGTGGATTGGTCGAGGGGGACCTGCACCCTGGCCAGCTCGTAGTCCCGACCTTAATCCGTTCGATTTGTCATTTTGGGGAATTCATGAAAAATGATGTTTATTCTGTAGAAATACATAATGAAGAGCAACTATGGATAAGAATTATGGTATCCGCAGATAGATTCCATAATAGTCCAGGAATGTTTCAAAGATGCCGTCAAGCCTTAGGAAGAAGAATTGAAAAATGTATTCAAGTACAAGGACTACAATTTGAACATCTTCTAAAAATTTAATGTTTTTTTCTAATCACTGCCCTTCATTGTTGCTATTAAAATTTAATTGTTGAAGTGTTATGTCATTGTTTTTGCAGATAAGTTACTTTGGCGCTTTTGGATAATTTGCATGCATCGGATGCATTTTTCTCGTAAACCGTTGGTCCTAGCGACTTCAATAAGGTATACCTTTCTGAAGCAGAAACGATGGGAAAACAAATTTTTCCAGTCGAAAATGACATACAGTGCAAGGAAAAAAAGTTAGGACGGATTCAAACAAGATGGAAACCTATATGTGGCGTCCTCTATCAGTAATAAAAGAACTAAGGTCATATTTGAATTCTGCGTGATAAAAAGCCCTTGTATACAAAATTTCGTCCGCTTATTACATCATTGTAAAATCTTTCAAACGAAGGTGTTGCGGACCTAAGTTCACAGGAACTTTTTTTCTTATTTTAGTGTCCTCTATCGCGTGGCACTATGCATAGCACTTTTTTACTATGTCACCCTGTATATATAGATATATATATATATATATATATATATATATATATATATATATATATATATATATTTCTGGAAACATTCAGATTCTGGATTTTCTCGTGTTTATATCCTAAAATTTTTCTTTTACGTTTCAGAAACTTATCTTTATTTTCTTTATCAAGAATACAACAAGAGTCATATATGTGCATTATGCCATTTAGTTTTATAAAGATTGTGCCCAAGTGCGTATCCTATGACGAGAAATGGGCCCATAAAAGGTAGTATCATTGACAGTGCGGTATGGAAATAGCAAAAGGCCTCATGCTGTCAATAAATGTAATGATATTCAAGACTACCATTCAGCGAATCCGACGAGCAACAACAAATTCGCATAATCAATATTACTATCTCTCTCATGAACCCATTACTCGTAATATGACACGCACCTTTATAAAACTAGATGGCATAATTTACATACGACACTTGATAAAAGAAACAAAGATAAGTTTCTGAAACGTAGAAAGAAATATCCAGACGAATTGAATTTTTGAAATTCCTATTTTATTTTTTTCTGGCGTTATCATAAATGCTACAGCAAAAATACAAACATTTCTTCATGGCAACTTGTTAAGGGCTTTAACAAGGCATAGTTTTTCAATCGGATGTTTCCTATTTTTATAGCCATCATTTTATTTTTTTTAAATATGGTCTTGATATTTTGAAACCTGATTTTGAAAGGATTTTTTATTACAAATTCAGCAATGTACCACATTTGATGGTCTGATCGCGTTTTGAACCTTTTATAGACCATCAACACGAAATTTTTTAATACAAGCCTGCATTTTCAAAAAAGTTTATTTAGTTAACTTTTTTCTGTGTTTAAATATTTTATAAAATAAGGAAAAGTACTAAAATAAAATATTGTTAATTATGCAACTTAACATAAAAAAATTAAATGCTTGTAAAATTAACATTAAAGTTATCTATTTAAATGATCATTATCGAACACTGCTTTAAATTTAGAATTTGTCAGGGACTTCGACCAGGGGTTTCAGCGAGGCGCAGAGAGTTCTGTGAATGGTATACCAGGCAATCTGCATATAATGAGCAATTTCCATATAAAATCATTTGGCCGGATTAAAGTCTGGTGCCCAAAAGTGGGATTTTCAACAGAAGAAATGCTCACTATTGAGCGAAAGAAAATCCTAGAGTCTATAAAGTGCGCAGACACCAACACCGTTTTGGTTTTTATATGTGGGCTGCAATATTCGGAATGTGAATAATAGATCCATTTTTCTATAACGGATCTTTAAATTCTGGACGCTACCAAAATTGATCATAAAATGAAGTAGAAGCTGCTTTAGCCGATTTACTTCAAGCTGCTTTAGAAGATTATTTGTTTGTACAAGATGGAGTTGCGGCACATAATTCCAGAGACGTCCAGGAATATTTATCGGCAAGGTTTCCAGCAAGATGGATTGGAACTTATTCAAGAGTAAGGTGCCCAGCGCGATCCTCCGACATAACACCTCTTGAGTTTTTTCTTTGGGGATATGTCAAAAATTATATTTACCGACACAATATTAAAAATGACAATCGATTGCGGAATTTAGTTCTGAAAAAATTTGAAAGTATTACTTCTCAAATGCTTCGCAATGTTTTGAATTCAACTGTAAAACGGTGTAATTTGTGTTTGGAAAATAATGGAGAACTTTATGAAGAACTATTATAAGACTTATAAGTAAGTAACTTTATTTACACTAAAAACAAAAAGAATTAGTAGTTTTTCCTTTTACCGTTAATTAAGTTGCTGATGTTAACTTCTAATATTAAGAAACTTTATTATGGTGTGTGTAATAATTATACGGGAAAGTTACTTCTTGAAAATGTAAGTTTGTATTAAAAAATTTCGTGATTATGGTCCATAAAAGGTTCAAAACGCGATGGGACCATCAAATGTGACACATTGCTGAATTTTTAATAAAAAACCTTTCAAAATCAGTTTTCAAAATATCAGCACCGTACTTAAAAAAATAGGTTGATGATGGACTTAAAATAGGAAACGTCCGATTGAAAAACTGAATATGCCATGTTAAAGCCCGTAACAAGTTACCCTGAAGAAGTGTTTGTATTTTTGCTCTAGCATTTATAATAACGACAGAAAAAATAAAAGAGAAATTTCAAAAATTCAAATTTTTTGTCAAAGAAATAACTATCGATTTTTTGTCATTTTATTGCTCCCCAATTACGCAACTTTGTTCCCATTTAACTTGAGTTGTATCTATTACCATTTCCGAGATCCCCATATATATATATATATATATATATATATATATATATATATATATATATATATATATATATATATATATATATATATATATAGAGGGTGCGGCATTAGTGCGTCGCAGTACGATATATCCGTTATTAAAGGAGATATCAAAAAAAGTTATTTACAAAAATTATAGGAAACATCAAACTTCACATTACAAAATTATTTTCGTATTTACAGGGTGTTACATATTACCAGGGTGAACCACACATACTTTTTCTTAAATGGGTTACCCTATATATTATTTCAAATTTAGATTAAGCTCATCTCCCCCATACTTCCAATACAGGCTTTCATTACGTTATACAGGGTAATTCATAAGTTATGGTCAATTGTACACGAAAATCATTCTCATTTCAACGTCCTGTATACCCTAGACAGAACAACCTAACAATCATTTTTTCCAGGCATAACTTTTTGACATTGGTACAGTGTTACGAGAAAGTGCTATTTCTTTATTATTGAACCAATTGAATATAGAGCGAGCCAAAACTCGAACACATGATTTTGTCAATTTTTTCAAATGAATCACCCTGTATTTATTTTAAAAAGTGAAAATGCACTTTATGTTCTTTCATTTTTATTAAGCACTCCCTCTAGCCAAAATCGGTAATTTCTGAGACATTTTCAATTTAATAACAGAAAGAGATTTTTTTAAAAATTTCTATTGTAACAAGTTAGCCGTGAACAAATAAAAGTGTGACAAATTATTATAAAAAATTCAAAAAACATCGGTTATTAAGACAAAATTTTTATAAAATTAATCACGGCTAACTTGTTTCTGTTATTAAATTGAAAATATCTCAGAAATTAACGATTTTAGCTATAGGGGGTGCTTAATAAAAATAAAAGAACATAAGGTGTATTTTCACTTTTTAAAATAAAATACAGGGTGATTCATTTGAAAAAATTGACAAAATCATGTGTTCGAGTTTTGGCTCGCTCAATATTAAATTGGTGCAATAATAAAGAAATAGCACTTTCTCGTAACGCTGTACGAATGCCAAAAAATTATGCCTGGAAAAAAGTATTGTTAGAAATGAGAATGATTTTCGTGTACAATTGACCATAACTTTTGAAATATCCTGTAACTAGTAACTAATCGCACTTGTTTAATATGCCAGGATAATCAAAATATAAATAGGTTGTGCGTAGAATGTTGCGTAAGTATTTTCATAATTTCCAACATTAATGTTTCTCAATATGCAAGAATCACGACCTACCACAAGTACCATAAGTACATACTTATGGTAGCGCACATATCATTACTCTTGACTCATCCTGTACACAAGGTACACGTTATGAGCGATTGTTCTTTACCGATACTGGTTCAATATAGCATACATAAATATTACTACTTTCTGTTAGAAGTGTAAATGTAAGTAATATGAAAATTTTGGTAATATTTGTCGTCGATAGCATAACTGAAGTTGCATCAAAGAAGTAATCAAAAATTAAGAATACACTGATAATGCTGTGCTAAAAATGTATGATTTTTAATTTCAACACTCGGTAGAAAAAAAAAACTGTCCATTATTGAAGCTTGTGCCCATGAACACTTTTGATCAGGATGGTTAAAAGTACAATATACCAAAACAGATTTTCACCGCAGTCCACTTTGCATAACAAAAGTGCATGGTCTTTTATTAATAATTGATTTTCGAGCCAATGTAAAAAGTTTTTACGATTTATTTCCGTATGAAAATCACCAGTATTGCTTTTTGACGCAAATATCTGCACCAGAAATGTATCCATTTTAACAGTCCACGTGCAGTACATTGTATCAAGACTTCATTTATCATCATATTGCTATGGTCTTTCAATCGTGCCATTCTGAATAATCCAAGTTCATCTAAGAAAACAAATTGGTGGAACCGCTTTCGTTTAAGAAATTATATTTCCTTAAAAAGTTCTCTTCCGGGTAATCTCGCATAACTCCATGAAACCGCGTCGTGATTCACCTTTTTTTTCCATTTAAAACATATTTCATGTAATAATGCATACAAGGACATGTTACAACCTTTTATGAATAAAATTGCAAATAAATTGTTACATATGACATTGTAATATTTATGTTTCTTGAAATTTTTGCTTAAAAGTTATGTACAAGTGGGATATTCACATAACAGCAGACACGCTACAAGTAGATCTCCATAGTGCCTTGAGTAAATAAACTGCTCCACATAAGTTAGGGATATTATGGAAAATTTGATTTTTCAAAAGAAAAAAAAAATTTTGTTTGTTTTTTATTATAAAAAAGTTTACAAATTAAAAAAAATTAAACCAAAAGACAAGATAAAATGAAAATGACTAATAACTTAATTTCAAATTAATAAAAAAAAAAAAATTAAGGAATATGTCCTCTGTGGGCAACGTCTTTGTTCCAATTGTTCCATTGTTTGTGGTTGGGGCTTATGATGATCCAAAGCTCTCTGCCACTGATCCCAAGCATGATCTATTGGATTTAAATCACGCGATAGAGCAGGTAAAGCTAAATGAGGAACTCCATTGGTTTCAATTGCTTCCAAAACTGTCACGGACTAGCGTTATCCTCCAAAAAAAGGAAACCAGGATCTACAGTAGCATGAAACTCTGGCATAACCAGCAAGTCGGTACGGCCAACATAACAAATGCCCCCCCATACACAAACAGTGCCTCCTCTGAAAGGGTGAATTTCTTGTACTGATCGCCGATGTCTTGGCACCAAAGGTTGTGTCCAGACACGCGTTCGACAACTATCCGAAAAACGACCATATCTCGATTCATCAGTGAACAGCACCAACTTCCACTCTTCTGTCCAATTGACACGCTCTCTTACCCATTCTAATCTTTGTCGCCTATGTTCGCGAGTCAATGGTACACCTCTAAAAAGTCGTCTAGAACGTAAATTGACATCCCATAAACGTCTTTTGACAGTTTCAGCTGATATTAATGTTCCAGTGGCTTCTGCAAGCCTCCTACTCAACATTCGATACGTGCTCAAAGGTTCTCGGCGTGCAGAAATGATGACATATCGGTCTTCAGCAGGGGTAGTTATTCTAGTATATAAAAAACAGATCCAGTTGCTTGAAAACGGTTAAAAAGTCTTGAAATGACACTTTGGCTAACTTGAAGAAAAGTTGCTACATCACTTTGTGGTTGACCACCCTGTAGGAATCCAATTACTCTATTTGCTTCGTCGGATGTTGATTTACGTCTCGGCATTAGGAATTAGCAACGCACAAAATTTTGATACCAAATTTGCACAATAAGTCAACAAATTGACAAGTAAACCAAACAAACAGTTGATTCGTTAGAACGGGTTAGAAAGAGGAAAAACTCTCCATAGCCCCCCACTTGCAATATAATGCTACATTTATCCGTATGGCAGAGGTATGATAACTAGCAACTTTAATAAAGTGTCAAACATGACAAAAATTTGAAAATTAACAATTGTGCAGATTTTCAGATATATCCTTAACTTATGTGGAACAGTTTAGTCAGGTTTAAGTTTAGGTTTTAAAATATAGGTTCCTGTCTTTGGTTTTGGATTTGTGCATAAAACTTTATTTTTATGTAAATGAACAAAGCAGAGAATAATGAAAAAGAGCCCCTTAATTTATGATTCTTGTTCTTCCTTTACAATACCATCGTCTGCTAAATATGCATCACTTTCTGTGGTAAGCAAAGACCTATAGAAGACGTGGTATATTTCGGGAATAATACGCTTATCACATAGAGTACGCTTTTCTTTTTCTTCGCGTGAACTGGCAGTGGATTACTAAATTTAGCTTTTAATACTACGTTATTATTATTTAGCGAACTGCTCTTCTTCCTGGTTTCTTTCTGGGTCAAGCTAATTTTCTTATAGTCTTCCTAGTAGGAATTTTTGTAGTAGATTTTATCAGGAACAAACTTGAAGGCTTGGATATTCACCCAGATAGTTTGTTATTCTCGACATCCAAGTTCAAATTTCCAGAAGGTATTAGATTTTGTTTTAAATTTTTAAGATCCATCAAGTCTTTGCAACTTAAATTTTTACGGTTAGTGGATATTTCTTACTCGCTGACTTTAGAACTGTTGGCCATTCAAGTGGTGAATATATTGAAATAACCTTTTTTGCTCTTATAACTTCGGTGTGTCTAGTCTCCAAATATTTGAAATATATTTCCTTGATTGGTAGAGTATTAGCAGCGTGCGGGCTATGTGCCTGTTGCGGTTTTGTTCGCCACATGAATCGGATTTTAGAGTCACACATTTTATACAATACGAAGGGATTTCAATAAGGTAAAGTTGCAGTTTCAATTTCATCCGAACCCATCAGTTTCATTCCAGATAAAATATAGCCCCTTTTTCTCTGCTTGGTCATTTACAGTTAAGTTATAAGTACACCTTTTATGCGTGTAGTAATACGACGAAAAATTCGAACAAGGACTGTAAAGGACAGCTTGTAAATCAAATTTACACATATTATTATGCTTAACCTAACCTTTGCGAATATTTGCGTAGGTGAAAATCAAATGTTTACAATAATGGCCAATAGGACCAGTCGTCCATCCCCAATGTGCCGGCGAATCGCCCGAAAGGAACAAATTTACATCACATAAAGAAACTAATAACTAACCGATCCCGCTAAAGTAATTTTGAGGCTAGTATTATAAAAATTTAGGAAATTTAATTATAAATACATACTATATTTTATCTGTAGCTCTAAAAATTGTTACTGATTTACCGTACTATTATTATTTGGTTTTCACTTGACATTTCCATTGTTTCTTGCTCAATACGAACACTCCGGAAAACGCAACGTACGTACACCAATAAGCAAACTAAAACCACACCGCACAACCTTGTAAATGATGCATCCACTTCGTTCCCGGGCCAAAATAAATGAAAATTTTTATGAGATAAGGTCATATAGGTGTGCACATACGGCATTCGATCATATAATTGCAATTAAGTTTTGACCATATTTTGACACAAGCTGGTAAGTCTACACCCGACGGCAATGAAAAAGCCCCCCCCCCCCCTCCCGAGGCGACCTAACGTAGAAATTTTTGACACCCTTTAAATGTTAGCAATAACCAAGAACGTATTGTAATAGTCAGGTAAATTTTCCATTATATTACGGACACGTAGGCATTCTCTTAAACAACCAGTTTGTTAATGAAATAATTCTTATGAAAATACGTAATGCCTGGTTCTAAACTGACTTGAAAATCTGTTATATAAAAGGAGGAATTATATTTTTTATATTTTTAATGAATTTTTATATACCAACGTGTATTTGTAAAACTAAACAAATGAATTAAATTGTTGGGCAAAAATAAATAAAAAATTAATCTACGATATAATTAAACTATTAGGAGTAAGTAACGATGTAATTCCAAATTGTTTTGATTTCTTTATTTTCCTGATAACAGGGTGCATGTTTTTTCCATTTTATTCAAAACACTACTATCAAAAGAATTATGAAATCTTATTATCAAGGATGTAATTGAAATTAAAAAGTGTTGTAATTGATAAAATAAAAACACGTTATTATTTCCCACTAATTGTGATTTAAATATAAACAACAAGTACCGATAAAAATCGAATTAATATAAAAGTGGCAGTTTTTCAATCAAAAATGAAAAACTGTTTTTGGACTTAACAAATTCGTTTTCTATTTCCAACGATAAAAATGGAAATTAAATTTAAAAATCGATTTCTTTCTACCTTTTATATTTATTGTTTATTATTGTTAGCATTACAACGGAGTTAACGATTTAACTAAAAGTAAACACGAAACACATATAACAAAATAATACTATCTAATCATAGTTTAATAATTAATATAAAATCCTACATTTTCAATACAAGCCTGCACTATTCGACGCATGGTGCCCGTTAAAATTTGGAAAAGGTTTCCAAAACGAAAACTTTCCCAAATACTACGAACATCTAACATTAAAGCATCAACAATCCTTTCGCGAATGCCATTGTAGTTATGATCGTTCCAATTCCATATCATATCGGCCTAAAGGTTTTCGATTGGATTTAAATCTGGAGATTTACAGGTCTAACGCAGTAATTCTGTATTACCAACATTATCTACGAAGCAATCCATAACCCGGTGTGCAGTATGGAAACTGCAATTGTGTTGGACAAAAGTCGTCGGCCCATGACGTTCTTGTTCCGGGTATAAAATATTAATTGAGGGTAAAAGAACATCTTCCAATACTTCTATATATCGAATGAAGTTGAACTCTGGCGGAGATGCTTGCACCAATTCACCAGATCCAGCGCTGCTCATCCATTCCCACACACCTGTTGACACACACTCGCTTGTGGCTAACGGCGTAACGTATATTTGATTATACCTTTGGTTATCGGAGCACCATAAAGTGACTGAAGCATGTGGTGATGATGGGAACGTCTTTTCATCAGAGAAAATCACCGGCGACCAATCCTTTTTTTTTTCATGTAAACGTTTCGATACCAAATACCTCTGTAGATATGCTCCTGACATACCTTAAACCAATGTTTCCCGATATTGACTTTTTAAACAACAGTACGGTTTCCGAAAATGTAAAAGCACTTCTGATGCCATAACTAATTTTGTCAGTACTACATTAGATAGTTTTGAAAAAAGCGAACATCTTTTCTGACAAACTACCTATTCAACACCACGTACCACAGGTATCTTCCAACTAGCATTAGCTGTATCCTGTATGCCGATGATGCAACGCTATTTTCAACTGATTCTGATTTCAACCTTGTTAACAATAATGTGAAAAGTATTAATATTGTTAAAAACTGATGTGGACATAACCAACTAACGCTCAATGAATCTAAAACGATAGTCATGCCATCATTAAAAAAAGTTAGTGTAGATTCTACCACCAAAGTTCTATTTTTGGGTTGTGGTATAGACTGGCGTTTAAATTTTGATTATCAACCTAGTTACAAATAAATTAAATAAATATTTATTTTTCCTTAGAAGTTTATAAAGTAACACGTTCCCTGAACTAATTAGAACAGCTTATTTTGCGTTAATACAAAGTACTCTGCTTTATGCTATATTGGTATGGAGTCATAGTTCGCAGAGCCTAAATGTGTTTCGATTGCAGCGCAAGGCAATCAAGATCGTTGCTGTTCTTGAATATAGGGTAGATTGTCGCGATTCGTTTATCAATTTAACGATCTTGACTTTTCCATGCCTTTATATCTTTGAAGCTCTCTGTTATGTTAAACGTAATATATCTCTGGTTGTTTATCAATCTGACATACATCAACATGACACAAGGTACAAAGATGATCTGAGAGTTAAATACTGCAGACTGACAAAATCTCAAAATAGTGCGTTGTATCAGTCACAAGCATTTTATAATTTAATACCAGTTGGTATTAAAGAACTACCACTAGTCGATTTTAAAAGCAAAATTAAGAAATTTCTTGTAAATAATGCGTTTTATTCCTTTGAGGGGTACGTTCGTAACCTACTTGTTTATGTTTGGCATATAACTTTTTTATATGTATGTAATATGTTTTAATATGTTTATTTATTTTGACCAGTGTAAGTGTACTTAAGTAACACATGTTGCACAATAAAATTATTATTATTATTATTATTATTATTATTATTATTATTATTATTATTTTTTTTACGTGGTGTCAACCGTTAAGGTTATTAACCACAGTATAACATACCGACTTTCTAGATCTTTGACTACGTATTATTTGTTTAGGTTATTAACCACAGCATATCATACAGTATATTTATATTTTTGAATATGTATTATTCAATTGCAGAAACAAGAATACTTGTTTTAGTGTTGTTCTGTTTATTTGCAGGGCATTGTCAAGAGTAAATGTATATCCGTACCTTTGTTTTATTTCTTGTGACCTTGGACATTCATCAGAGATATGCTTTATTGTAATTGGGGTTGAGCAGTTCTGGCATAATTGTTTAGTTTGACCTGATAGTATATGGGAATGCGTCATTTTTGTATGTCCTATCCTCAGTCTTGTTAAAACTATGCTATGCCGCCTAGTCATTGGGAAGTACCGCTTTCTGCTGGTTAATGTTGGCAAGTGTTGCCTTAACGCTCTATTTTCTGAGTCCCACTCCTCTTGCCATTTCTCCCATACTCTATTTTTAATATATTGTATATCTTTCAGGTCATTTTTGTCTTCGATATTTAATATTAAGCATGATTTCGATATTTTGTCGTAAATTGGCGCGTTTGATTTTGTACCTTCACCTTCTTTATTTAATAATGTATAATTTATATGTCCCTCGTTGGCAAAAACCTTAGATGTGTATTTTAACAGAAGCCATATCCTTCTATACTTTAAAGGAAGTACTCCCGATTCCGCGTATATACTGCTTGTAGGGCTTGTTTGATAAGCATCTATGGCATATTTTAGACAGAGGTTTTGAATAACATCTAGCTTGCTCAAAGGGGATTTACAGGCGGCCATATACGTTATCGAACCATAGTCAATGCGTGATAGAATAAATGTTTTATATAACCTAATGAGAGCTTCTCTATCTGCTCCCCATCTCGTATTAGCAAGGCATTTTATTATGTTAACCATTTTTCTTGCTTTTGTAACTAGTTCCTCAACATGGTTTGTCCACAGTAAAGATGAATCCAAGTTCAATCCGAGGAATTTACATTGTAGGATATTTTTTATTTGTTTCCCATTAAGGAATAACTTAGGTTCGTGATGTGGCGTTCTTATCGTGCAAAAGTGCATGCACACTGTTTTACTGATCGATATGCGGAAGCCTACACTGTCCGCTTGTTGTTTTACAGCATCAACTGCTCTTTGTAAGGTTGCATTCGATGGCGTACCTAATTTACTAGAATAGTATATTGCGACATCGTCAACATATATACATCTACCAATAGAGCTATCCAGTGTGCTAGTAATACTATTTATAGCAATACTGAATAATGTTACGCTGATAGGGGATCCCTGAGGGATGCCGTTTTCTAATTTGTGTGCATCAAGAAAGGATTGCATGAACTTTCCCATATTTCCTGCAAATCCCCACTCATACAGTTTCGATATTACTGCGTACCTCCATACCGTGTCAAACGCTTTCTCTATATCGAACACTGCCGTAGTGTGTTTATTCTCTAGGAAGCCTTCTTGAATTTGATTGATGATGCGTACTAGGTTGTCATTTGCGGAATGCCCTTTACGGAAACGTGTCTGATGTTCGTTAATCAAATTGTTTTCTGAAATGACTTTCACCAGTTTTTTGTTAACAATACGTTCAAGTATTTTTCCTACACAGGAAGTTAGAGAGACAGGTCTGTAGCTTTCTACGTTTAAAGAATTTTTCCTTGGTTTTAATATAGGAACAATTAATGCCATATTCCAAAGCGGTGGGTAGTATCTCTCATGCCACAGCTTATTGAATATATACAGTAGGTCCTCTAGTTGTTTTTGGGGCAAGTTCTTTAGCATGCGGTTTGGGATATTATCAATTCCCCCCGCTGTGTCCGTCAGCAGTTTTATTTCCTCTTTTAGTTCTTCTATAGAGATGGAGACATTATAAGGTTGTTCAGAATTATTTAAGAAACCTAGAGGTATTTCCCTTTGATCTTTGTTGGCCCTGAACTTTCTCTCGTAATTTTCTGTACTGCTAACCCCTTTGTAATAATTTGCGAACGCTTCTGCTACTCACAAATTATCGCTAATTATTACATCATTCAATAGCAATTTTGGCCTCGTAAAGCTCTTGCTTTTTCCTGTAATAGCCCGAATTCTCCCTTGCTATTGTTTAAAACTGGATGAGGTGTAACCTCTACTTCGTGATCAATAAACAATTTCATTTTAATTGCCGCTTTGGTCTGTGCGTTGGACACTGTTTCGATTAATAAACCTTCTTTTGTTTTTTGTATATTTTTCAATTTGCCTAAAAACCCAAATAACCTCTTGCAATAACGAATGGACTGATTTTAACAAAATCATCACCATCTGTTCTTTTGATCAGCAGGAACCGGGATAAAACCTCCTTTTCATTGCAATGACCGTTTCTTGAGGACTGATTACGCGTTCCTACACTCGCGCCCATTTTAGAGGATGGGTCCTGCTCGGAGAGAGAATTTACTACAGACATAGTGTTGCCACGAGAAGAGGTGAAGTATACGTCAACTGCAGCATTGCACCCTTACTACAGCAAGGAATTTATACTGTGGGAGGGCGCCTCTTCCCCCACAGGCGTTTCAATGTTAGAGACCAGGCGTCTCCTGGCCACGCTCAGGCTTCCCCTCGCGCAATCCCTTCAGCACCTAAAACTGCCAAACGACCTTGGGATTGGGGGATTTTTTGTAGAGGTTACCTTCCTCGTAGTCCGGGCAGTAAAGCCAAGACCACCGACCGCTAGCTGTACGACGTTCCCTAGCCACGCCCTACTAGAGTCTCTGAAGTACAGTTCGCAAGTTGCGGAATTAGGAGACGGTTAGCGTTAAGCCGCCCCCGGCTAGGACACCCCGGGCTAGCCACGCCCGTATACGCTTTTGACGGCGCATGTCCTGGGAAAAAGAGAAAAAGGAAAAGGTCGCTCAGCTTCCACTGAGAGCCTGAAGAGAACAAGAGTTGGAGCAAGAGAGCTCCGATAGAAAAGAGTTATAGTAAGGGAAGCCACTCAAGACTAGTATAAGAAAAGTGTGCTTCCAGCTAAGGGGACGCAGGGTTGCCATCCCTGTCCTCGATAGATACGAGGCCCCACGTGGACTGGTCCGCGACACCGTATTTTTTAGAGCTAACAGTGGAGGTTTAACTCCACGAGCTCATATTTCGGTGTTGGCCTTGCATCACTTACGATCAGCTGCAAGGTCGTTCCCCTATCCGCCACCTGGGGACGCGCCTAATAGGTAGCCCAACCCCTAGGTATTATTATTATTATTATTATTATTATTATTATTATTATTATTATTATTATAACAACTTATCGCGCTAAATCAAAAGCATCAAAGCAGATGTGGCGTTGTGCTTATTGTCGAGAGAGTAAAGATCAATTTTCCTGCTCATCAGTTACGGAAGCACACATTGACGGTTCAGTAGCAGAAGCGTTAGAAGGTATTGAAAAAACAAACACACCTATAACACAGCAAATTTTAAATAAAATTCTTGAATCTGTTGAATCCTTGACTAAAAAGTTTGAAAAGCTTGAAGAACTGAAATTAATAGTAGAACGCAATATTGAAGAACAATCATCGCTAAAAAATGAAATTAAATTATTAAGAAAAACAGTAGAAAATAAGGATAAGGTTATAGAGGACTTGGTGGTTAGAGTGAACAGATTAGAGCAACAAAAAAGGAAAAAATGTGTGGAAATTCACGGAATCGATGTGGACGAAACTACAGCACCGGAGGACAAATTGCAAGAGGTAATGGAAAAAATAGGATACACAGAGGCAGAGTATAAACGAGTTAGTGAAATACAGTTAAAACACACAAATATATTATTAGTAAAATTTGAAAATGAAAATATTAAGAAAAAGTTTATAAAGCAGGGGAAACTCTGGTGGAAAAATTTAGCGGTGGACCAAAGCAATGCACAAAAACGTTTATATTTTAACGAACATCTTGCTCCTAATCAGAGAATGCTGCTGCGAGAAGTAAAACAAAAGGCTATCGTTCATAAATATAAATATGTGTGGATAAGAAATGGTCGTATACTAGTAAGGAAAGAAGATGGAGACAGTCCGCTGTGTATTAATTCATTAAGTGAAATAGATAAATTTATAAAATAAAATTTTACACAGATACGGTCGTACATGTGATTAAAGGTGAAAGTATTTGAAATTTGTATTAAGTTATCTAACGTATTTGATATGTCATTTAAATAGCAATAGCCTTCATGCATTGAGTTTTCTCTTATATTCTTATCGTCAAAGAATTTATTGAACAAAAATATTTCAACATTTATACTTAATTGTAATCAAATAATTAGTGCTGCTCTAAATGATTAATATTCTAGGATAATTAAATAAAAGCTATATGGCACGTTATTGTTGTTTGACATTTACAGTATGGGGGTTTAAACAAATTATTATTGAACCAAACATTGTCTTTACTCCCAATATAACGTTTATTTTTTTTAGTTTTGCCATTATTATTATTTTTTTCTAACTCCTTTTGTATATATTTATTATTGCAATTTAGTTATATATTAAGAATAACATTTTTGTTAGGCTACTACTCGTACAAATGATTTAATATTTCATGCATGCATGAAATAAATTAGTTCCTATGATAGAAATAAACTTATAGATGTTAACTGACAAACAATTGATTCTTGATATTCTTTTCTAATTAAACGTATATATATAGTGATAATGTAATCTCAACAACTCGTCTTTTTAGTCAACTGCTGTGTAAATGTATATTTTAGTTATTTTTGTTGTAAAAAAATGAGAACCATATCCTTTTTAATTAATTTATTGTAAATATAGATTAGAAAATACTTTAGTTACACACAAATTATTAAAAAAATTCGTGCTTTATTATATTACTTTTGTTGGCGATTAGTATTACTATTTTATTTTTCAATTAATAAGTAAAATGACAAAAATCTGATGCGTTAATGTACTCGACAGCGTGCTTTAAGGATTTAAGGGATAAGTCGATTCTTTTCTCATGTTATTTTTTATACCTGTAACAGTAAGGAACCGACTGTTAAGTCTTTAGGACTTAGTCGGACCTGTAACTAAATGTATATTTTGAGACAAATAAACATTCAAACATTCAAACATTCATTATTATTATTATTATTATTATTATTAGTATTATTATTATTATTATTATCGTAGTGAACGGACGTGATTGAGTTCTTGAAGTCTCTAAAAACGTTTATTAACGTTTAAAAAGGTATGCGTTAAATACAATTTACAATGAAATATAATCGGTGCCAAGAAAATATTAGTATACCGGAAATAACATGTCAAGGCTGTAAATGTGATTATCACCTTCAATGCTCGATATCTGAAAGTACGTATAGAGCACAATCGAAATATGTGCATCAAAAGTACTTTTTGTCGAGATAAGCCTTCACACAGCCCGTACAGGATTATCTTTCACAAGACGATAAAGGTAATATTCAGGAGCTAGAACATTTTGATGAAGACATTAATCCTTCACTTAAAAATTATCTTGATAAACTGAATAAGGCTTTACAGTTTATGACCTCTAAAATTGATGCATTAAATACCTTGATTAATATTCTAACGGAGGATAATAAATCATTAAGAGAGGAAGTAAAATATTTACGTAACACAATTGAAAATAAGGACACGCAAATTGAGTTGGTAAATAATCTAATTACCAGCTTGGAACAGTATAAACCAGAGACCCCTTTTCCAAAATGAACTGATACCTCAGACCCCCATAGCCAAATTACTTTAAAAATCCTATCTCTAGTTTTTTTCCTATTGATACAAAATACTTACCAATTTAAAAACTTTGCGGTTGGTTAAGTGAGTAAACTTGACATCATTTTCTCATCAAAATTTAACAAAATAAATAAACATAAAATTCAGTAAATATCAAGTGTAATTAATAATTATTAATACAAATTACATAAAAATACGTAAGTAGGTAATTATTTTTTGAAAAATCGCAAAGTAAAGATCAAAATAATTAAAAATTCAGTGTGATAGATGAACCTGGTGACTTTCTACCAATCTAACTAAATCTGGTTCAATATTGGTGAGCTGCAGCCTTAAATCTCCCCGTTCGTTGATTTTCAAACGGTTTCTTTGTTTTGTCAAAATGTTTGTAACCGCACTGAAGTCTTTTTCGACTAGGTATGATGAGGGAAAAGCGATAAGGTATTTTTCAGCAATGTTCCGCAATGCAGGATACTGTTTTTCAATGTTGCGCTGCAACCAGAACTTCTGATAGCCTTGGTTGAACTTCTGCTTAAGCTCCTCGTCTGTGCGGATGGTGATCAATTCTTCTTGCATTATCATATTGGCTTCTTCCATGGCTGTGATATTGACGGATTTATTATCCATTAAGGAATTTGTAAATTTAAGAGATCCTCAAACCTCTTAGTGAAATTATTGTGTAATGCGTCCAAGTGAGCGACATATGATGTCTTGTAGCATTTCTGGTAATTTTGACAAATGCGGAAACTGTGAATATACTTTTCTGCTTAAATCTTGTTTATAAAAGATAAGTTTACCCACAAAGGCCGATATTATTGATTTTATTTTAATCAAGTTGACATTGTCACCCTGCAGCTGCAAATTAACTTTGTTAAACATACCAAAGATATCAGTCAAGTAATAAATATCTGTTTTAGAATTATTCAGATTTTTCTTCAAATTTGGATCTTTTTCTTGTAAAAACTCCAACACAGATTCAAGAATAGCTAAAAATCTTGCTAAGCAAGAGCCTCTTGATAGCCAGCTAACTTGAGTGTGCAGGAGTAACCGAGTAAAGACTTCGTCGTTTTCCTCACATAGCTGAGCAAGTAACCGAAGGCTCAAAGAATTGCTTCGAATCTTGTTGACAGCATTTATAACAGATTGTAAAGACTGGTGCAATCTTGGATTCAGATTTTTTGCTACTAAATGCTGTCTGTGAATCATGCAGTGAATGACTAGTACCATAGGCAGTCGTCGCTTTAAGTGAGCTATAAAACCACGATGACGACCAACCATAGATGGTGCACCATCAGTCGCAACAGAAACAATGTTTTTCCATGGAATAGCTTTGTCGGTAAAAAAACGTTCCACGGCCTGAAAAATCGATTTTCTTCTGGTATCAGTCTCTAAATATGTAGCAACAAGCAGTTCTTGGCACAAATTTTCATCTTTAATATATCCAACATATCCTAACAACAGAGTTTCATTGCCGGGTAATGTAGACTCGTTCAACTGGAGACAGAATCTGTTAGTCTGTAAGAAATTGCATAAAATGTTTTCCACGTCGCGACCCGTCTCTGAACGGTGTTATTGCTCAAAGGAATTCTCTTTATAAATCATGTGCGAGCTTGTGCAATACATTGTTGAGGACCTTCGCAATGGCTAGTAAAATTACCAGCTTTCCAATTGTGTGGGGTTTCCCCGAGTTCGCTATTAGTAAAGATATATTATAGGACGCTCGTAAACCATCAACGTCTTGCATAGATGACGACGAAAATATCGATCTCATGGATGGCCTTTTCTCTAGTTTTTTCTTTATGTGCTTGAAAGAATGACAAGGGCTTACTTTTTTTGTCAGCATGTACTCTTGATAAGTGGTCCTTTATTTTTGAAGGCTTCATGGTATCGTCACTGAATACTTCTTCACACATGAGACACATCGGCAAGTGTTGATTTGATAAAGATGGAATAAATTCAAACTTCAAGTAGTCAAAACTGTATTGTCTGCATTTTTTTCATAAAACTCGCAGTAAACCTGCAAATCAACAACAAATGTTTAATAAACTACTTAAAAAACAACAATAAACTTGTTAAATTTGCACATGAGCTTATTTTTATCACACCTAGGTACTGGATGTTTTTTAGGTATGCTCACGAACTTACTCATTGATAAACTTGGATAGTATAGAAAATTTGTATTAGGTACCAATCAGCGTAAAAAAACGAAACCAAAGAAAATTAAACATTTATAATTTCAGGTAATTTTAAAAAAAACTTAGAAAAATATTAAAACGTTGTTTGGTACTTACCCTGTTACTTTTTCATAAACGGCAGAAATGTGTGGTTAAGCTATTAACGCGCGTAGGTAACTAAGTACTTTGTAAATTCTTTTTCAATCACTTTGTTTTAATTCACTTTATTTAACTATGTAATCACATGTAATCTCTTGAAATAAATTGGTAAGTGAATGTATTATCATTCAAGCTACAAAGAATTTCAAAACGCAAATGAGCTTTCGACCTAAGTGCAAGCTTGTTATATCGTCAAATATCAGGAGCATGTTTGGACTTAAACTTGATCATGATTTCGTTCGTGTTAAATCGCGTGTATGCGTCAACTATGATACTTCTTACTAAAATATTAGTCATTCTTATAACAAGTTGGTACACGCTACACAACTCATACAGTATCTTGCAAGTTTCAAATAATAACTTGTGTAATTAATAGGGTCGATTTTTAGACCTCTTCGACCCCCAAAATCAGTTTTATTTCGACCACAAGGGGTCGATATCGATCATTTTGGAAATCCCTGGTATAAACGAAGAAAGTATATCGAAATACGTGGAATCGATAAGAGTGATCAAAGGAACCCTGAAGAAAAATTTAAAGAAATTTCAGAAACTATTGGATGTGACCAAATTGAATTAAAAAAGGTAAATCAGATTTCATTATCCCGTAGTGACTTTTTTTAGTCAAACTTAAAAATGAAAATGATAAAGCTACCTTTTTAAAAGGGGTCGGGGGTGGTGGAGTGGACTACCGGATAATGATAAGAAATCCACTCAAAAGAAATTCTTTAATGAAAGGCGTTGATTTTGAAATATAAATTTGTTTGGATAAAGAACGGTCGGATCCTAATTAAAAAGGATGAAAATCAAAAAGTGTTGGTGATTAACAGTTTATGCGATGTAAACAAGTGCATGCTCTAAGGTTAAAGGTGCGCGTGAGTGAGTATTTAGATAGAGAATATTTAATAAATAAAATTTCTAAAAATAGTTAAAAATTAGATACGGTAAGTGTTTTCAAAAAAGACGTTGGACAGATAATTTTTCATTTCTCATTTTGTCCGTTTATATTAAAAACATTTTTTTTCTTTTTCTTAAGAAAACATAATTTTAGTTAATTTAAATGTTAGGGGTTTACTTCTTTACAAAATTAATTCAATATGGAAATCGATGACAGTGAATTGAACAATTTTGTAAAATTTAATAATTGTGAAAACGTACAGGAATGGAAGATGTGGGAAGAAATTCATTTTTGATAACGAACAAAAACCAAAAATGTAGACTTAAAAATATTAAGTACAATTGGGCAAAAGTACAGTAAACAAAATTTAGTTATTGAATTTGCAAGAAGTTTCAAAAAAAAAATTCAAGTATTGCTGAAAAATCAAACATTCAAGTAGATCAAAAAACTGCAGTTATGACGGAACTAGATTGTAACCTTTATATACCACCATCAAGAGAACAAGATATTGAAAATATTATTAAAAATCTTTCTGTCAGAAAATCACCTGGAATTGATAATATCAGAGCCGTGGACTTAAAGAATAATACAACTGAATTTAAATATCTCATCTCCAACCTCATAAACCTATCACTAAGGAAAGGAATCTTCCCGAATGACTTAAAAATGTCTATAATAAGACCAATCTTTAAAAACGGAAGTGCAGTGGATTTTAACAACTACCGGCGAATAAGCTTGTTATCAATAGTTGAAAAGTTATGGAAATCTATGTTGTAAACCACTTAAATAAATATTTAAAATAAAATAAAATCATGAACGAAAATCAGTTTGTTCTTCAACAAGGAAAAAGTACTGAACAGCTCTTAGTACTGGAGACAGACACAAAGTAGGAATCCAAAACCATTATCTGCGATGGTTGGAAAGGAAAATAGAAAATTTGTGGTGAAGGTAGGAAATGAAATTAGTCCTGAAGAAAAAAAACGTTAATTTTGGGGTGCCCCAGGGTAGTAACTTAGGCCCTATTTTATTTTTAATCTACGTAAATGAAATTTTTAGAAGTACTACCAAAGCAGAACTATATATGTATGCAGATAACTCTATGCTTTTATATTCACATCCGGATATTAAAACATGCCAAGACGTCATTCAAGAAGAGTTCAACAATATTTTTAAGGGGATGTACAGTATGAATCTCTTTATAAACGTAGAGAAGACGGTGAACATGGTGTTCAGCACCTCGCATATACAGATACCAAATTCAATAAGAATCTTTATACATACTTGTGAGTGTTTAAACAACAAAGTCCATTGTGTATGGGCGACAGTTAAAAACAAAGCGGAGACTACCTACCTAGGATTAAGATTAGATAACAGACTAAATTGCAGTAAACACATAGATAAAATATATAAAAAAATTAAAAACCTTACCGGCTGTTTATACCTATTAAAGAGCTACACAATCACAAAGATTATGATTGTTGTTTATAAGTCTATGATAGAATCCGTAATACGATACTCAGCCAAGGTATGGGGATATGCCCATCCAACCCACTTAAATAAATTAGAAGCGCTTCAATGAAGAATTCTAAGAATGATTTACGGCAGGCAATTTTCACCCAGAAAAGCACAACATGTTACAAAAGGCGGACACACTAACCCCAAAAGAGTATTTTAATTACCTTAATCTGCTAACTTACTAAGGAGACAATGCGTATAAAATATCTTTGCCGCACAATTACCAAACGAGGAGGAAATACTATAACATACCGTACTATTTTAATAAATACAGCCAACATTCTCTAAAACCCTAACAAAATAAGCATATTTAAAAAAGAAGTAAAGCTTTGGTTACAAAACTTAAGTTAAAAACAAAATGTTTATTATTATATTTTGAATAACTTTATTTAATTTGCCAATGCCATTTTATAATTTTTTTTTCACTGTAAGAATGGTAGTTAAGTTTTGTTATAAAATAGATTTGAGACATATCAGACTATTAGAAATAGACTGTTAAACATTAGAATAGAAATAAGTCAACGTGATACCGTTATGTTTTATTTATTTATGTTTATTTAAAGTTGTGGAGAATATTACATAAATGTACCTACATGGGCTCGACCGTTAGGTCTTGAGACTTGGTCGAACCAGAAATGTATGTTCTTTTTACTGAAATGGATTTGCAATCGCTCCTTAACTTGATCGGAGTTATTAAGTTTACTATTTCTGGACCCTGTTGTATGGTGTTCACACGTGAATCAACAGTGATCTTTCGCCGCCTTCTTCACATCGATCTCGCCATCTTCTTACTTGTCTTCTCTAAAATTACAAATAAAACTAGTCTTACACAAATCCAGTTAAAAAACGTGCAAAAATGCAAGCAAAGATAATATGACCAAATTATGTAGTATACATATGTAAGAAAATTACTTACCGATAGGTAACATCGACGGGACACTTCGCTTATTGAAAGTCCTCTGTTCAATAAACCAAGAATAATTCCCCTTTGCTGTAACGAACTATCCGTTTGCCTTAAGCGACGGGGCATTCTTTCTTATTAAAATAAAGCTTCACAATATAGTTACGGCAAAGTCAAGACGGGTTATAACTGAATATTTAATAATCATATGTTCTCCTAGTTCCACCCCATTTTCACGAAGCAATTTTAAATTCTACTAATTGATTAATTAATTGATTTCAGGCGTAACCTTTGTGCAATAATCGCAATTGTTCTAAAAATAAAATATGCCCATTATACCAGAATAATAGGAAAATACTTCCTACATTGATTGATTTCGATTACATCCTAGATAATTTGATAAGATCAATATTTGAATTGAATTGAAAAACGTTATAATTGCTAAAATAAAAACTGGTTATTTGGCATAAAATTTCCCATAGACAGGGTGGCATTATTTAATTTACACACATCCCAAATGCCTCTCTAAGATACCGGAAACGTTAGAAATGCCAATTTAGGTTTTTTTAAAGAAATCTCAAAGTGAAATATAATGTCCACTTATGGGAAATTGAATCCTAAAATTTTTATAAAAAAAGCAAATTTTTTTGTATTGTTTGTTGTATTATTCTAAAGATAAAATATGCCGAATATACCAGAATAATAGGAGAATACTTTCTACATTGATTGATTTCGATTATATCTTAGATAATTTGATAAGATCAATATTTGAATTGAATTGAAAAACGTTATAATTGCTAAAATAAAAACTGGTTATTTGGTATAAAATTTCCCATAGGTAGGGTGGCATTATTTAATTTACACACATCCCAAATGCCTTTTTAAGAAACTGGAAACGCTAGAAATGTCAATTTAGGTTTTTTTAAGAAATCTCAAAGTGAAATATAATGTCCACTCATGGGAAATTGAATCTTAAAATTTTTATTAAAAAAACATTTTTTTGTATTGTAATTTAACGAACCCTTTTCAATTTATTGGCTCTATATCGCGCCCTGAGGGGGTTTGGACGTGATTTGTGCAACAAAACAATAGAAAATCAACCTGACAGTTTTGAATTTAAAGGGATGACGCCGGGTGTACACATACGACTTTTTGTCAATAATTTATAATAATTATGGCCGTATGTGTAACATACCAACAGATACGACTTTATGTCATTCAATTTGTGTCACATACGACTTTCTTTTGTTTGGAAATAACGTTTATTATTTCGGTGTTTTCTTTCACGTATCCTACGACATTCTGTCGTACTAAACAATAGGTTTAGTTTTACATACAATGGCACGAATATCTCAAAACACATACGATCTTCTGCTATTAAGGTAGCTCATTAACCGAAAATTGGCGATCGTAAAAGCAAAATAAACTGTCAGCAGCGGTCAAAAAACGTTTGGAATCGATGTTAGTGCAATGTAACTTTTTCCATTAAAAAGTAACTAACTCAAAAAGAAGTCAATGTAACGGAATACTTATTTTAAATTGGCATAGTTTTTTTTACTGTGTGGCTGGCGTGCAACACTTTCGGAAATGGACAAAGTATAAATAGAAACATGATGTTTTCTGTGAACTGATGAGAGTAATAGGGACTTTCCCTTAGAAAAAATTAGGTATTAATCTATGAAACTTCACAATTTAGAAGGAAATATTTATGTTTTATTAAGATTTCATTCCGTTCTTACACGCCGTTGCCAATGAACGATCATTCAATTTACTAAGTATCTGCCAAACGTGATTGATTGTTTACACATTATTCCTTTTCGAATTTTTTCATAAGAATGCTTATTTAAATATCGTAGGTACAAAAGATTAATGATTTTATTAATTACGTTCATTTGTAGTTAAAAACGTATTGTATCTAATTAAGTCATGTTTATTAAAGACATTTAATAAGAAAAATTGAGAACACAAAATTAATGTAACGTAAATTTTCCTGCTAACGTAAAAAGTTTTCTAATTTATCATCTTCCTGACAAGATTATTAATTTAAAAGTACACAGGAAATATTTATTTTATCAGCTTTTTTCTTTATTACTTTTAGGTGACACTCCAAGAGGGCCTAAACGAACAAAAGTATCGCCATATGCCGGAATAATACCATTTCTACGAACAGGGCGATCTCATCCGCATTTCCCAATTTCTGAATATGAAAATCTGGGTAAGTTATGTTAATCTTTTTTTTCTATGTATTACGTTTCAGAGTAGAGTAAATTATGCTCACTATGTTGTTTTCAATTTTATAATGAAAAATGAATTAATAAATATATTTTCTTTCATATTTCATAGCACTAACGTTTCAAGAGCAATACGATTTTACAATTTTTTCTTATAAATATTTATTTCTTAACGCGTTTCTATACATCATGCACCATTATCAAGAGTAAAAGTTATATAAATATCTAAAGGATTAAAGTAAAAAGCAAACTTGATGTTAATTAATTAATGTCTATGTGAGTCTATAGGATCAACAGGTTCGTTCACCCAAAATCGGTTCAGGAGAAGAGGTTAAATTGTGTTCTAATGTTGTACAAATTAGAGGGCAAATATACAGGGTTGGTGTCTACTGCGTGGATAGAGGATTTCTCCTTAACTATTAGGGATATCAAAACCAATTTTTGTGTGGTAATACACGATCATTCTAAAAATATTTAGGTGATTGACAAAAATATGCCAACCCAAACTGTTTTTTTTAATGGAACACGCTGTATATTTTTGAGTTTTTGGATTCACTGTTACATTTAGTATAAAAGTATAGAAATTTGTAGCTGTATCACTAACCGTTCTGCAAACATCGTCACTTTAGTACCAAAATAGAGTTAACTTTGGAAGTACGATGCGAGCGTTGTCAGCATGTTTTGTAAATATGTTTATACCACCAACTATTAATAATAGTCTACTAACAAACAAACTGGGAAATTTTTCGAAAACATGTAAAACTGTACCGAATGATGAACTTACGCGAAATGTAATTTTTCTCAATTTTTTCAAATGCAGCACCCTGTATATTTTTTTACATTTTGATTCCCCGTGAAAAGTAGGTACTAATTGATAATAAGTTTCATAACCATAAGACGGACCCTTCTTGAGATATTGACGCTTTATTTGAAAATATTGACATACAGAAGAACAAATAAATCAAAATCCAGAGCAAATAAGAAAATACGAATGGCAAATAAATTCTTTAACTGATAGGAAAACTTAATTAATGACTAAATAATAAAATAATTCTCTACGCCTAAAAATAAGTTGAACAAGTAAACATACACGAATAAAACCATAAATTCAAACTAATGTTGAAAATGCAATTCGCTCGGCAAGGTGGTAGGCATGTATACTCCATGCCAGCCGGGGAGGTATCACCACCCTTACCATGGGCTCCTTAATATTGGGTCTCCAATTTTCTGAGCTCGGTAAGGGCTGCCGGTTACCTTTTCCTTCATCCTTAATCTATTCTCACCCTTATTCTGCCTTCTCGCCCTCACTGTCTTCCTATCGGATTAAAAGTTCCAAATTAAAAAATAAGATGGCTGTGGTTTCTAAGGTAATAAATTCCGGACATAAATCCTGCCCCATTCGGATGTCCGGGAGGGCAGGGCCCAAGCGACCTCGGTCATCGAAAGTATCAACTTTCTGATTCACTACTGCAACATCCGCGGTATCAGGTCTAATCTTAACGCTATTCACCAACATCTTGAACAATTACAACCTGATATTTTGTTCCTATCTGAAACATAAGTCTCCTCTGAAAGCTTCGAGTCACCCGACTTGCAATTTCCTCAATACCACCTTCACTCTAACTTTCGATATAAAGGAGGCGTATGTGCCTACATCAAGGACAGAATTGTTTGCAAGAGGGTTTCTTCTTTAGAAAATAAAAATTTTGACGGGATTTGGTTTAAACATTCTGGTTCTAATTTTGTGAAATTCTACTGTTGCATTTATGTCTCCTAATGACTAACTTTTAAGACTTCTTCGATTACCTTAGTATGAAAGTTGACTATCTCCTGTCTCAGTTTCCATCTTGCGATATCTCAATTGTAGGCTATTTCAATGTTCATAACTCTAATTGGCTTCAGTTTTCATCTACTACAAATCCTGCTGGTCATAGTGAAGAAATATTTGCTATTTCACGTGATCTCACACAAATGATTTCTGAACCCACAAGAATCCCTGATAACCCTAACCATACTAGATCTCTTTCTTACATCAAACCCTCTTGTTTATAAAACTTCCGTTCTTTCGCCTTTAGGTCTTTCCAATCATTGTCTAATAGAAATAATTTTTACTGTACCTAATTCCACTGTTGTTCGCAAAACCGATAGAACCTTGTGGTGTTTTAAGTCAGCTCGATGGAGTAATTTACGGGATTTCTTTGCAACCTTTCCATGGCGTGAATATTGTTTTAAGTCGTGTTCTTCGGACATCGCTCTTTCAGTATCTGAAGTCATCCTCATGGGAATGGAGTTATACATTCCCAAAAAACAGTACCTTATAGGCCATTCACGTTCCCAACCCTGGTTCAATAAGGCTTGTGCTGATGCAATATCTTTGAAAAATAAATGTTACATTAAATGGAAATCTAATAAATCGGTCGACAGTCATGTAGAATACGTTGGTGCTAGAAATATTTGCAAAAGTATCATCACTAAAACTAAACAGTTGTTCGAACAACGAAAATGCAATGAACTAGCTACATCTGCTTTAGGCGGTCGTAAATTTTGGTGTTTAGCTAAAACCATTAGTAAAAACTTTGGAACATCTTTATCCCCCTTCCCTGACATCTATTGACGGATCGGTAGTTGCTGATTCTGTAGACAAAGCCAATGTTTTTGTAGATTTGTTTGCATCAAACTCGTGTTTCAACGATTCTGGAAAAGATGTACCCCTAGTCAACTCTTCTTCATACGCTTTGAAACCAATTCATTTTCGGTACAAGCTCTTGGATCATCAGTAGGCTTCATCTCAATAAGGCGACTGGACCAGACGGTATCCCAGCTATTGTCTTAAAGAAATGTTCCCCCGAACTAGTACCAGTCAAATCTGAGCTCTATACGATCTCTATGTCTTCTGAGGAATTCCCTTCATCATGAAAGTTAGCAAATGTTCAACCTACTCCCAAAAAAAGGCGATAAGACCGATCCCTCAAACTACCGACCAATTGCCATCACTTCCATTTTGTCTAAAATCATGGAAAAAGTCATCAATCAGCAACTGCTCACGTTCCTTGAAACTAACAAACTCCTTAGTGACAACCAATATAGGTTTAGGCAAAGTTCAACAGGTGATCTTTCATATGTGACCCAAGTTTGGAACAATACAGTAGAGCTGTCCGGTGAAAGAGTTGTAGTCGCTTTAGATATCTCAAAGGCATTTGACCAAGTTTGGCATAAGTGTTTACTTACCAAACTCACCTCGTTTGGGTTAAATGGTTTTCTAGTTTCCTTGATAAAAGACGAATACGTGTCGTAGTTGACGGCTTTTTTTCAAAAGAAGTTTAAGCGTGCGTACCACAGGGATCCGTTATAGCGCCTACACTTTTTCTGCTGTACATAAATGACATTATTTCTTCAATAACTAACCCCATCCATTGCTATGCTGACCATATTACTCTTCACTGTAGTTCATCTCAGTCTACACATAGTGATAATCCACCTTCTATGTCAAATCAAGAAATTAAAGCTGAAATGGAAAATTCAATTAACAAAAGCCATTCAACGTATTCTCGAATGGGAAAGCAATAATCTAGTTAAATTTAATGCTAACAAAACTCAGTGTTGCCTTGTGTCCCCCAAAAAAGATCGATCATTTCCTGTTGTAAGTATGAATGGCTCAGTTATTAAGTTTTCAGACTCTATTACTCTGTTGGGTATGACTGTATCTTCAAATCTTTCATGGGTTGACCATCTTCTGTCAGCTACTAAAACAGCTGCTCGTAAAATAGGCTTTTTGTACAGATCTAAGCAGTACTTTACCTCTCGACAACTCCTTCTGCTGTATAAGGCCCAAATTCGGCCTCATCTGGAATATAATTCTCATCTCTGGGTTAGTGCTCCCCAATACGCTCTCGATATCGTTGATCGTATTCAAAAGAGAGCGATTAGGCTTATAAATGGCCCGTCCTTAACTTCTCACATACAGTCCCTTGAGCATAGAAGGTTGGTTTCAGTTCTTTCTTTGTATTATCGTTATTACAACGGCTATTGTGCTGCTGAATTATATTCTTTGATACCATCTCGGGTTATCTTTGCGAGAAACACTCGGTTCGCTCATTCATATCATCAGTATGTAGTACAAATCTCCACTTGTCGTACCAAACGGGCGCAATCCACATTTTTCTGCACGGCTTCTAAACTCTGGAATGATCTCCCTAGTTCCTGCTTTCCTCTCACTTATGATATGAGAAAATGTAAGGTAGCTGTTCATTGGAAATTCATTATCCCTCTATCCATCCTCCTAAGTGTTCCTGAGTGCTTTAGCACGATACGCTAAATTTAGCCTGTTCAGGTCCACAATCATAAAAAAAACGAAAGATTCACTCGCAACAACATTAGAGGCGAAATGAATTGAAGCGCAGCTCTAATTACATTTTACATGTGTTCGCTTGTGGTGGGAGGATGTTGGTAAACTTTTTCTTTAACGTAGCCCCAAAGGAATAAATCAAGGGGCTTAAGATCCGGTGATCTGGCTGGACAGTTTTGCATATCACCTCGTCCTATCCACCTCATCGGATAATTTCTATCGAGATATTGCCTTACGTTGATTGCACAGTGTGGACAGGCGCCATCCAGTTCCAAAAACTTAAAATATCTTTCTCCAGTAAGACTCTTATCAATGAAAAAAGGACCAACCACATTAAAATTGATTATACCACCCCATACATTAACTGACCATCGATGCTGGTGATCAACAACTCTTAAGATATGTAGATTAGTATCTGAATAGTGATGATAGTTATGTGTATTAATATTGCCATTATTGCGAAAAATAGGGTTTTTCATTCACATTGGTAGTTACCCATTGGCAAAAAGATTAACAATTTTGAAAATCTATTTCACTTAAAGCTTGCTGTTTCTCGATATGATAAGGATGCAATTTCTTTTTTAAATAAAGCTGCGAACTGTATTTCTATTTAGGTCTAGGTGTGTACTTAGCTCTCTGGTACTAATTTGCCGATTTTCTATAAGAGACGCCACAACTTGTAACTCAATTTCTTCACTTGGCCTTATTTTTGCGCGCTTGGTATAACTTCCATAATTTATAAATCTCTCAGCTACATTCATAAATGATTCTTTCCGCGGCTGTCTTCTCTCTGGGTATCGTTCACAGTACAAACCGGTAGCCAGTAAAGCATTTCTTTGAGCTTCGCCGTAAATAAAGATCATTCTTTAGAAAACATCATTTTATACAAAAATTGACAAAATGACAATCCAAAAACACACAAACTAATGGAACAATATTTTAATGATTATACAAACGTCAAAACAATACATGCAATTGTTCCTCCTTATTACGAGCGGCCAGCCTACCTGATTTGTTTTGTGGAATTCTATTGTTATAGTAAATTTGTATTTTAGAATATTTTTACGTAAAAGCGTCAATATATCAAGAAGGGTCCGTCTTATGGCTGTGAAACTTATTATCAATTAGTATCTACTTTCCACGGGGAATCGAAATGGGAAAAAATATACAGGGTCGTTGTATTTGAAAAAATTGAGAAAAATTACATTTCGCTTAACCTTCTTAACATTCTGTATAGTTTTACATGTTTTCGAAAAATTTCCCAGTCTATTTCCTAGTAGACTATTATTAATAGTCGGTGGTATAAACAGATTTACAAAATTGTGGTGACAACGCTCGTGGTTTTAAAGTTAACTCTATTTTTGTACTAAAGTGACGATATCTGCAGAACGGTTAGTGATACAGATACAAATTTCTATATTTTTATTCTACATGTGACAGTGAACCTAAAAATGCAAAAATATACAGGGTTTTGCATTAAAAAAATACACAGTTTGGCTTGGCATATTTTTGTCAATTACCCTGTAATATACCTAAATATTTTTAGAATGTAGGTCCAATGATCGTATACTACCACACCAAAATTGGTTTTGATATCTCTAATAGTTAAGGAGCAATTCTCCGTCCACGCAGTAGACACCCACCCTGTATATCTTAACATTGAGACACATACATTATTACAGAATATATTACATTTAAGTGAAGCGTTATAACTAAAAGAATAATAATAATATTTATTTACTGTCAAACAGAACCAATGATCCAATTACAGGACAATATATAGTAAACGTAACATTATAAGTGAAAGAAGGCAAACAATTAACCAAAATTAATTGCTTAAATTATTAAGATAATAATAAAACAAATCAAGTATATAACTCTACATTCGAATATTGTTTATTGTAAATGCGACAAGAGTTAATAATAGGTGACGTATACAAATTATTAGTTTTGCGTGCAGCATTATAAAAAAATGAATGCAAGCATATTTTATAAACTGGATCAACAAAATGAATGAGAAACAACAACTTAGGAGTATCTAGTCTGTTGTGGATAATGTTATAAAGAAACGTCAAACTAGACTTAATTCTTCTATTTTCTAAGGATGGGAAGTGGAACATAGATAGTAAAGACTTACGAGAAAATCTCCGTTCTGGATAAATGCCGTTAACTTGGAACCACAACAGTTTCAAGAAGCGCCGTTGAACAGATTCAAATGCGTTGATATGATAATTACAGAAAGGATACCAAATTAAAGAATAGTATTCAAGTTTGCGCAAATAAGACAAAAACAACATTTTGAGAGCAATTATATTTTAAAAAATTCTACAAGTACGTGTAATAAATCCCAGTATAGATATTGCGGATCGAGCAGTGACATGGTATGAAAAAGTAAATCTGTTATCAAAGTAGACTCCTTAGTTATTCACCAGTTCCGATCTTAACAGTTGCATTGAATCAAGACAGTAATTATGTACAATTGGATTATGCTTTTTGGTATACAATAAACCTTACATTTAGCTTCATTAAATTTTAAACAGTTCACACCACTTGGAAATACGGTTAAGCTGCAGTTGCAAAAATTGACAGTCCGTAACAGATGATCTTCAGAAAGAAATTTCAAATCGTCCACAAACAATAGAACACCACAACAAAAAAAGAAGTGGTTCTAAATTCGATCCCCGAGGAACCCCCGAAGTGAAGTGACAAAAATTTTATCAGATACAAAATTATTGTAGACAACACGTTGTATTCTGTTACTTAAACATGATTTAAAAAACATGATTAAAAAATGAAAAAAACCAAAATTGTTGTTTCGCGATGATAATGTCATGCGGAATGGTTTTAACTGCCTTGCTAAAATTCGTATAGATCCACTTGACCACGATTGTCAAGTAATGTAGCTAGGACACCTGACAGACATGCTAAATTAGTAGCCGTAGACCGCTGTTGTTTAAAACCATGTAGATGTTCTGAAATTAACCTTTGGAGTGAAGGATATATTCGATTGTGAATAATAATCTCAAATACTTTAGCAAACTTATTCACGATGCTAATCAGCCGGTAGTTAGTTACCTCGCTGTAAATTCCACTTTCCAGTATGGGGCATGTATTAGCAATTTTCCAAAGTTTGGGAAATATGTTAGAAGTTAAGCATACATTAAGATGTAGCATAACGGCGCAGCCAACACAGTACCAAATCTACTACGATAGGAGGAATATGATGAAGACCAGTTGTGTTGTATTTTTTAATTTGCGTATGGCAGAAATTGTTTCGCCTATAGTTACATTGGACACATAAATATTGGGTAAATTGTTAAACTGAATAAAGTTTGAAACATCCCTGTTAGTGGATGGAGTGTAAACACAGCTGAAAAAATCTCTAAATGCTTTTACAATAGATCGTAATTGAGTATTCTGACCTATTAATAAAGTTTTTGTAAGCCTCTCTGATTTTAATCTTGATCAGTTTCCGTACATACATAAAATCCTGTCAATCTGATAATGAGCCATTTATTTTATATCGTTTGAGTTTGAGAGATTGGGTTTTGAGCCGCAGATTACGTTTTATTTAAGTATACCAAATGAGATATTTAAATAAAGTAGTTTCATAAGTAGGAATAAATGAATCGAAAAGATTGTATAAAACATCGCAGGGTTAGCATTTATAAATGATTGAAGTGAAGACCAATCGTACAGCAGGATTGAGATGTAAATTCTTATTTGGATTATTGATAGAAAATTGGTTAGCACATGTAATATCTAAACAATTCAATATTCAACGCAGAATGATAAACGTCCTCGACAACAATAATTGGACTATTGTCATGTTTCACAATGCAGTTTATGTCAGTCAAGGTTAGATTAGTAATCTATCGTTAACACTAACTATGATATTATATCGTGTAAGATTAAGAAAATCAGTAAAATGGGTTATAATTAATGTACGCTTATAATGCTATTATAATTATAATTATAATTATAATTGGGTATATTACAATCACCGACAACAAGAATTTTATTTAAGCAAAATTTTTGTTATTCAGAAAGATGAAAGATGTGCCTCGTTATGAAAAAAACTACCAACCCATGAATGAAAATATTTGCCTAAAGTTTTAATCGCCTAATAAATCCTTACCTATTTTATTTAAAATCTATTCAAAAATATCCAAGTTTTTTAAAAATCATATTTTATGGATTGGCGGCTTTTTGCATTTTAAAAAATGTAAACCAAATTTTAGAACAATAAGTATAACATTTTTTATTCTGCCGAAAAAAAGTTCATTCTACTTCAACATCAAAGACCAAAGAGTCTACTTTCAGTCCGTAGAAGGGCTAGTTCAATGTGACCGCCATTTTGTTTAATTTTCATTGGCGTTATTTGCATCATTTTTTTTAAGAATAAAATTCTCAATTTGATTAAAACGTCTTATGTGATTATCAGCAATTTGACGAAGTTATTTTACGCTAAACTTGAAAACGTGTATTTTCTAACCCTATTTTTTTTATCTTTTCACGCAGTTTGCTTAAAAACTAAGAGCGATACAATTCTGGGACCAATGTTTTTAAGTTTATCATGTTAAAAACTATGAGAACTACTAAATTTGCTCCTCAATTTACCTTCTCGGAAATCAGTATGACTTAATATCCATCTTTGCCCACGAATCATGGCGAAATCTTTCGCCACCCGTAACTTGCTAACGCAGCAATTCCGGGCTTATATTACTGTGAACTTTTTTATTTTTAACTATAGAATCAGTTTCCTAGATATATATATATATATATATATATATATATATATATATATATATTGTGGTGGCTAATACATGGAATAAATAATAATTATTTTTTTATTATAAAAGTATACAGCCCTTTTCACGACGACCGGCTATTAGACGTTTCTAAAAATGTACAGAAGATAGATTTATGAAATTTTGTATGAAGGGGGTTTTCGACATTACGAATCCATCTAAAATATTATTATTTTGACAGCACTTTCGGTTACACCCGAAGTAGATATCAACTTTGTTATTTTAAATGGAAAGTACTATTTTTTATTTAGTTTTTGGATTCTTCTAAAAATTCTGCATAAAAAAGTAATAACATACTTTGAGTCTAAATTTAACAGTTTTCGAAATATTGAGGATTTTTGATTTTTTTTTTAAAAACATGCATTTACATTAATAACTGTATTTTGCATTATTACTAATCTGCATGTTTAAATTTTTGTACATAAATTACAAGAATATTGTTCTTGCATTAGATGCAACGTTAAATCCGATACTTTATACAGGGTGTTAAGAATCAAGCCCCAAATGTTCATATTTTCAATTCTCAAAAAGTCGATAATTTTAAATGAAACACCCTGTATTTTATTAACGAATCTGATCGAGCTTTCGATCAGTATTAACATTCCCTATACCTAAAGTTGCACCTTTCAGAGCTATTTCGAGATTTATTATTAGGTACTTGTAAATGTTTTGTTACATTAATAATAAGCAAGCCATGGAAATTAAAAATGATAATAATTAAAAAATCAAGCAAAGGATAAAAAAGTGAATTAGTTAAAAATCTATTATTTAGAAAACAAGTTCAACATTTTTATTACGTATTAGAAATTATCCTTACAATAAATTCACAGAAGCACAAAAAATAGGTATAATCTACCGAATTTATTGTACATATTTAACTTTTTAACAATCAGAGATTACTTGACAAACGAAACGTTGCAAATAATTCATGTTTATTTAACAAATGTTCGAACACGTCGCCATTCCTTTGTAGACAAGCATTTATTCTTTTAAGAATATTATCATGTGTTGCTCTTCTAATTATATCGGACGTTAATGCATTTACAGCGGCTCTAATTCTATCTTTCATATCGTCTTCGGTTGTGATGGGATCTGAATAAACTATGTTTTTTAAGTAGCCCCAAAAACAATAATCTAATGGATCACCATCTGGGGTTCTGGGGGGCCACTGAAAAGGACCAGTATTTGCAATCCATCGATCGTCAAACCATTCAGTTAATAAATCACCAACCAAATGGTAATTATGACATGGAGCACCGTCCATTTGATACCAAAAATCGTCTCTTTGTGGGTGGTTTTGTAATATTGGTCCCAGGCCATTTCTTATCTTATTAACATATGTTTCTCCTCTCAAATTATCATCATAAAATTCGAGATAAAGTATTGAATCATTCCTAATTGCACAGAATACATTAAATTGCCATTTCTCTTGAAAATTTCTTTCTCGCGTTACGTGAGGATTTTTTGGAGCCCAATAATTACTGTTATGTCTATTGAAGACTCCGTTCCTCGTAAATTTTGCTTCGTCTGTCCAAATAATATTACTTAAAAAATTTGTATCTTCTTGGCTTTTAATAAGCAGCCACTCAAAAAACTCAACCCTTCTAGGTAAATCTGTTTCTTTCAAATGTTGGACGCAGTAAAATTTATACGGACGCCATTTATGTTTGTGAAGGATACGATAAATTGTTACCTACGAAATGCCCAGTTCTCGATCAGCTTCATGTAATGAAGCAGTTGGAAAAGCAGAGAAAAATCCTAAAACGGTTATTTCGTTGTCTTCATTAACTTTAGGCTTGATGCGTTTAATTAATGGACGAAATGCTCCGTTTGCTCTACAGTTTTCAAGTAAACAGTGAATGGTGTTCTTATTGGGTGTTGGGAGATTTGGATATCGTTCAGCAAATAATCTACATGTTCGGCTAATTATTTTGTTACACTCACCATAAATAATTAACAAATTTAAAAAGTCTTCATTACTATAACCTAATCTAGACATGATTATTATTTAAAAATACAGAACAATCTAACAAACATACACAGTATACGAACATTCAGATTTTGACGTTAATTAGTAGACAAACGATAATTTCCACAGCCCTCTAGAACATTTCGCTAATTAGGTATGTCAGGTGACTGCTGTCATTTTTAATTTTCATGGCTTGCTTAATTATTATTAATGTAACAAAACATTTACAAGTACATAATAATAAATCTCGAAATAACTCTGAAAGGTGCAACTTTAGGTATAGGGAATGCTAATACTGATCGAAAGAGAATAAATAGCTCGATCAGATGCGTTAATAAAATACAGGGTGTTTTATTTAAAATTATCGACTTTTTGAGAATTGAAAATATGAAAATTTGGGGTTTGATTCTTAACACCCTGTATAAAGTATCGGATTTAATGTTACATCTAATGCAAGAACAATATTCTTGTAATTTATGTACAAAAATTTAAACATGCAGATTAATAATAAAGCAAAATACAGTTATTAATGTAAATGCATGTTTTTCAAAAAAAAAATAAAAAATCCTCAATATTTCGAAAACTTAAATTTAGACCCAAAGTATGTTATTACTTTTTTATGCAGAATTTTTAGGAGAATCTAAAAACTAAATGAAAAATAGAACTTTCCATTTAAAATAACAAAGTTGATATCTACTTCCGGTGTAACCGGAAGTGCTGTCAAAATAATAATATTTTATATGGACTCGTAATGTCGAAACCGCCTTCATACAAAATTTCATAAATCTATCTTCTGTACATTTTGAGAAACGTCTAATAGTCGGTCGTCGTGAAAAGCACTGTATACTTGGGGGTTAGGGTTCTAATATTTGAAATTAAATTGGCAAATAAAATAAATAACTTTTTAACCTTTAATTATTATTATTAAATTAAAATGTGTTCAAATCTTTTTCGTGAAATCAAAAGTAATTTCATTTCACACATGGAAATATACATGTTAATAATTAAATTGTAATATGTAATTAATAGTTTCAATGTGAAACAGACTTCGTTGTTATTTGCACAAATTACGCATGCGTTGCGTCCTTGCTAACTTAAATAAATGCAGCCTGTCAAAAATTTCACCAAGGATCTAAAACTAGTGCGTACAATTTTGATTTTCTTCAAAGTAAAATTATTATTTTTATAATCACACCTGTTCATTGACTTTTCAGATATTGATACATGTTGTCACACAAACATTTATACATAATCAAACAATAAGCATAAATACAGAACATCAAAAGAATAATCAATGCAATAGTTGGGTTATAATAGCAAAATTTAACTCACATGTGCTGTTGCAATTTCCAAATAATGGTCACATTAGGCTTATTCCATATTGACATTGGACGTAGACTTCTTTCCATGTATCGATGATACTGCCTTGCTGTTGAAATTGGTGCAGCTTATATTCCAAAACTTCATCCAAATCCATTAACTGGTGATAAATCTTCCTCGTGGTAAATACGATGTACTTATGTGATATGTTCATATACTTTCAGACAAGCACTTTTATTTTATTTGTATATTTAAATGTTGGTTTAAATATTCAATAATTTTTCGGATTAAACTTGTATTTTATTCTTATATAAATTTTTATATTTCAAACTTTCAAAAAAAATAAACATCACATCCAAAATAACTAAAGGATTTTATTGACATAAAAAAAATGCACATCACCCGATGTTTAAACACGATTTCGAAATGAAACAATTACAATATTATCGACAATTATAATCGGTAACCTTAGTTTTAAATTTTGTTAGAGGTTAAAACAATTGTTTCTGAAAGCTCAACTCTACGTTGATTGCGTTTCAAATCCGATAATGTTAACGAAAATTTTAACTTACATGTTAACAAAAACACTACTAGCACTATGACTCGTTAGCCAAAAAAAATTATAAAAGGAAGAGACAAGCAAGAGAGCGAGAAATCAGGAGCCATTCCTTTTATACTTGTCTCAATTTTTTCTACATTACACACAAAAGATCCTAGCCTCTGATTGGTCTAAACAAAATTTTTAAATTAACTAAAACATAAATTATGCCATAAGTTTTTCAAATCAAATCGGATTTGCTTTTTAAATACATTTTTGGAATCAGGGCAACTTTCTACACAAAAAGGCATGCCCTACTTTGCTTCAAGAACTTACATTTTGACAAACTAATATCTAAATTTACTAATATCTAACAAATTTTATATTTTATAACTAAACTAATTACATATTCAAATTCTACATAAAAGACTGTATAAGAATACACCTAGTTTTAACAAAATTTCTACTTTCATACCTTAATTTTAGGTAGTTAACCCAACTTTTCTAATTTTATGTTTAGATTACATATTTACTGTTAATTTCTTTGTGAAAATGAGGGAAACCTACTGTTATATGCTTTTATAATTTATTCTAAACTTATCTTATCCTACAAAAACTATTAATTTGTAAAATTTTTAAATATAGTACTTAACCTAACTTTATAAAATTTACTTTTAACTTGCGGTTTAAACGTCTATATCATTTGAAATATTCATCTAATATGTTCTTATATATGTCTCTAACACAAACACTGTTTATTTGTATTCCATAGGAGATATACAAATTTTAATTATATATTAAACATCACATTGCACAAATGTTGTTCATGTTCTTAGCTATGTTTCTAGGTCACTACCGCTTCTTATGCACTTTTTAATCACTTTGTCTGTGAATTACCATTATACTGTGTTCGTACCATAACCCTTTTTTATTGTTCGCAGAGTTTATGCATTGTACCTATTACTATACATGTTCTACACATTAGAATTATCATGCTTCATGTAATCAATATCTGTCACGTGCTTAAATTGCTTAAATAAATTGATTAAAATGTGAACTTACTTAAATATGTTAAACGAAACTAATCGTTCACACTAATATGAATCGTGTTGACCTTTCTCACATGCTACTGGTATAGCTCATTGCATTATGAATATAACAACCTTGTGCATACACCACAAAGCCTGTTTTGTTACATCAAAACCATATTTTTATACTCGTATACTATTTTTTTTTCATAACGAACTGTGTACTTCTTCAATTTTATTTAACTTTGCATACTATATAGAATTTAAACTTGATAAACTCTAGTCCTTTTATTATGCCTATTCCTAACCATCTCATTCATGTTTAGGGAACGAACAGAATTTCAACATAATGGTAATAATTAACTGTATTTATATTAAAATTAACTTTAAAGTACATACAGTAACAAATTAACTCTAGTTAATCTTTTACTGTATGCACTTTAAAATTTAATTTTAATATAATTTAACCTTCACGTCATTCTCTTGCGGGGTAGGCAGGACCATCCCTGCCTCTTATTTATTTTTCATTCGCAATCTTTCTCCGTGCTTTTCTATCTCCGCATACCTCCCTAGCTTCCGCAAGGTTCGTACGTTGCCTCTGACATGCCTTTTTATTTTTAACACTTCTTGTCTTTTTTTCTTTATCACACATTTTACTACATTCAACTGAGTTTTACGCGGCCTACTAGGCACGGCCTTACCTCGAACCTTACCCACATATATTTGCTTCGTTAATCATGCGTTGTTCATTCTCTCAATGTGAGCGAACCAAAGTAATGTACTACTTTTATATCTATGCATCATCGTCTCTTCCTCGCCACACTTCGTCATTATGCACCCATTCTTTATCTTGTCCCTTCCTGTTTTACCACATGCGCTTCTCAGGAATCTCATACCCACGGCACTTATTTGTTTTCTGTGATTTTTTTGATATACCCATGTCTCACTTCCATACAGTGCTGACGGGAGAAACATGTTATTATAGATTGCTTGTTTCGCAGCTAGGTTCATGCTTTCGTTTCTCATTATCGTCCACATACTTCCAATCACTTTCCTTCCACCATTGCCCTTCGTCCAATCCCGCCGTCCATTGTACCATCTGCAGTAAACATTTTACCCGGATATACCAACTCGTCCACTTCTTCCACAATTTCATCTTGCAGAGTAAATACTTTACTCTCCTTTCCACCTTCCCGATTGGACACCACAATCTTAGGTTTGTTCACGTTTACCTTTAGGTCCATGCTCTCATAGACTGTATCAAACTTCCTCAGAACAGTAGCTCATGCGCACTGTCACTTAATAACACTGTCATCTGCATACACCAGAAGTCGTACATTTACGTCACCAACCATTACACCATTTATATCGGTGCATGCTTGTCTAACACATTTCTCCATGTATGCATTGAACAACCACGGTGACATCACACAGCCTCGTAGTACTTCTTGCTCAATATTAAAGTATTCACTCACACCTCCTCTCACCCTAACACACGCCTTTATTCCGTTTATTAGACCTTTATTTACGCCATATTCATAAATATAGTTAATTACTATTATTAGGTTCACTAAAAATGATTGCTATAGTGATCTGTTATTATTGCAGCAAATAAAAATTGCAGTGACAGTCAGTCACTTGTTGTCATGTGCGAAACCTTAGCGACTTACACGTGACATACACAAAAGTTGACTGTGGTCGTTCATTGTATATAAGAATTATAATACATCTTAACTCGAGAAGTACATACAGTTTCAGTTTGAATCGATCGTGACTTATCTCCTTGATATCTCAGATGGAAGAGCCCCATTCTAGCAAAGTGGATGTCGTGGTTTCAAGTCGCACTCTAGTTAATATTTTACTGTATGTACTTTAAAAGTTAATTTTAATATAAATACAGTTAATAATATATATTTACCCAGCCATCCTCTTATTAGAAAAGTCGAATGTGACGAACAGCCATCATGTTGAAAATACATTTTGCGTTTTTGCTCCATGGGAAAGTTCTCTAATTCTGGTAATAAAGTTGTCTAGCAAATCGAAATATACTTTCTGATTTAATGACTCATCCAGAAAATACAGTCCAATTATTCTGTCTAAGCACACCAAACATTTACCTTTTTTAAAAAATTGCCTTTTACATTGAATCCTGAAATGAGGATTTACACTAGCCCTATATTTTGGGATGACACAACTACATTTGTCGTAAACGTTTCTTTATCGGAAAATAAAAGATTATAGTGAGAAAAACGGTCATCCATAATTTTTGCACAATTTCTGCACAAAATTCAAGCCTAATGTCATAATCACAAGCTTTTAATGTGTGAATAAATTTTGGTTTAAAGGGAATAATTTTGTTTCCTTTGAATGTATTCTTTAAGTGGCTGTTATTCTTTGTAAACTCAACTTAGGATTTTCGAATAATAAATCCATAGCTAAGGCAGTAGCTGCATCGTCGGCTTCACGGTATGCCTTTCTCGCTTTCTGTTTGTTTTTAACAGATCTCCTCTCATCGAATTTCTTATTCATTAACCGTAATGTGTACATCTGGATATTTTTCATTGAATAGTTGAATTGCATACCTGTACGAAACATCCCTAATACCATAGCACTTTACAAGATAAATTCTTCCTTGAATGTCAGCACATCATCATGGTAATAGAATGACACTTTGAAATATGTATTATTGAAAATTGACTATAAACAACTTTTCTTAATAAAATTTTACCCTATGATACACAAAAAGGTAATTTACCTGCAAAGAAATAATAATAAGCAATATCTGATTTCCAATTGATTAAATTTTGTTTTAAAATTGGATCTTTAACATCCAAAAAAAAAGCAAAAAATCTTGTCAAACATAAGCCTTTCGACAGCCAGCGTACTTCAGTGTGAAGGAGCAATTAATGAAACTTTTCCTCGTTTTCTTTACACAACTGCGCAAGTAACCGTGTATTCAACGCGTTGCTTCGGAATGACTAATTGAAGAGATTCATGAAATCTATCACTAACTAACTAAATGTTATCGATGGATAACGCAGTGTATTGCTAACACCCTGGGTACATTTTGTTTTAAATGGCTCACAAATCCACGCGCCCAACCATAGCAGGCGCTCCATCTTTTGCTACTGATATTATACTTGATAAAGGGATTGCTTTTTTTACGAAGTAATCCTTGAAAACATTAAACATAGATTCACCTCTAGCGTCAGTTGTCAAAGTTCTCGCTAAGAGCAGTTTTTGGTGGTGGATTTCTTGATCATAATAAAACGAACACATGCCAATAACAATGCTTCATTACCAGGCAAGGTTGACTCGTCTAGCTGTGTAATGAAATAAAGTAGTAAAACGGTTTTTAAAACTTCTTCAATGACTACAAAATCAATATTTCACCGATAGTATACGGTTTTCCGGGTTTTGCTATAAGTAGCGAAACATTGGAAGGCGCTCGCAAACCACCATCGTTTCGTTGTGACGTCGAAGACAACATTTTGTCCACTGTGTTTGAAAATATTTCAAATCTTTACCTATTTTATCAGGGTGATATCTTCTAAAATAATCCTCCAGCTTAGATGGTTTCGTAGCGTGATTGCTTAAAACACTCTTAAAACAATTTTTTTGAACATAATATTAAATTAATTCTCCATAGTACAGTGTCAACGGCTTCTACATGTAAATTGACTAAAAATATCCGAAATTTAGTGCAAAAAAATTATTTACAATATTTTGTTTAACCATGTTTGATAAAGTTCACGGTTAGGTTGACAACTAAATTTGTGCGGTACTACATCAACTTTAATTTTTGCTCTACTTCCCATTGTAGTATAGTATATATATATATATATATATATATATATATATATATATATATATATATATATATATAATTCTTCATGTCTTCTTTCAGCAAAAAAAAAAACATCAAATCATGAGAATTATTTAACCCTTTGAGGACTACTGGTCATCTAATGTAACCACAAATTAATTTTTTTTCTTCTGAGGATCCTTGTGTTATTATACCTACACTACAAATCTTGCCCTGAACTAATTGATTTTATTTACTTTGGCGCCTTTTTAACATTTACACGTGGTGCTTGGTTAGATGAAGAGTGATTCATTTGTGAAGTTTATTTGTGGCCTGTTTTACTCAAATTTAGTAACAATATCAGGTAATAATGCATTTATTTACTTCAATTAGTTACTCTAGAGGTGCGTAAACTACATATTTACTGAGAGTTTGATTGAATTTTCAATTTGTTCAATCATTTATTGTGTGGTTTGGTGTAGTAACTACAAGGAACTTATATATTGCATCCATTTTTAGGGACATCAAGGTGGTCTTCTCTTGATCTGGAAAATATAGATCCAAATCAAATTTTTGAAATATTAGATGAAATTCCTTCGGACCTAGAATCAAAAGCATCAAGTTTACATGAAACTGATATGTTTTCAAACCACAACAATGAAGATATGGAAGAAATGGCGCGACGTTTGATCATGGTAACGATGATAGTTATAGTCATGCACTTACCCGAAGCAGAACTGAACAAAATAATAACTTACAGTGGGATAATGACGATGATCTACCACTTTCCACTTTACAAAACAGAAACTCAGCTGTTATTTGGACAACTGATACAAGAAATTGTACTAAGTTATTGAAATTTTCTGCAGAAGTAGGACCGGAGTTACCAACCAGTGTTGAAAGTCCCGTTGACGTATTTTTACATTTATTTCCGATTGCATTATTAGACAAAATAGTTTTTGAAACCAACCTATATGCACTGCAAAAAAGCGGTGGAAATCAGTTTCATACCAACAACTGTGGGCGAAATAAAAACTTTTTAGGCGTGAATCTAATAATGGGCATTAAAACATCTCCTAGCTATATGCACCAACCTATATGCACTGCAAAAAAGCGGTGGAAATCAGTTTCATACCAACAACTGTGGGCGAAATAAAAACTTTTTAGGCGTGAATCTAATAATGGGCATTAAAACATCTCCTAGCTATAAGGACTATTGGTCATCAAGGGTTGAACTGAGGGATCATTTCATAAGCTCTGTGATGTCAAGAGATCGTTTCTCATGGTTACTTAGTAATTTACATCTCAACGACAACGAACGGCAAACAACGAAAACAGATGAAGCATACGATAAACTTTACAAAGTTAGACCGCTTCTAGACACATTGACGGAAACGTTTCTTGCTTCCTTCCGTCATAACGGAAAACAAGCTGTAGATGAATCTATAATACGCTTCAAGGGTCGAAGTAGCGTCCGTCAGTATTTACCCATGAAACCAATAAAACGCGGATATAAAGTGTGGATAAGAGCAGACTCTACTGGCTATGTCTGCGTTTTTCAAGTTTATACCGGGAAAATAAATGACAAAGCTGAAAAGAATTCAGGGAAACGTGTTGTCACTGTCTGACCAGGAGCATTACCGGAAATTTTCATCAAGTGTTTTTTGATAATTATAATTATTTCAATTCTGTAGAATTACAAAGAGATCTGTTGGCACATGGAATTTTCGCCTGTGGTACAGCAAAGAAACATAGAAAACATTTGCCTATTGATCTGAAAGATGACAAAAATCTTCTTAGAGGAGAATCTGATTGGCGTATATCGGAAGACGGAATAGTATGCTTGAAATGGAAAGATAGAAAAGCAGTACTCTTTCTAAGTAACTACCATAATCCATCTGAAGCTGAAACTGTTGGACGCAAAAGGAAAGATGGATCTCGAGAACAAATAACCTGTCCCTCGCTAGTGAAAGAATACAATTGCCACATGGGCTATGTAGACAAGTTTGACATGTACTAGTCGTACGAAGTAGACCGGAAGTCTCACAAATGGTGGCACCGCGTTTTTTCTACATTGTAGATGTAGCGTTGGTAAATGCATTTATTGCGTTTGACCAACGAAATGGAAGATCTGGATTGACATTAAAATTTTTTCGACTAAATGTAGCTACTGGACTAATTGCTGCAGATCCTGAGATACCTAAACGAGGCAGAAAAAGTGAAAAGAAAATAAATAATTCAAGACAATAATACCACAGGAGATTCGTTATTCAAAGAACACACATATGCCAGTCCGATCCACATTAGTACGTTGCGCCCAATGTAGCACAAGAAACGAACCTCATAGAACTCTGTGGAAATGTACTTCTTTTAATATTGGACTGTGTCTTAATGACAAAAGAAATTGTTTCGTTTTGTTTCATTCCAAATAATGGAATTTTTTTAAAAATTGTAATGAGTAAAGAGCATTGCAATAACGATAGTTATAGTATAACGCTTCTAGTGGTTAGCTCAGGGAACCACGCCCTGTCGGCAAGACCTGTTATTCTAATTTTTTGTTTTACCTTTATATCTATGGCAGGTGGTCTAATAAAGCTTATTTTCAATTTATTTAAAAAATACATAATTCCGTCCTCAAAGGGTTAAATGACATTATAACAACGGAAGAAACACCAATACATACACCTTTAAAATTTCAATTTCGTATAGTATATAACCTAGCGCGTAATGAAAATATAAAATACTAAATTAAACCGAAACCATTCAATAACCGTGTACAAATTTATTATTTAATCGTTTTAAATTATTCATAGAAAATTTTTTGGTGCTATGATTTTTAAAAGTTTTGATTCTGGAGTTTAATTAAAAAATTTTATTATCGAATTCTAGTTATTCAATTTATACGTTTACATAAATAATTATTAAATACTATATTATTATCAAAGCACGATAACCTTTAAGGTTTGACATTTTTGATATATTTATCAATATATTAACGATAATAACAAGATTTAATCGATTAAAAGTCAAAACAGTGTATCAGCTGTATACTACGATGAGTAAAAATAAATGTTGTGACGTCACACACGCTCTGGTTTGTTCGGGAACTTTCGGCGTCTTTCCGGTACTGGGTTCAAAAATGTATTTTTAATGTAATATAACTTTTGAATTAGAGCGATAAAAAAACTAAAACTAGTTTTGTTGTAAAACGTATAGGTATATGATCTTTCCATTTATTAAAAAAATTTTTTTTTTAAAAACTCAATTGATTGTTCGACAAAGATGGAATAAAGCCAAATTTCAAATAATCAACACTGTACTGTCTATATTTCTTTTTAGGTTCGGCTATGTTTAATATCAGTTATCTGTGGGCAAACGATTAAATAAGACATAGCAACAATATGAAATAGACCAGTCAGAAAAGCTTATTTTAATAAAATAATTGAACTTATTGTATATCTATTGAATAAATTGTTAGAACTTCTAAGACAGGTAGTACCTTTTGGGAAGAAGGCGAAGAGCATACGAATGACAACGTTGCGGCGAACTATTTTGTCGGCGATCTTATGAAAACGCGCAAAGTTGAATTTAGGCCTCAATACTATAATAATAATAATAATAATAATAATAATAATAATAATAATAATAAACAGCTGGGGGCGGCTGAGCGCTAGCCGTCTCCTAATACCGCAACCGCGAACTGTACTTCAGAGACTCTAGTAGGGCGTGGCTAGGGAACGTCGTACAGCTAGCGGTCGGTGGTCTTGGCTTTACCGCCCGGGCTACGAGGAAGGTAACCTCTAAAAAATCCCCCAATCCCAAGGTCGTTTGGCAGTTTTAGGTGCTGAAGGGATTGCGCGAGGGGAAGCCTTAGCGTGGCCAGGGGGAAGCCTGGTCCTTAGCGTTGAAACGCCTGTGGGAGAAGAGGCGCCCCCCACAGTATTAATGCCTTCTAGTGGTATCCCGGCTCTGCTGCTTGTGACTTTTATTACCGTGGTTTCTCGTGGGAACAATATGAGTGTTTCTTTAAACAACAAACTGAGTTCCAGCTCATTGAACATGGAAGTGGCTGAGGGTCCACTTAATAAACCCTTGTCTTCAAAAAACTTGGAGAAGGAGGTTAAACTCCGGTTCCTTGTTTTGCAACGGGAGGATGGGTTGAACTTTGATAAAGTCAGTCCGTTTCTTATTCATAAGGTATTGTATGGTCTCTTTGGTAATCTGAGAATGATTAGGAAAACAAAAGAATGTCTATTAATTGAAACGGTTTCAAACACACAGAGTAAAAGAGTACAAAGCGTTACAAGGGTTGCTGTTTTTGAAATTGAAGTGATTCCACACAGAACTATGAACACTTCTAGAGGAGTAGTTTTTTGTCGTGATTTGCTAAACTGTACTGTAGAGGATATATGCAGTGAATTAAGTAAGCAAGGCGTCTTAGAGGTTCGGCGACTGAAAACGAGAAGGAATGGAGAATTGCAGGACTCGCCGAGTCATATTATCACTTTCAACACCCCTACACTTCCAAAAACTATAAAGATTGCTTTTTATTCTTTAAACGTTCGTCTTTATGTGCCTCCCCCTTTAAAATGTTTCAAATGCCACAAGTTTGGTCATATATCGTCTAGGTGCACCGTAGAGCTAGAATTATGTACATGTGGAAAACCTTTACACGTCGGAAATTTTTGTGAGGTACCCATTTCATGTGTAAACTGTGGCGGAGATCACTCTGCAACAGCTTCAATATGCCCTATTTTTAAGCAAGAGAAAGCTATACAAGAAATACGAGTAAAAGAAAAAATTACATACATTGAAGCGAAAAAGAAAGTTGTAGTCTCTACTCCCAATCTAGGGGTAAGTTACGCAAGTGCAACTGCTCCATCGGCAGTTACTGAACCCAAGCTTGACATCCGATCTTTAGCAAAGGAGTTGTTACCACTCCTTGTTGGGGCAATTAGACCCTTATTAGAAAAGCCAACGGAAACAAACATTTTTTTGGAACCCGAATCTCCTCTTGGCCCACGTCCAACATCTCCAACTATAGGAGAAAAGAAAACGAGATTCTAACGACAGCCGTTCTGTACCCGAAGATGATTCTTTCATATCAGAATCTAGTCAGCCTACAACTGTACCCAAAAAAAAGGGAAAAGGTTGGCCAAAGGGAAAACCCAGAAAGGTAACCTCGGCCGTCGTTGACGACGAGAAATTTTACTGACCCTCTGATATTTTTTATATCTATCTATATATTTATTAAACCTGTGATATTATATTTAAATCTGTGATCTTGTCTGTGATATTTTGTTATTTTATTTATTATATTATATATTTTATTCAATATTTTTAGATATCTACATAACATTTTCAATTAGATATTAAGGCTTGTACCTAATTTATTTTAAAATGGCTACGTATAACAAATTTGAAAACATTATACAGTGGAACTGTAATGGTCTACAAAAACATTATTGCGAACTGAAAATGTTAATTACAAAATATAATCCATTCATTATATGTATCCAAGAAAGTCATTTAAAAAACAATGACACATTTCACTTTAGAGGGTATAAAACCCTGCACAAAAACTATTGTTCCCCACTCAGAGCATGCGGAGGTGTTGTCATATTTTTGAGAGAGAATGTGGTATACAAAAGCAAAAGGCTAAACACAAAACATCAAATTATTGCTATGGAAGTGATGCACCCCGTTCAAGCAACAATATGCAACATTTATTTTCCGAACATAAACTGGAACTATGATGACCTGGTACAAACAATTAATCAGTTAACTTCACCATTTATATTACTGGGTGATTTCAACGCCCACTCTCATATGTGGGGAAGCGATTCAACTGATGCTCGTGGAAGAGTAATAGAACAGTTACTAGACTATAAAAACCTAGTGATTTTGAACACCGGCCATCCTACACATTTCAACTCAAAATTTAACAGCTTTAATGCCATTGATCTGTCAATAACAACTCCAAGTTTAGCCTTGAATATGCAATGGAAACCGCTAACTGAATATTATAATAGTGACCACTGTCCAATAATCATACAAACAAACAAACTACGAACCATGAAAAATATTTCAAAAAGATGGTTACACAAAAAAGCAAACTGGGATGATTACAAAATGAGACTAAATAACGACACGTACAACACAGATAACAACATTGAAAACAAAATAGAAGCACTAACAAAATCAATTTTGAACACCGCAAGAGAAACCATACCACAAACCACTGGCATTACAAAAACGTTAAAAAAAGGTTAATTCACGAAAAAAGGAAAGCGTTTAATATCTTTAGAAAAAACCCTACCACGCCAAACTTAATAACATACAAAAAGGCTAGAGCTGTAATGAGAAAATCCATTCTTACGTACAAGCGAAAGTCGTGGGAGGAATACATATCATCCATAAACATCAAAACACATCCATCTGAGGTCTGGCAGAAAGCCAAAAACATAATAGAAAATAGAACACAATACGAACCAGAATTATTAGTTGTGAATAATAATCAAATTAATACAGTTACCGACAAAGTGGAAGCATTTGCTGATCACTTCCACAAAATACATACAAGTAAATCATCACATAAAAACTTACCATCAACCACATCATTTAAAGATCAACATGAAGCAGCATATAACCAACCTTTCACTCTAAAAGAGTTATGCAAGGTTACAGATGATAAAGCTCTTGGACCCGACAATATCACGTACGGTATGTTAAAAACCTACCAGAAAACAAAAAAGAATATCTGTTGCAGGCCTACAATGAAATATTTCAAAATGGTATATATCCAGAAGTGTGGAAGAAAGCTTATGTCGTTCCAATACCAAAACCGGGAAAAGATACAACAAACCCTGCCAATTACCGACCCATATCACTCACAAGCTCAATGAGTAAAATCCTAGAGAAGATGATAAACGACCGATTAATATGGTTCCTAGAACACAGTAAGCTAATATCACCTAAGCAAATGGGATTTCGGAAAAACCATTCCGCTATAGATCAACTGGTTCCACTAGAAAATGTAGTTCTAAATAGTTTCTTAAGAAGACACCACACGAGCGCCGTATCATTTGATATTGAAAAAGCATTCGATACAATGTGGGGAAGCAATGTAATTAATAAACTACACGAATGGAACTGCGATGGGAACCTACCAAAATTTATAAAAAGCTTTCTGTCCAACAGAACATTCATGGTCAAAATAGGAAATGTATTATCTTCACCGCGCATGATGGAAAATTGGATACCACAGGGTTCAGTGCTGAGTACAACTCTCTTTCTAATCGGAATTAATGATATTATCAAATCTATCCCACCCCAAATTCATAGTGGACTATATGTAGACGACCTGCTGATATACAAAGACGGAGATCAAATGCTAAATATCATACAGGAACTGCAGCATACCACCGATATTGTTACAAATGTAGCGAACAAAAACGGCATTGCCTTTTCAATAAATAAAACAGCTACAATACACTTCTGCAGGCTGAGAGGAGATCACGAACACGAACCTAGTTTGTACATATACGGGCAACGCATTAAAAATGTTAGCACGTTGAACATACTAGGAGTCCTTTTTGATAATAAAATGTATTTCAAAGACCATATTCAAAACCTCATAAGCAAGTGTAAAAAAAGGCTAAACATTATCAGATGTACATCAAATCTTAGCTGGGGTGCACGTAGAGACACTACAATTAGATTATACAAATCCTTCATACTACCTATCATTGATTATGGGTCCATAATTTATTCCTCTGCTAGACCTTCTACATTAAAACCATTAAATCAGATATATGCTCTTGGAATACGGCTAGCAATTGGAGCATTCAGAACTAGCCCACATATGTCATTATATGTTGAATCCGGTATAATGCCATTAGAAACAAGACAAAAATATCTATTATTAAATTATATGGCCAAACTTTTACACCTTTCGGACCACCTCAATCTCTCAACATTAGAAAGTTATCAATTATTAAACCCATATGAAAATAATAGATCCACAGTCAGACCTGCTCTAATACGTGCAATAGAATTAACAAATAAAATGCAATTCGATACATTTGAAATACTTAAATATAGTATACCAGAACACCCAGTATGCCTATTGGATAAAATAAATACAAAGCTGGATCTAACATTACTTGAAAAAAAGGGAACCACTAATCACATGTGTCAACACTATTTTAGAGAAGCGTTAACTAATTATAATAACCATGTCATAGTGTATACCGACGGGTCCAGAACAAAGAATGGATCAGGAAGCGCTATTTACACTCAAAATGAAACACATAACTGGTCCTTAAAGCCATATGCAACAACATACACAACCGAAATGTATGCCATATGGCAAGCAGTCTTATTTTGCGTATATAATAGAAGTAAGAAATTCTTAATATGTACAGATAGTTTATCAGGATTAAAAAATATATTTTACGGTGTACATGAAGATTCATTAAGTAATATGATCAGATCATTGCTTTACCATATGGGCCCATCTATTTCGCTGACCATGATGTGGGTACCTGGCCACATGGGTATTCCTGGCAACAATATAGCTGACACCAGTGCAAGAGAAGCTACTGAAATGCACAACGCAGACGTCTGTTCTATTAGCTTTAAAGACGTCAAACTATACATAAAACAAAAAACTAAACAATACTGGGAAAATCAATGAAAAAACACAAAGCACAGCCATCTACAAAAAATTAAAAAAGACATTACATTATGGAAAAGCCAACGAATAATAACGAAACGGGAAGAAATAGCACTTACTAGACTACGTATTGGGCATACAAACCTCACACACCTGCACCTATTGGGTAGATGTAATCAAGCTATGTGCAACCATTGCAACGTAAAGATTAGCATTAATCATATATTAATAGAATGCCCACAATATAACAAGTTTCGAATAAACCTAAAGATGCCAAATAACATTGAAGAAATATTTAGAGATAGTCCTGAAGCAATCGAAAAATTAATAAGGTTTTTAAAAGAAATAAACATAATAAACAAACTATAACATAAGCATTGCATAGGCATATGACCACAGCAGTCTTGCCAATTAACAAAAAAAAAAAAAATGTTTATTGAATCATCAAACGACAAAGTGGTGTAGATTACGTCGCTGTGGTACAAAGATATACAAAAAAATGCAACTAAAATTATTTTAAAACAAATTGCATATATAACACATAATTGACTAGGTATCGTATTACAATAACGAACGAGATTCATACACGCTGTAAATACAATGCTGTATTATAAATGATTTTGTATAATTTTGAACTATTTCAATGTATAGGATTTCTTTTTAACTTTGAGGCAAACAGTTATACAATTTAATTCCAGACTCACTGGATTACAATAACTATCTTTTTCTCTGGTGCTATACTGATGAAATTCACAGTTTTTTTAAAATTTATTCTGATTGCGATTTCTAAATGTACACACTAGCCAACAGTAAGATATTATATTTGACTAAATAAGGTCTGCTGCTTTTTATGCCAGCAGTGCATCGAATTACTTTTTTGACTCCTAAAAACCCTATGTGCTAACGCAGAGAGATCTCAAAAACAAACACCATACAACTATTTGCAATGAACTTGACTATAGTAAAATGAAATTATGACATTAAGCGGAAGCAAGTACCTTAGAGCTCTCATTTGGAAACGTGTTAATTTTTTTGACTAAAGATGAATAATGTGTTTTTCAATTAAGGTTTTCATGGAATTGAAGTCTTAAAAAACGTACACCTGGTTGTTTTTGTAAATTAATTTCATTTACTTTAAGGCCTGTATCATTATTTACTGTGACACTGGAGTTAAATAATAATGTGTAACTTGTTTTTGAAAAATTTATGCACAGTTTATCTTCAGTGTTAGTCCTCTAATAAGTTAATTGCTTTAGAAATTAAGTCATTTAACCTTGAGCCACTTATTAAATCTGATGTGTCGTCAGGATAAAGGTATAAAGAGAAATTTAGTAATTCGACTATGTCGTTTATGAAAAGGAGAAACAGGATGGGACTTAAGATTGAGCCCTGTGGGGCCCTTACCGTTACAGGCAAAATTGAAGAACAATAATGGCCAATGACATTAGACGACTTGCATGTAATCTTTTAAAACTGAGATCTTTGCGTTAAATAAGACTGGTACCGTTTTGCAACAACGTCTCTTATACCGTAGTGCTCTAATTGATTTAATAACAAGGTAAGATTGATGCAATCAAAAGCCTTAGTCAAATCAAAAAATACAACTGCAACTATTTTTCTATTATCTAACTTCTTGGACAAAAGAGTGTAGGGCAGTAATAGTTGAGTACTTTTTACGAAAACCGTGTTGCCTGTCAAAGGGAATATTGGCAACTTCTAAATGAACGTTTTTGAAAAAGAAAAGTTAATTCTTCGAATGACCTACTGATTAGCTTAGTCGTAGATTTTACTAGACATAGATACACTTTTTTTTAATAAGCTACAAGGTATATCATCCGGTCCTGTTTTTAATTGTTTTATAATTGAACACATTTCGCTGTCGGAGAATAGGAACGCCCACATACTCCCAATAGTATTTGGTTCAATGCACACCAAGGAATTCACTGAAGAGTTTTTGGCACATGATATGACATATACAATTTTAAGGGATTCTTGAACGAAGTATGTGTTGACCGGTTAAAGACCAAGCAACCTTTTGTTGATTTTCAGTGAAAAAAATTGTATTAGCATAATATGTTAATTTTGCTTTTCTGACAAGTTGACGATGACGATGCTTACTTTCAGCATACATAGAATTTAATTTTGGGTGAGCAGTTTTAGAATATATAAATCGTGGAGATTTTTACTAGGTATTGTTATACATTTAGTTACCCAGTTACTTGAATTTGTACTAATGTCTTTAAACTGTATGTACCTAGGTGGAAAAAATATGTTGAAGTAATGATCACAAGTATCGTAAAAGTTGTGACTTTAATTTAACCGAAAGATTGAGGAAAGCGGGATGCAGATGTGGAATCATATGATAACCAACGATAAGTGTAAACAAAATAGGATCTGGTTGAACTGCTACCCCGTACCCCGGTTAAATGGAAGAACATGAGTATCTCAGGGCGTGTGTGTCTGCGTGTGCGTGTGTGCGTGTGTGCGTGTGTGCGTGTGTGCGTGTGTGCGTGTGTGCGTGTTGTGTGTGTGTATGTGTGTGTGTGTGTGTGTGTGTGTGTGTGTGTGTGTGTGTGTGTGTGTGTGTGTGTGTGTGTGTGTGTGTGTGTGTGTGTGTGTGTGTGTGTGTGTGTGTGTGTGTGTGTGTGTGTGTGTGTGTGTGTGTGTGTGTGTGTGTGTGTGTGTGTGAGTGTGACCTTGAGTACTTCGTTGCATTAATACTGGTTACTGGTCAACTAACACGGTCATGGTGTGACTGGGTGCTCTGGTGATGGTGCTGATGGTGATGGTAGCGGTGGTAGTTGGGCGTTGCTTAGCGGCGGTGGTGTAACAAGAGAAAAAGAAAAAAAGAAAAAAGAAAGACCCTACAATTGGTCTATTTTAGAATTGTTTTCTTATATTATTGATTGGCTTGACAAAGTTAGATTTGGGTTTTCTTTAGCATAATTAATTTAATTTTAGAAAACTCATTCTTGATTTAGGTTGCGTTTTCTTTTAGATAAACGATTCAATTCATAGGAAAAAATTACTAAATAAGGAACCCTTGTGGTCCTAAAATGTTCAGTATTTTATAATTATTAATAAAGTGAAATTGTTTTTATCAATTATGATACATTTGGATTAAATAAATTATTAACTAAAATTTTATGATTTATTTTTGAGGATGACTTGTACTATTTTTAAGCACACTTGACACTGTTATCAGCAACCTTCAAAAGCGGAGTTTTTAAATTGAGCACCGTATAAAGTATTTGACGGCATCATCAAATTTTGGAAAACTATCAGGATCCTCCAATTGTCCTTGCTTCAAAGCAGTCAGTCTCAAATTTTGAAATGGAATGTTTATTATAAAAACATTTTTTTATTTTTTTTTAAACTATTGCGATATTTAATGCAATCTATGTTACTTTAAAATGTGTTAATCATGATCCGATATTTTGCAACAACGTACATTGTTTGAACTTCCATTCAAATTAACGGAAACGTTATCTAAGACAGCTAGCTTACTTGTCGGTTTAGTGATTACATCAAACAGTCCAAATGTCGATAGCATTCTTCTTCATCTAAGTACATTGAATTCAGGATTTTCAAAATGTACGTTGGTCAACAGCTAAAATTATGTATAAGTTCCTATCAAAAACAAAGTTTAATATATCTAAAAATGTTACAAAATTATCCTATGGCGATCTGTAATAGATAAGTATTGCATATATTACATTATTAATTGTCGAGATTGCACCACACACTTCAATATCAAGTTCTTTACAAAATTTATCTGTACTTAAGTGATGAACTTCTAAATCGTGTTTTGCATATGCAAACTTCTGGGGAAGTATGGAATTAATTTACATTTCTTAAAATATAGATATTCAAGTAATAATTGATTACACCAAGTTTCTGTTCGACTTTGACGTATCAATTTCCACTTATGAAGTTTTTTAGGTACTCAAACCTTGCACATTTAGAACAACACAGTGTATGTATTTACAAAAATATTTTTTTATATTATTGTTTTTTGTATAGTCGATGGATTTTATCTTAAATCTATCCCATCAGTGTTCGGCAACAGTGACGGGTAATGATTACTTATCGCTGGTATAATTAATCGGTAAATTTTCTGGGTTATTTATGAGAATAAGATTTTGGTTATTTATATGATTATTACAGATAATAGAGTGAATGTTTTTGGTACGTTCATATTCGTATGAGGTCTTAATCACATACTTAGCTTTGTTAGGATAGTTGATGTCCGTATCATCGAACCTTTCATGGGTTGACCACCTTTTGTCAGCCAGCAAAACAGCTGCCCGCAAACTGGGCTTTCTATACAGATCTAAACAGTACTTCACATCGGAACAGCTCCTTTTACTGTATAACGCTCAAATTCGACCTCATCTGGAATACAATTCCCACCTCTGGGCCAGTGCTCCCCAATACGCCCTTGATATGGTAAGCCGCATCCAAAAAAGAGCTATCAGGCTTATACATGACCCGTCTCTAACTTCTGCCTTACAACCTCTTGAGTATAGAAGAATAGTTTCTGTTCTTTACATGTTCTATCTCTATTACCATGGCAAGTGTGCCTCCGAAATACACTCCTTAATACCTTCGCAGGTCATCTTCGCTAGGAACACTCGGTTTGCCCACTCACACCATAATTACGCACTCATAATTCCATCGTGTCACACTAAATGGGCTCAATCTACATTTTCCCACACGGCGACCAAATTGTGGAATGCACTACCCAGTTCCTGTTTTCCTCCAAACTTTGACTTAAGTCAATTTAAGGTAGCCATTCATAAACATTTCTCGGCAGCCTAACAATATCCCTAAACACTCCCAGTGTTCCAGAGTGGTTTAGCACGTTACGCAAATCTTAGCTAGTTCGGAAATACTATACGTAAAAAAAAAAAAGTTTTAGTTTCCACGTTTATTTAAATGAATACCGCGCTGCGAAAAGTCAGATTTTGAAACTATTGAATTTAAGTCGACGGTATACACGTATTAGCTTTAATCGTTGCATTGTAAAGTTGTACGTTGATGATGTACATAAATTTGTTTAGTATATAGCGTCCAGCCCAGTAAGACACAGTGTAAAGAGCGCATTTGTGTTTTTTAACTTGCTTACTGTTCATGACATGTTGATGGCATTATTTGTACCAGCAATCACTATCATATAGTCAGATAATGTAAAACCTTTAGTCAACTTATCTACATCACTTACCACTCTATCAAAAATTGCGTTTGGTTTAAAGACGCATGATATATTATACTTAGTGTTTAAAAGTGTGGTTAAGAATGAGCGCACCCTCTGCCATGACTACCTGCCAAAAGAATATTTTATATATTTGTGGAAACTTTTGAGTGTTATCAGTTTCAAGGCTATTCGGTTTTGGTATCGAACATTGAATAGTCGCTTGTGTACGTTTATGTACGTTCCCGGATCGTCTATTACGTAACGTAAATTCAACACAAACTAAAAGTACAAGGCTAACTAGATAATTAAAAAAAAATGCTTTTTAGTTAGGTTACCGTTTTTAGTCGCTACAATGCATAATCTAGAAAAGCGTGATATGGTTGAATGTTATATTGGGTTACTATGATAGGTCATGGAAGCCGTTGTTGCTTGACCAATGCTACTCATATTACTTTTACGTTTAGTTTGAAAATGCTTTCCGTTGGGTTACTGTTCTTAGTCGCTACAATGTATAACCTAGAAAAGCGTGATACGGTTGAACGTTATATTCGGTTACTATGGTAGGCCATGGAAGCCGTTGTTAGTTGACAAACGCTACTCATATTACTTTGACGTTTATTTTGAAAATGCTTTTCCATTGGGATACTGTTTTCAATGCAATGACTCGTAGAACATTATCCAAAGTGTAATGATACGATTTGTACCCACCCATGAAATTTATTTCCATGGTTCATCATATTAGTAATTACGATTTGCATTTGTTAATCAACAATGACTTCCATAGCCTATCATATTAATAATTCTGAAATTAAACCGGAAAACTGGCCGTATCTCTCAAAATAGCTATGTCGTATAGACGTATTAGAAAAAATGTTTATGTCGTAATAGTAGACATCAAAAACTCGGTATGATATTTTTTCAGAGGATCTACTTTGAGAAACAATGGAAGCGAATGTAACAACAGATCTTACAAAATACCCTTGAAACAGTTGTTTTGGTTAGACATTGTTGGTTACTACAAGTAATAAAATAATAAATAATAATAGTATTAGTCCTTTGTACGCTACACCGTACTTATTAGTTTGAATTCGGTTTTAATATAGATGCCTAACTAAACATTTTGAGAAATGTTTCTCTAAATGTGGTACAGTTACAAAAATCATACTTCCAGTATTATTCAAAGTCTTAAACAAAGTAATGCCTTAATAAATAAAATTATGTTTAAACAAGTATCACTTTTTACGCCTAACGCACTCGGGCTTTAGAAATGGTCTTAATCATACTAATGGATTGTTATACATAACTAATGATGTAAAAATGTTGAATCTTGTCATGTTTTACTTTCCTAAGGACTTTGATAGTATCAATTATGAATTATTGATACGTTTACAAAATTTCATAGGTTTTAAATGAAATACATATTTACTAAGTAGTGACTAACTTGAAAATAATATCAGCAAGCGGTACTCATCCATATTCAATGCTCTGTAATTTTTACCCTTTGGTGTGTCGCAAGCATCTAGTTTAGGTCCACTACTGTTCGACACAAATGTTTAAAGTAAACCAAGGTTTAATAATATGCAGATGAGTTTAAAATACAATGATGATTTATTGAAGAAAAATTACTTTTTAAGCTCATTGATTAAATCAATCAATCCTAATTGGTAGGTCTAAATTGCAAATTTGACAGATACTATACTGTGTACTGGCATTTTTAAACTTACGATTAATTTGTAGCAATTGGTATGACGTAAATGGACGAATTATAACTGTGCTATAAATATCTTTAGCACTTTTACGCTTTAAGTACTGTGACAGTTTCTGGGGACCGCATTTATACGCCAATGATAAACTCAAATTAAAATATTAGTTGAGTTGATCGGTCTATTTTGAGTTTCTAATCACCACAAAAGCGTGAAATTAGGCGTGGCAAAATACGTGTACTACAGAACGAAAACAATATGCTCAAAACAAGAGGATCTGAAAAAGAGAAAGAAAATATCACTAGAGCACAAAGGAAACGACTACCCCGATCTAACACCTAACCTAAACAGGGAAAAGGTAACGAAAAAACAAGAACCTAAATACACAGCGATAATATCGTACATAGAAGGTACCTCAGACAAAATACGAAGGTAGGCTGCAAATACAAGATACGCACTGCCTTCAAATCGACTAGAACGCTCAGGGAACTAACCAAAACCAAACCTCACAATGAAAACCAGAATTGTGTATACGATCTACCATGCGAATGCAGCAGCGCGTACATAGGAGAGACCTTTTCCTTTTTTCCTACATAGGAGAGAGCGGTAGAACTAATAAACGTAAGAACAACATCCTCAAAGGCGAAATAGAAAGATCAATAATATCCGAACATGTCTGGAAAGAAGACGACCGCATCCAATGGGATAACATACAGATAATGGCGAAGGACGAGAATACAACTCGCCGGACTTGCAAATGAAAGGTGTAAGGTTCGAATCTGAAAGCAGTCAAGTGCTTGAGAAAAAATCATATGCGTGAATTCGACTCAAGTGCAAAAACAGTCCTTGTCGAGACTAAGCCTGATGGCGGAAGCAGAGTCCGCTTCCGAAATGTCGCGCTATAAAGGCAAAAACTGTGGAAATAGACCAATCGACTCAACTAGTATCAAACCACAATTACAAAACACTTATAATACAAATTAAAATAATACATACATGTGCCTCCGTCTTATTTATAGTATAAGAAAGCATGTACATATCTCTTATATATTAAAACAGATAAACTGGTTGAATATGGAAAACAAGAAGTTTGTCTAACCAACTGCCATTGTGTTCAGTATAGTAACCAAAGCTATTTATTCACGCACGAGACGGTGTTCATCGTTGATGATACCGGAATCTCGCCAATAGTTTCAAACTGCCAAAAATCATTTCAGTGTTATCGAATGAAACTATGTTAATATCTTCGTTGTTTTCGTACGCTATGTATCTTAGTCCTACTACATCACAAGCTTGATTTTTGTTAGTGGAATGATGAAGTGCCTGTGATTTTGTCAATCACGGTACATTTTGGTTTGGCTTAAACTTTTATGTCACGGTCCTTTAAATCCTTTAATAAGTTATAATCTTATCCTTACTAACAATTTTAGAAATAACAAGTACTTGTATTTAATTTTCTCAAACTCGATATATAGAAAGAAGCTCAATGTAACGTTCTCTCTTGCTTATGGAACGACGCAACTGTTATGTAAATACACAGTATTCCGCTTAATTCTTTTTTCCTTTAGATCGGTTACCGAGACAAACTCATATAAAGAGTGACAAATGTCAGTAACCTGGAAACACTTTGCCGGCGCTCCCAATAACAATTATTAGTTTAATCATGTACATAAGAAGCAGTAATTGTTGTATAATTGAACACACAAAAGTTATGTAAGTCTATTCACTCTTAAAAATAATTCGGAAAAAGAAAATTTGAAGACAGGACGCTTCGTTATACAGTCAATATTTTTCTGTTTGTTTCTTCCAATTTTATGTATTATAATTAAGCGGGACTGGGCACAATTTTTGTGCTCAATTTGAATTCAGCTTGTCCAAAAAATACTGTTCAGGGTGAACAAAGCCGGCTTGAAATGTATACCTAAAAAACCCTTTTCTTCTTTTTTTAATTAATAAGGGAGGTAAACGTATGATATAATTTAAAATGAAGATTTTGTCGTTCCATATTACGAAAACGTTTTAAATCCGGTTGTATGAAACTTTATTTCAACCTGCGGTTGCCCAACCGACCGAAACAACCGTTGAATTCTGCGTCGGTCAGAAACAGACGCGCTACATAATAGTATATTATAAAATTAGTTTATAATGCAAGGGATTATGGCAGGAGCTTTCATTACTGCTTGAGCGCAGCGATTGTTTCACAAAATTTTCAGCATCTTTTTGACAAAATGCATGAGTAATCCGTCATCCACGTACCAAGCAACTACTAACAATTTGAGGAGTCTCATAATGCTTCACTGAGCATTATGTAGTCACCATAGATTGACGGTTTCTTAAGTGATGCGTGGCCTCTTACATTCATTGAGGTTGATGGAGCTACATCAAATTATTTTTCATCTGCGTCTCTGTCTTGCCCTGCATGTACTTCCGCCTCTTGTGCATCATCATCAGAACTATTGTTTTCATCTATTGACTGCTTTCCTTGATTGTTTGGTTCTATATCTGTCATAGAAATCTCAACTTTTTATTCACACTTGGTTAGCTTCTCATGAAACACATCTCTTGAAAGTATTATTTTATTTTCTTCCTTAATCCAAACTCTATATATCGTTGATCACCATCGTAACCAAGTAGATATCCTTTAACAGCCTTTTTTCCATGTTACGTCGTCTTTGTACAAGGATGTGAACACAGGATGTTAAACCGATTATTCGTAGATGTTTGATCCTTGGATTCTTTCCTACCCATAACTGATAAGAATTTTTACCTTCGACTGTGGATTTTACTGTCCTATCCAATATGTAAGTGGACGCACCTACTATTATTATTTATTATTTTATTACTTGTAGTAACCAACAATGTCTAACCAAAACAACTGTTTCAAGGGTATTTTGTAAGATCTGTTGTTACATTCGCTTCCATTGTTTCTCAAAGTAGATCCTCTGAAAAAATATCATACCGAGTTTTTGATGTCTACTATTACGACATAAACATTTTTTCTAATACGTCTATACGACATAGCTATTTTGAGAGATACGGCCAGTTTTCCGGTTTAATTTCAGAATTATTAATATGATAGGCTATGGAAGTCATTGTTGATTAACAAATGCAAATCGTAATTACTAATATGATGAACCATGGAAATAAATTTCATGGGTGGGTACAAATCGTATCATTACACTTTGGATAATGTTCTACGAGTCATTGCATTGAATTTTTCAAAATGAAGAGAAAACCCAATATGTATTGAAAAAATTGAAAAATATTATTTACCAACTAACAAATCGCAAATGAACAAAATTTGCTATGGCATAAAAGAACAAACAGCAAAGAACTACAAAAACTATTCTATCACTAACAAAATTGGCTATGGCACAAAAACATGCGCAGTAAAGAACTATAAAGTCTGTTCTCTGACTAGCAACTAAGGCATTACCTAAAGATAATTGTATATATGTTCGAAGTGACCATTATAATTAAGTTACACCTTTTTAGAGCATAATTTGTGACTTTTCTTAAAGAACGCCTATTAATGCTAGCAAAACCTTCTAATGCGGCTTTTCTGAGATCTTCCACCGCTTCATACCACCTTCGATGCACCTTGTCCTTTATCGTTTCCCAGAAATAGAAAAACGGGTGATCGAGGTGGCCATGCAACTGGTGCATTCCTTCCTATTCGGGAATAATTTCGCTCTCCTAATTGATGGTGCGGCATCTTGCTGAAACCTCTCCAGTCTTCCAAATTTTTCTCATCTATCATATCTTCGAAACCTTTTTGTAGGAAATGAAGGTAATGCTCAACGGTTAAAGTCCCATCAAAAACGTATGGACCAAGAAGTGTTGATCCGATAATACCACACCATACATAAAACCAAAATTTAATTTGTAGTTTTCTCTGCTCCATATGGTGCGGATTTTCTTATGACCAGATGTGCTCGCTGTGCCTATTAAACATCCAGCAATTTCTAAATCTACTTTGGCCCGTCAAAGGTACCTTAAATTTAAACTGTGGGTCGACTGCAGATTTATTTCTAAACTAAGTATAAAACTCCATACGACGAACACCAGGGTGTACTGTTTGTGAAGTTAATAACTTATAGGGGTGCAATTCATACCTTTTAACACTCGTACAACGGTAATTTGTGAAATTCCGCTTGCATATTAATTTCTCGTGTTAAAGTTGACGCAGTCTGCATAACAAATGCTAATGTGTTCACTTTGGCAGCTTCATTAATGTTTTATTTCCGTGTTTACAGAAAGATATTCACCCAAAGAATCACATAGTCTTCCATACGTGCGCTGAGAAGGCTGACGACGTTTGAAACGGAGGTCAATATATTGATGTGCAGCTCGCGTTCATTCTTCTGACACCGAATATAACATTCAACCATATCACGCTTTTTTAGATTATGCATTGTAGCGACTAAAGCAGTAACCCAACTGAAAAGCATTTTCAAAATAAACGTCAAAGTAATATGACTAGCAATTGTCAACTAACAACGGCTTCCATGGCCTACCATAGTAATAATTCTGAAATTTAACGTTCAAGTATCACGCTTTTCTAGGTTATATCATTGTAGCGACTAAAAACAGTAACCCAACGGAAAGCATTTTCAAACTAAACGTAAAAGTAATATGAGTAGCATTGGTCAACAACAACGCTTCCATGACCTATCATAAGTAACGTAATTATAACATTCAACCATATCACTTTTCTAGATTATGCATTGTAGCGACTAAAACGGAACCTAACTACAAAAGCATTTTTTTTAAATTATCTAGTTAGCCTTGTACTTTTTGAAGAAAACAAAAGCTGCATTGAATTGGCCTCATAATATTGCAAAACTTTCCACATTTAACCGTCTTTCTGTCTGATCTAGTTTCCGAAATCACCATAGTAGATATTTAAAAAACTCACCCTGTATATAAATCAGCTGAGCTGTATTTATTTAATTACCATTATCCGTTCTTGACTAGACCAACTTAGTTTCATATGCACATAAAATAAAAATAATTTTAAAATTTTCTTTTGTTTTTTAAGTGTATTGTCTTACTTGCAATCATTAGGAGCTACTGTTACTTAAGAAATGGTAAAAATAATGCATTTAGTTACGTATATTTATTTCAATCCCTATTTTGATGGCACCATTTTACATGAAAGATAATCTTTTTTTTAATTTATAGATGAACCAGTTAAACGCGCAAAATCGGGGAGAACGATAATGGCATTTCCTAGAGTTGGCCGTTTAGGAACAATGGAATATGTTCAAGATGATGGATTACCTGGTATAAACAAAAAAGTTGATTTGAGAAATAGCAATGGCTTATGGTTCGGACCACGTCTGGGCAGGATACAAAAAAGACGTGATTACAAGAATGACATGCCTGCGTTATTTTATTTTGGTGGTTAGTATTTAATAATCTTCCATTTTTAAATTAACAGCATATTTTTAGAGTATACTCCCAGATTGGGCCGAGAATCTGAAGAAATGGATAGCAGCTCTGAAGATGATGAGGTCGAATTAAATAAGACAACTTAATTTTTTTAGTATAAGTGCTAATTAATTGTAGACTATCCATTAGTCTTTTATTATAAACTCATTACCAGTTTTTGAATATTACTGTGTGCAAAAATTGTTATAAGTGATAAATAAACATGTAAAATATCATAAATAAATATATAATTATTTTAGTATTTATTACAAATGTATTTTGCGTTAAGAATTTGTTAAGGTTATGTATACCGGTTGATCCGTCTGCTACGGATAAGCATACTTTATTTAAGTGTTTGGAAAAGTTTCACAACAGACAGTTTACCACTCAATACTTGTAAACGTACATTACTCTAATTCCTTCTAACCTTGCTCTGTTATATATAGTCACGACCATGTTGGAAACGTGATTAATTTCCCGTTCATATAAAAAATGCGTCATATGTACAATATAACACTAAATATACCCAGTGAGTCAAAATAATCTAACATTCCCATCAAAATGGAAGCATTTGGTAGGTATCAACTAGATGGTGCTCCTGCTCACAATGCCAGATTTGTATTTGATTATTTAAATTATCTGTTTGTTGGTCAGCAAGATCTGCACATCTAATGAGGAGATGGAGATGAACAGTATATTATTGCAATGCCTATTTCTAAGCTTATTTTTAAATTTGTATGATCCTATAAATTTGAGTTATTAGGTTAATCTAAACGCTTAATAATTTTTTTTGTTGTTTATAAAATAATAATGTTACAGCGTTAAGGAAGTTATTATTAATTTAATAGCTAATAATTTTTAAAGGATAAAGAACACATTTTTTTTGTACGATGAAGTTTTTGCCCCTATTCCGGAGTCACAGTACAGTTATAGGAAAATTTAAACTAGCTAATATTGACACCTAAGAACAACAGGACTTCTTACAATTAATCGTGTGAGATAATATTTTTACAATGGATTATTTTTATTCAGTACCGAGAAAAAAAAACAATGAAGAAGTGAATACTTTTGATATGTGTTAAGAGCGGTATCACAATAATGAAATGTATTACAATCTTAGGAACAATGACTAATGCAGTAACAGATTTCCTCAAAGAAGGATAGTATTCATTACCAAGTTACAAGGTAAATATTGTGGACTTACAAGTAAAATGCACTTGTGCCAAAAAGTACCGTGCGATCGATAAGGAAAGTGGCACCGCTCCTATGAAACATGTCGTTCGTAACCATTTGCCGCAACATATGTGATAGTGCCCCCATTTTAAATATACGAGTGCCCAAAAGTATTTGAAATTACGTAAAGAACAAAAGCAAATTGAGTCACGATTTAATTTATTTTACAAATTGTTATTAGCAATTCTGGGCAACACTACATAAATGTTCGAAATGTATGCCACCATTATCGAGACACGTAACTGTTGTTGTGTAATGTTTCGAACAGCAGCTTTTATAGCCGCTCTCAATTCGTCAACAGGGTCAAACTATTACGATAAATCACATTTTTCAGGTGACCAAATAAAAAGTAGTCCAAAGAAGTTAAGTCTGGGGATCTTAAAGGTCAACGGTTTTTTGCGATCATTCCGTCGTCAAACTGCTGTTGAACGAATTTTATTGTTTCTGCAGCTGTATGAGCAGTTGCATTGTCATGTTGAAAGAAACGTCTTGTAATTCGTCATCGTGAAGTTGATCGATGAACAGTTGCAACATCGCACGGTAAAGTTCCGCATTAACGGTATCGTGAAAGAAATTGATCCGACAAATTCGCCTCCTCGACTTCGCAATTTACATTCTAACCTTTAGAGGATGAAGTTTGATAGTTCTGGGAATTAAAGTATCCACTTAGGTGAACCATGTCACGTCAGAAAAATAACTTTTGTCCAATACGTTGTCATCTCTTAGATTTACGATGTACCAACTGCAATAATTTACACGCTATTGAAAGTCGAGACTGTGGAGTCCTTGTAACGCTGTTATTTTGTGCGAGTAGAAATGCAATTTTCTTCTGCCAATTTTGAGGCATGTTCTATAAGGCAATCCAGTTTGGTGGAACAACTGTCGCAGTGGCTTTTGAGGACTTTGTTTAAGACGGGCACGCCATCGTCTACAACACTATCATCAACTACCGTAGGATCACCATGTGATTTCTCAATAACAACGATTCCTGTATTGTTAAACTCAAGAACACGATGAATATTGCGGTGTACATGTTCATAATCCGCATATGGTCAGGATATGCGTCTCGGAATTCCTCCATACATAAACGGATTGAATACACCCAAACCCTATTTTCATTACGGAAATGAGACCTTAGAAGCCCTTTATTCTTTTCAAGTGTAAAAGGAATGTCGCAGAATATTACACACTAAAACAATAAAACGTGAATTTGTAATTCAAAATTTATATACGTACCTTGTAATTATTCGATAAAAATGGAGAGTCTTGAAAAAGGCTGTTTTGCATAAGTGCAAATGAAGAGAAAATATTGTGCAGTTCAAATATGCAGACGAAAAGTCAGGACAGGATTAAATTGGAAGTTATGTTTAGTATTGGTGTACTATCATATGTGTTGCGGCAAATGGTTACTAACAATATCTTTCATAGGAGCGGTGCCCCCTTTCTTTCCACTCATAAACATTAATAGTCAAATGTCAATTTCGAAGTTATATTTAGTATGGGCACACTATCACATGTGTTACGGCAAATGGTTACTAGCGACATGTTTCATAGGATCGACGGCCCCTTTCTTTCCACCCATAAACATTAAACGTCAAATGTTAATTTTGAGGTTGTACGTATTATGGGCGCACTATCACACATGTTGCGGCAAATGGTTACTAATGACATGTTTCATAGGAGCGGCTCCCCTTTTCTTTGTTGGTCGCATAGTACCATTGTGAGATATTTAACATTTAAAGTCTGATCGAATTTCTTAAATTTGTGTGTAATAGTTAAGTGTCCGGCTATACAAACACATTGCTCGGGACAACCTAGCAATCCGTACACTCAATAATAAACGAATTTTTTTTGCCCAAACAGAAATCCAATCAAATGAGCTAATTTGTCGTCATGTGATTAAAATAGGCCAATAACATTAAGTTGTAAGCTGCTTTCGCTTACGATAATTCTTATACTTGCAAGAAGGGGGTAGTTCGTTTTTGATTCTATTTGGACCGTCCACTGTACACCATTACCTAAATTTTTGTACAGTACTAAATAATAAAATTTACGGCGGAGGCCTCTTCTGGGTGGTTCTGCTCACTTGGCTCTCTGGTTACTGGATTCTCGGCCGTTTCTGTGAAAATATGCATAGTTATTCTAGCGGTCTCGTAATGTTACGTAACCTGATATCGGGGGTAATGCTCGCGCTGCTGGCTAGGAGGTCTATCAGAAAATTAATACTTTAAAGTAAAGCTTATGTGTATGTGATTTTTATAATCACGTTTTAGTTAGCTGGTTTTGATACAGAATAAATGTATTCTTCTACCTCGAATTTCTTCCGTTTATAAATTTTAACTTTCATGATCCAGTATTTATAATCGTGGGTTTAAAGAAACTAATTAATTTGTACCGGGTTTTTTCTGATTAACTAATGACTTATTTACCCTAATACGGAAAGAATAATATATTTAATACCGAATGTATATTTTAACTAGCTTAAAATATTTGTTTCATAAAAGAAAATGCTTTTACTAAATCAATGAGATTTCGCTTATAATTTAACACGAATAAATTTTACTACTTACAAGCGGGGATTTAAGGAAACTATGGAAACGGAACTAGTCTAATTATTAAAAATGGGATATTAATTAATATGAATTATTTTTGGGTCTAATAAGGACACTTATAAGGCGTTTAAACCTTCTGGAACGATTCAGTTTATGGATTTTCAGGTGCGAGGTAAACTGAACTACTTTACAGGTACGGTTTTATTAAAGCAGAATTTCACCTTTAAGACGGATTTATCGCGGTAAGCGATCAGGACGAATGCTGGTTATCTTAAAGCATGATTACTCCTTTAAGACGGATTTATCTCGAATTGCAATCAGGACGGATGCTGGTTCAGGACGTCTATTAAGAAGTGTTGTTATACAAACCAACTTTGCGAAATTGATCGCAAATCGTGCTCGGATGTTGAAGCGGTTAGTCACGTTTGGCGAGGTTAAATATGAACCTTCCGGACGCGAGCGCGCAACATTTCATATAGCTGGGGGAGTATCGCTATGCGATCTACAAACGGCGTCTGGCAGTAACGTTATCTGCAGTTGGCTAGCGCTTCTTGTTTTTATCACTTATTCTGCTTTATGAGATGAGTATGAGTATTAGCTAGTGTAATAGATAATTTGTGAAGGAACATCTACAAGAATCCGGGACTAACCCGTTGTGCTGTGTAAGTGGGTCTTCCAGGGGATGATAGAATTAAGACTATAACCTTTCTCCCCACCGGAGTAAATGACAGATGACTACTGGTGCCTTATCCCGGCGTAACATCGTTTAATCTGCGTATTGTGTAATATTGCGCAATAAAACCTTATGTACCTTTAACCGCAGAGTACATTAACCAGCAGCTCGGTTATATGGAGAAGATATTCAGTTGGTGCTATCGAGGCATATCGACAGTAAAAATGAATATTCTGACAAACGCGACGATCGACCGGTCGGCGGAACAAAGTAACGAGAGTAAGGGTGGTAGACGCGTGGTCAGGCTTCTAGATTCTCTGGTAGCGTCCTCGGAACGGATCTCCGTACAAGCAGATGTCAACGGAACGGATCGACGAGCAAGTGGTCGCGGCAATGGCTTGACACGCAAGCAGGAAGTCCACAATGGTACGGATCGGCGCATGAGTAGCAAGTAGTCGCGGAAACGGCCCGATACGTAAGCAGGTAGCGGCAACGGCCCGACACGCAAGCAGCCAGTACGGTTTTCTTAGTATGCTCATGCTTATGGTTAGTAATCACTTATTTACAGCTTATACATATATCCTAGTTATAGACTGTTCAGGAGTATTCCTCTTCAGCCCTGGTGAATCCATGCTTGTTGGTATTGCAATGTTTTGTGTTATTGTATAGTTTACAATCATGAGATCTGGTTATCTTTTGTGTAAAAACAAAAAAAAGAAAGATTTATATTTAATTGAATATTTAATACTGGGTTAATTGGTTTAAGTGTGTGTGCGTGCGTGTGAGCGTGTGCGTGCTCGTGTGCGTGTGCGTGTGCGTGTGCGTGTGCGTGTGTTTGTGTGTGCTTGTGTGTGGTTGTGTGCGTTTGTGTGTGTTTGTGTGTGTTTGTGTCTGTTTGTGTGTGTGTGTGTGTGTGTGTGTGTGTGTGTGTGAGTGAGTGTGTGTGTGTGTGTGTGTGTGTTTGAGTGTGTTAGTGTGTGTTTGTGTCTATGTGTGTGTTTGTGCGTGTTTGTGTGTGTTTGTGCGTGTTTGTGTGAGTTTGTGTGTGTTTGTGTACGTTTGTGTGTGTTTGTATGTGTTTGTGTGTGTTTGTGTGTGGTTGTGTGCGTTTGTGTGTTTGTGTGTGTTTGTGTGTTTGTGTGTGGTTGTGTGCGTTTGTGTGTGTTTGTGTGTTTGTGTGTGTTTGTGTGTGTGTTTGTGTGTGTCAGTGTGTGTTTGTGTGTGTGTTTATGTATGTATGTGTGTGTTTGTGTGTGTTTGAGTGTTTGTGTGTGTTTGTGTGTGTTTGTGAGTGTTTGAGTGTGTGTGTGTGTGTGTTTGTGTGTGTTTGTGTTCGTATGTGTGTGTTTGTATGTGTTTGTGTGTGTTTGTGTGTGCGTACGTGCGTGTGTGCGTATGTGCATTTGTGAGTGTGTGCGTGAGTACGTGGGTGCGTGGTTGCGTGGGTGCGTGGGTGCATGGATGCATGAGTGCGTGTGGGTGTGTGGGTGTGTGGGTGTGTGAGTGTGTGGGTGTGGGTGTGTAGGTGTATGGGTGTGTGGGTGTGTGGGTGTGTGGGTGTGCGGTGAGAACGAGAACGAGAACTAGAATGAGAACTTAAGGATTATGAGATAAGGAAGCTAAAAGGTGTTAGGGATTATGCTGTAAGAGATAGGATTAGTTATAATGAGTATTTAAAACGCCTAAGGAGCGGGGATATTACAGTCGTCTCTGAAAGCAGTATCGTATCGAAAAGCCACTACGTTTATAGTACAGAATAGCGTAAAGTCGCTCTTAGCAATCGCAATGACAAGAGGTATTTGCTGCCTACCCCCTACCGTGGATTTAATTTAAGAAATCAGTTATTATTACTGTTATTATTACATCTTAGATTAAGAAATTATTTATTATTATTTGCTATTATTATTACTATTATCATCATCATCATCATTGTTATATATATATATATATATATATATATATATATATGTAAAACAAATCTGTTTTATTAATCCATGAATCACGTGTTTTATTCATACCAAACCATCGGACATATCGCTGGTTCCCCTTACAACGTAACACTTCTCAACGGGAATTGTATCCGAATGAGCTGTTTTATGTAGATCTTCTGCGTAAAATTGACCTAGTATCGGTTCAGCTTGAGATCCTCCAGCAAATATGTAACTGGATTACCAACCTTCACCTTACCAATCTTAGACAGTTCGGTGGAAAAATTAGGAGTGTAGCTCTTTGCAAATATTGATTTATATTTAGAAATCCGAACGTAACCACCAATTTTAAATTTTGCTGTCCCCATTACCTTAATGTTATGAAATATCGATAAATATGTTGATGAAGTTACATGTGTCGGCTTCATTCTAATCGTGGAATGCACTTTATTATTATATTCAGATGTAACTTCCTGCAATACATCTAGCCTCTAAAGCTAAATCGTCTATATTTCAACGTTCTTATAACACTTTTAATAATGGGCACCGTTTTAACACTATACGTTGAGTAATTATGTATTGCATAACTCTTCATCGACCCTTCAAAATGTTGATTATAGAATTCAGGTCCTTGATCCAAATGCAAGTTATCCGGAGCTATACCCTCCTTCAAATTAGAAGTCATCGCTGGAGCAAACTTCGTCGAAATTTTTAGAGGGCGTGTCCATAGATATTTAGAATAGCAGACTATCACTGTTAGAATATACTTTGCGGTTCTCTTTAGCACAGGGAATAAATTCGGCTAAATCCGTCTGCCAGAGATCATCCCCATCCTTGACAATGGTTCGCTTCCTCACGAAATTCTTCCGCGCAGGCTTATGCAATTCTTCGACAACCGTCAATTTTAAAGACATTACTACTAGTGTAACTTATTTTCATTGTTATAAATATCCCTTCTGAAGATGCCTATATCACCATATACACGATTAATTTTTTCCTCAAGTTTACGATCGCGCTCAGCCAATAATTTTGCAATCGATAAATCGCTATCACTCTTTATTTTAAGCTCTAGAACTTTCTTGCATTTATTAACATAGTTTTTTGTGGCTACATGGACTGGATCAACGATTTTGCAGACTTGTGCATCGTAATTACCATATTCGGTCAATCTTAAATTTCACTCATCTACGTATCTCCTAGTGGCAACATCATCTTCTAGGATAGGTTCAGAGACATTGCAAAGGCTTTTACCTTGCATATCGTAATTATCATCCCAGGTTAATACGATATTTGTAGTTTCATGTTTTAAATGTGATAACGAATGTCTACCAAACTTATCGATGGACATTATTAACCAACTATACCTTCTTCTTGGAGCTCTGCTTCGATACTAATGATTTCGTTATCCTGTCCAGTATGACCTGCTGCTTTCGATGCTTGCAACAGCCTGAGCCGTTCAACAAGTTCGCGAGGAGTATTCCAGTATACATATTCCTTCACTCTATTCGATAACTTCTTCATGACGCCGCGATCGAACCGTTTCTTAATAATCTTCCGGTATTTAGACAACTTGGTGCCTATAATTGCTTCGTGAGGGTCGTGATTCTTCCTATATGTGTTAGTTTCAGCTAGAATATCGACGTAGACTCTTATCCCTCAACGTAAACTTCTTCGGCTCTTTCAATATAAGCAGCACACACAGTCCGGGAGTGCCTTCGTATACCTCATCCTTTATAATTAGACTAGGTCTTTCTATATCCACCGGAGAATCTCCTATAGCCCATTTATCTAAGTCTGCATCATAACGAAGTCCGTATGTACCATCGATCTGTTCTTGGTTCCCGCGGATCAGTAATTTTACATAGTGACGAGGTAAATGATCATATTGCTTTAAGAATTCATCGGCAACGCCTGCGTCATCGGGTAATTGCGTTAAATTAGTTGGCTCCACTAAACGTAGCAGGTGTTGGTTCTACGCCAGTTTCAACGAATGAGGGTGCAACGGGAGGTTTGAACTTGAACGTATCAGGTGTTGACGTTGCAGCAGCGACTTGCTTGAACTCCGATTTCACCGGTTCTACTTTAATTTCCTCTTTAGCGATTTGTTTCAAAGGACCCACTATAGGTTTATATGCAGTTTCCGCTAAACGATATGTTTCAAGGTTCCTTTCTTCAAAAATTCCAGCTTGCGTTTGATTGTATTACGAGTCTGCGTTAACTTCCGCTTAACCACCTTATCTCGAACATCGATTGCGAATGACTGCGTCTGTATGAGTATTATAAGTAGATGATATAGGAATCGAATTCGGTTCGGTATCCACCATACTCAGAGTCTTTTACAATGCATACGAAATCGCATTTAGTCTGCCAAAATTGTCAGCACATTGATTTAAATTGATCGAAGGTCATCGTATACATGCTTCAAATTTATGCAATCCCATTTAAACAACACAACCATATTCACATTATCGTGAATCAATTGCTTAAGAATCTTCGAATGTGTTTAACAAAGATAGAAAGAGTACACGCCTGAGGGTCGCCCTTTACTGAAATAATCGAGAATTATGGCTTGATTGAGACACGAGATGTCGTCGAACATCATTATAGAATTCTTAGCGATCTCTTCAGGCATGAGTACATCTGTCTTATCGTTGAATGCATTATACCTAATACCTCTTATCGGCTTAAGTATATGATCGAAGTGTTTATACTTTGTGTAACGATTTAACAAGTCGTCATCAACCAGAGAGAGTGCTTCGAGATCAAGCTTGGAATCGTGTACACTCGAAGGATTCAAGTTTTGATGAGAAAACAGCAGCCTTTGCCGTAGCGAACACTATAAAGGTTAAAACTACATTGGGTATGGGCGCTAAGAAGAAGAAGAAGACGAAGTGATGCTCATTTAGAGGTGGAGTTTTAAAACCTATTCGAAAATCCGTCAAACGTCTGCTCAAAGATAGTAATCTGAAGAAACTTACTAATGTCAGTCTATCGACCACTAATGAGGCTGTTGAGGTTGCTGGTGGAAAGAAGAAGGCGCAATTACCTAGAATCATTTCGATCCCTAAAACTGGCGGCTTTCTCCCATTCCTAATACCTCTATTCGCCGGTCTCTCAGCTGCAGGTGCTCTCGTCGGTGGTGCGAGCGGTGTAGCTAAAGCTGTTAACAACGCTTCGTCGGCGAAGGAGCAATTGGAGGAGGCTCAACGTCATAACCAAACAATGGAGGCCGTGGCTCTAAGGAGTGGCTTACGACTTTATTTGCATCCTCATAAGAAGGGACGTGCTTTATACATGAAACCATATCCAGAAAACGTATAAACTTGCATTGGAGAGGATTTACTGATTCCGATCTAAATAAGTATGCTAAAGATGTGCCATTCTTTAGAGAAGTATTTATGCGCGATGATTTACCCCATAAACCCCATCTTAATGAGTGTGCTATTTTTAACTTTGACGATTTTAGAAGAATAGGTACTCATTGGGTTGCTTTCAAGATACGCGGTCTCGATGTCATCTACTATGATAGATTCGGAGATTTAGCTCCATCCCTTGAAATAATTAGATATTTAAGAGATTGTAAAATTAGATATAATTATGATAAGGAACATAATTATAATACATTTATATGTGGGCATTTATATCTAGATTTTCTATGTAATAAATAGCTTGTAATATTATTCGTTTATTTATAGTCATGTCTCAAAGGTTCACGTTGACGGTGTAAAGACCCAATAGCCTTTATCAAAATACCCTTTACCAAAATTTTCCTAATTAATTATTTGTTAATTATTCCGCAGTAATCAAATTGCATAAAAATTACACAAGATTACACAACAAATAATTCTTGTATCCCCTCCGACATAGATTTAAAAAAAAACGTCGAATACGTAAGAGTCCCTGCCAATCGCGACTTGAGGACCACCTGCACAGAAGCCGTCCCCGCCTAACGCGGATCCTCTATAAAACCGCGCGACGCGGTACCATAAAGAATGCTTGCGCGTTGGGCCGTTGCCGCGACACCTTGCTACTCGTGCGCGATCCGTTCCATAATCTATTTTCTGCTTGTGCGTTAGGCTGTTGCACCGACCGCTTGCTTGTAGATCAATTCCGCCGTCGCTACCGAATAAAGAATATCCTGACCGCGCGCCTGCCGCTCTTAAACGCGTTATTTAAGAGAACGTGGAATCCTGACCAGAAACCTGATCGCTTACTGCGATAAATCCTGAAAAGCCTGACCAGAATCCTGATCGCTTATTGCGATAATCCAGGAAAGAAATAATATCTAGACCTCACGCCTGCCGTTCTTAGTTTCGTCGTGTACGATTGCCAGGGACGTTCATCGTGAACCGTCGCGATACTCGCAGCCGCCTTAGAACCCGCTCCACCTAACCGATCACCTGGCGGACGTATTCGGAGGTTGAAAGTATGTGAGTTGATTACATAAACACTACCCAGATACATGACGGACTGTGGAGCTCAGAATTTATCTCACATTTCCAGTACACAAATCAGAAGTCACGACGGGCTGTAAAGCCAGAAGTCATCTTCTACAAACATACACCATCCAGGACTTTGTCAGGGCGGGCACTAACGCCCTGCAGTCATCTTCCATTTACTCCGGTAGCAAGACGGGTAATCGCTGTAATTCTACCACCCCCTGAAAGATGCGTCTAAACAGCATAGCACGTGTTAGCCCCAGACTCTATTAGACGTCTCTTCATTTAAACAGCCAGCACACAACATTATACTAACACACCTGACAAAAAGAAATATCAAGGAACCCAGAGGTACTCGCAACCGCTAACGTCAATTCCAGAAACTACTTCAGCGTCCTAACCGGGAAACGCTCAAAACGGATTGAACACCGCATAGTTCCTAACGATCTCCCGCAAGTCTATGTAAAGGTATACAGTTATCCCTTTTTAATCAAGAGAATAATCGTGTATATAAGAAACATTATTTCCGTCCGAAACTGTTCGCATAATTGCTTAACTTCGATTACGCCGTACTAAAACATCGCGTAAACCAACCACCCCAGTTTAATTTGTTTTTAACAATTAAAAGTAGGTCTTTTTGTATTTAAATTGGATCCGGAATAAACATCGTTTATAATAACGTGCAAAATTGTGTAAATGATGTACGATGTACCTCCCGTATAAGGATGACTTTCACTAAATCAAAAGTGAATAAGTCCGTAATAAATTCAGTATTCGCTGTATTTAATAATTAGGGTAAATTTCGATCATAGGAAATGTGTACGTGTTTTATGAACGCTTTCTTATAATAAAGATCAACGTGTCTTTTCGGCGGACTAAAATAAGCTTTATGTAAATACGTTCATAATTAATTAATCCTGATGCAATCCTGATTATTTAGAGGATGGATAACTTATTAAAATAAATAATAAGTCGCGCACGAACAATTTTCATTCAGAAACGTATAAATATTAGCCAGTGCCTTGTAAATAATTCCCAGTAATACACATCTATTCAGTCTGGAAGCAAAACCATATATGAGAATAGTCATGCGCACCAATGTTACATTAACTTATTGATTTTTCTGAGGAACTGACCTTCTCGCAAACGCCAGCGCGGGCGTTGACTTATACTTCTTTACTTAATACCGTTAACATACTAGAACGGCGCCTATAGATCCTATTTTTTAGTCAGGATCGCCTTTACAATTTTTTTAAATAAATTATAAAAGTCCTTTTCGTCCGAATTTTTGTATAACTTGCCTTCAATTGAACAGCGATAACTTCTATTTTTACAGAAACACCTCAGGATCCAGTGAGCCGACCACTTGCCGTCGAAGGGCGTTCATCCAGAGCGGGTGGCCCAAGGAAAGAATTGTACATATTTTACTCTTCTTTTATTTGGCGTTTAATTCATATAGTTATCATTGGTTTAAGAGTGAAATATTTAGCACTGTACAAAATAGGATAATATATGTTTAAACCATTTTACTCTAATTATTCAAGATGGACAGTGTTAACCCTAAATACCCCTTATTTACGAATAATCCCCGTTTTATTAAAATAGACACGATTGAGCTAATTGGAGGAAAATTAAAACAAATAACTTTAAGTGATTGTAAGCAAAGTTGCTTACGACGTGTGAGGGAAATGTGTTCAGTGCAACGTATTTTCCACCAATTGAACTTGATCCTAATTACCAGTATCGATTAAGATTGGTAGGATTCTACGGTTGCAATTCCATACGAAATATTCATGAGGGTAACAATAAGTTTTACTATATTACGCAAATTGGCGACCATAAAGAGGCTACGATTCTGAGTGGTGTGTATGAAATTGTGGAAATTAACAAATTTTTACACCGTGAAGTTAAATCTATACATAACGTAGACTTTAGAAAGGAGGAGTCTATTAGGCGCATGCTCGGCTTCTCACCAAACGTGTACAGAGCAGGCCACACCCACGAATCCGATTTGGATGTTCAAATAATTCACGCCTCAAATATACATGTGGAGTATAATTTAACTGAAGGCGCATATAGAAACAGTGAGTAGTCTCACACCATCTTCGAATTTGAAGTACACGTTGAACCAGGTTATAAATTAATCAAGGAGCCGGCTAAAGTTATTTATTTACCTGTACTTACACGACGTATAGATAACATAACCTTGAAATTGGTTGATCAAAAGGGTCGATTGGTGGACTTTGGTAACGAGAAAGTAACTATTAGATTGGAACTGAAGAAGTATGGGCCTTAAGATTTTCGGTAGTAGGTCTCTATCTGCAGACAAGATCATATCGTTAACCGAAGACGATGTTCAGTTTCTACAATATCTCGGCTATAAAGTATTAAGACGATATGGAAGAAGCGCTGAAAAGTTTATTCACAGGGGTGAGGTACGAAGATATCATCGGGAAAACGATCGTTGAACTTATCATCCGCACACAACAAACGCATACGGCAACTGCAATGAGATTAATCTGGTTCTGCAAAAAGCCGATCTCATTACAGCTACTTACGATAGTGTTATATATTTAGAAGGTACCTTAACCCCTGATGAAGCAAACAAAGCGTATAATCTCACGAATAATGTACCTATCTTCCTCTTTGATGAGATTCGATTCATGTTAGGCGATCAGGTGATTGAAACCGTACGTTCATATACTGCAGATCAAAGTACTTGTTTATCGAATTCAGGATGGAGTCCGCAAAACAAGCCTCGTCAACTGTTAAATAGCACCAAGACCGCCTTCTGCGCTTCCATACCGCTCAAGCATGTGTTGGGATTTTCGGAGGGTTAAACGAAGCCTCTAGTCAATATACGTCAAGACCTGATATTGGTTCGATCCAAGACCGATGTCAACTGCTACAGCGGAGAAACGGATGTTAAGATCAACTTGACGAAGGTTACGTGGAAAGTTCCGTATGTAATTCCGAACAATGCTATGAAGTTGTGAACCGGTCCTAAAGGATATCGTTCTCGATAGATACGTTGAGCTTTGGAGAAATTTCACCGAGCTTCTCCGTAACACATAATCATGTCCCTGTATTCTTCAAAAGTATAGTGAACCATTTTAGGAACACAAAATAATATGTACTATTGGAGTGATGAAAATAACAGGCGATGGAAATTTACGAAAAAACAAACGAAATCTATGATACTTGTCAATATATTATTATCTTGTTAGAGGTATTTCGTGTTCTTGATTAAGTTTTTCATTGATTGTTTTATTGATTTTTCAAAATCAAGGTGAAGATGGCTGTTTTGAAAAACCAAAAGTTAATAGTGGAATTTCCAGAACTCGTCGCACTGCGCGAAACGAAGAAACTGTTTTACGAATGGTAGAAAATAATCCGAGAACAAGTATCAGGAAAACAAGTTCAGCGGTACGAAATGTTAACCGTGAGCCAGTTAGACAAATTTTCAATGAACAACTTCTTCGCCCGTATCATTTCCAAAAGGTTCATTCACTATTAGAACATGACTATCTACCTCGTGTACAATTTTGCGAATGGTTGCAAAATCAAAGACACGATATTTTTTCTTCAATTTTGTTTACTGATGAAGCTGGTTTTAGCCGTGATGGTGTTCTGAACCTACATAATATGCACCATTGGAGTGATGAAAATCCTCATTAAACGGTAATTAGAAGTCACCAATATGGGTTTTCTATTAATGTGTGGGCAGATATAATTGACTATTACTTAATTGGCCCATTTCAATTGCCCAATCGAGTGACAGGTGAACTGTATCGAAATTTCTTGGAGAATGAACTAAATACGATATTAGAGGATGTTCCATTGGCAATTATTGGTAGAATGCGTTACATGCATGATAGCGCGCCAGCTCACTTTTCTCGATTGGCAAGGGAATTTTTGGCTCGGAGATTTGGAAATACGTGGATTGGTCGAGGGGGACCTGTACCCTGGCCAGCTCGTAGTCTCGACCTTAATCCCCTCGATTTTTCATTTTGGGGATTCATGAAAAATGATGTTTATTCTGGAGCAACTATGGATAAGTATTATGGAATCCGCAGATAGATTCCGTAATAGCCCAGGAATGTTTCAAAGATGTCGTCAATCCTTAGGAAGAAGAATTGAAAAATGTATTCAAGTACAAGGACAACAACTTGAACATCTTCTAAAGATTTAATGTTTTTTTTTAATCACTGCCCTTCGTTGTTGCTATTAAAATTTAATTGTTGAAGTGTTATGCCATTGTTTTTGCAGATAAGTTACTTTGGCGCTTTTGGATAATTTGCATGCATCGGATGCATTTTTCTCGTAAACCGTTGGTCCTAGCGACTTCAATAAGGTATACCTTTCTGAAGCAGAAAAGATGGGAAAACAAATTTTTCCAGTCGAAAATGAAAGTGCAAGGAAAAAAAGTTAGCACCGATTCAAACAAGATGGAAACCTGTATGTGGCGTCCTCTATCAGTAATAAAAGAACTAAGGTCATATTTGAATTCTGCGTGATAAAAAGCCCTTGTATACAAAATTTCGTCCGCTTATTACATCATTGTAAACAGATATTAAAAAAAAACCAAAAAAATAATTAAACTTCTTTTAAACGAAGGTGTTGCGGACCTAAGTTCATAGGAACTTTTTTTCTTATTTTAGTGTCCTCTATCGCGTGGCACTATGCATAGCACTTGTTTACTATGTCACCCTGTATATATATATATATATATATATACATATATATATATATCCAGACAAATTGAATTTTTGAAATTCCTATTTTATTTTTTTCTGCCGTTATTATAAATGCTAGAGCAAAAATACAAACATTTCTTCATGGCAACTTGTTATGGGCTTTAACAAGGCGTAGTTTTTCAATCGGACGTTTCCTATTTTTATAGCCATCATTTTATTTTTTTTTAATATTGTCCTGATATTTTGAAACCTGATTTTGAAAGGTTTTTTTATTACAAATTCAGCAATGTACCACATTTGATGGTCTGATCGCGTTTTGAACCTTTTATAGACCATCATCACGAAATTTTTTAATACAGACCTGCATTCTCAAAAAAGTTTATTTAGTTAACTTTTCTCTGTGTTTAAATATTTTATAAAATAAGGAAAAGTACTAAAATAAAATAATGTTAATTATGCAACTTAACATGAAAAACTAAATGCTTGTAAAATTAACATTAAAGTTAACTATTTAAATGATCATTACCGAACACTGCTTTAAATTTATAATTCGTCAGGGACTTCGACCAGGGGTTTCAGCGTGGCGTAGAGAGTTCTGTGAATGGTATACCAGGCAATGTGCATATAATGAGTAATCTCCATATAAAATCATTTGGCCGGATTAAAGTCTGGTGACCAAAAATGGAATTTTCAACAGAAGAAATGCTCACTATTGAGCGAAAGAAAATCCTAGAGTTTATAAACTACGCAGACACCAACACCGTTTTGGTTTTTATATGTGGGTTGCAATACTCGGAATGTGAATAATAGATCCATTTATCTATAATGGATCTTTAAATACTGAACGCTACCAAAATTGATCAGAAAATGAAGTAGAAGCTGCTTTAATATTATAATTCACAAGGTTCTATGCTTAGTTATGAACAATTTAAGAGTTAACTTATATTTATAATTAACTGCACTCGTCAAAACGAGAGTATTTATAATTTAGTTATTGATTTGAAATTGGAAGGTAAAGAATCTTCGGCCTTTGCTGCCGATACTTCGGGATATTGTGTTATTTTGGACGATGTATCAATTGAGTATGAACCATTTAATAGCATTGTACATAAAATGTAATTATCATATAAAGCTGAATAAAGTTGTATATTGAATCACATTAATAAAATACTGTTTCATATAGTATGCGTTTTATTTTTCCCACCTGTTTTAAAGGAAAACCTATATACCGGAAGCTAGGCGTCTGGAATCTGAAAGTAGACGTCTGAAACCGTAAGGTAGGCGTCTGGAAACATCAGTGCCAACCAATAGTATGCAAGAGTATATAATGCAGACCCTTCTTATTAGAACCTATTTCAAATTTCAAGTTTTCCCGCCATAACAATTGCAGCAGTTTCAAAAATATATCACTAGGTGAAGCTGTTATCAATCTCTAATCCGTTTTTGAAAATGTAAAACTAGGTGGAGTCTCTACCAATCTCTATTAAAATACTGATTTACATAATATACGTTTATTTTTACATACATTTTACAAGCATGGTCTATTGATGCTTAAAGTTACAGCTTTTATACATTTTTGCAGGAATATGTGCACAATTTCAGTTAAAAATAAATAATAGTTTACAATACAACTATTTTGACAAAAAATTTGCCTCTAGATAATATACTTTCTTTATCGCTCATACCTTCATTACAAATTCGTTGCTACTTCATTTATAAAATTTTCATAAATCGAATAATTACGATAATCATTCATATAATTCAGCTTCTGATTTATCACCTCCACAGCCGACAACAGTTCAATTTTTATGCCATAACCTATATAGATAGCTTTCCCGGGTTGGATTTTAGAGTTCGACGTATTAGATGCTCAGTTTTAATCTTCGAGAATGCGCGTCATTCCTCCATATCAAAGTGCAGACTGCATATGTCAAAAAAAAAATTGCACTACAGGTTTAAAGTCATTATTCTTCAACGAACTTCCTACTTCGAGTACGGAGAATTATCGATAAATAGCGCCCACGTTAATAATAAACGTTCTACAACAAAGGTATTAATAAGACGTCTATACCGCAATACTAATTACCTTTACACGGCGCTTCAGATGTATCAGTCCATGAGTAATCAGATTTATATATATATATATATATATATATATATATATATATATATATTTCCTATTCAGACATGTCCGTTTGTTCTGCATCCATATCGTCTCATTGATTTCAATTAATTACTTATTCAATTACGTTGCCACCTTATTTATAGCGAGTGTGACGTCACAATAATGATAATGAAGCTTAGTTGCATTCCCCTCTAGCTATTTTATATTCGTTTGTTACCTGTGCTAGCGATAGGAAGTGTATGCCATTCGTTTATTACCTGCGCTAGCGATAGGAAGTGCTCGCTGAAATTTTAGTGTAAGTATGTAAACTTGTTACAATCATTTAGTCATTATTGCTATTTTTAGATGGATCGTACAATCTCTGAGTTTGAAGTGATGCTTGAAAATATTCACGGTGTAATAAAATATGAATTGCTATAATTAAGTGCTGAAAATTTGATTGCAACATGCAATAAGTTATCTCACTATTATCAGGAGGATAGACAATTACGCGTCAAAATAAGAAGTATGAAGCATTGGAATAAATCAACCGATGTTGATCATATAGATGGACCACCTCCTCTAATGTTTGATTGTTTTCAATGTAATAATAAAAAAATTCGTTTAACTATGATGACGTAAATTTTTTATTTTACTCCTATACGCTGTAGGAATAAACTTCATACATTAAAAATATTCTTTTATTACAATTTTTATATACAATATATTGTTCTATAAGAAAATAATCACCCGGATGTAAAAATATTACTTATTCAATTGAAATCGTTATATTCCTTAATAGAAATGATTTAGTTTACATATAAATTTTGAATAGAGCTGATAAGAAATTACACTAACCGGATGCGTCCGTAGTTGTGCAGCGGATAAATATCTCTTTTCTTCTTTTGAGATAACCTTAATGTTAATTATTTTCATACATTGTAATATCTTTTAACATTGGAATAAATAAATTCTTTAAGATTCTATTACACAAAGTACATAGTTATTAGCGTTACTAATACTTTGAGGAGGATATATGTCTATGGTTTTTAGATAGCAGGTAAAAACCTGCTTGCTTCTTTGTTTATCACGGAAGATGTTATTTCTAGTTTAAATTATATTGAAATTTTTAAATGTAAATTTAATACCCTTTTCTAGTTTATTACTTCAAAACACTGTAACTAGTATTTTAATTGTAAAATTGTTCCTCCGAAGGCGTTCGCACTCTTTCATCAACCATATCTGGAGATTCTCACACTTTCTTCTGATTCATTAATTATAAGTTTCTATATCATTTACAGGATGTTATTAAATGATAAAATTTGCTTCTTTAGAGTCTATATTTAGTATTAAATTCATGCTATTATATTAATTAAAGCGTATGATGATTTCTGGATTTAACTGATTGCTGTACTGAGCTTTACTATATTTAACTAACATGCATTGAATAATCAGTAAATTCATTACTTCTTGTATTAATTATTTTAGAATATATAATACTAGTTTAAATTATATTGAACCGGAAGTACTTCTTCAATAGCGACAAAGAGGGTCTGCAAGGCGACATCTCAACAACACGACGCCGGAAACCAAGAAAACCTACGAGATGTCGCAGAAAACTTCCAAAGAAGCCATCAAACGCTACCTGAAGTCGCCGAAGACTCCAGGGGCCGCTGAAAATTCCAACATGGCCGCTACGTTTCTCATTGGCCAGCTAATAGGCACCCCTTCCTGAACTCAACAGGGAGCGGTGCCCATCCTCGCATCCCGTTGGCTTGACGTTATTGCTCCTTCCGGTAGGAGGAGATACGCCCTCTTTTCCATTGGTCCTACAAATCAACTTCCGGAGGGCGCGGGGCTTAAGTGATCGCTCACGTCTCCGATTGCCGTGACGTCACTTCTTGGCCTGGAAGTCACATAGCCTTACTACTTTTGTGCCTAAGGAAATAATATGAGGATTATATACTAAAATGTAATATAAATATTTTTTTACGAATAAACGCCTGTTACGATATTTTTTTTTATTTACACCACACACCCTGCCCTCGGCAGTGCGGAAGGTATACGCAAGACCTGATATGAATGATACTCTAATGGTGGTTTGATAGAGATCGTTAGGTTATCGGTCGTGAGGCTGGTTTTTATCCTATTATCGATGGTTATGCATTCCAATTTTTGCTGTATCGACTGGGCTGCGACTTCTATCGGTACGTAAACTGTGTGTCTACATACACCTGAAGAGCAAAATTATCTCACGCTTCCGCACCAGATACCGAAATGCTGCATGAATCTCGATTCTCCCCCGATCTTCACTTTTGACTCTTGAAGAGATTTATTCAAGCCAGGAAGGTCAAATTGCTTGAATAATGGAGCATGATCATGAAGATTTAAATTTCACACCAACATACAAAAATTTTAAGCTAAAATCCACACTATCAATGAACTTGACCTTAAAAGATTAAACTCCCTCACCAACATGACCTTTACCCAGAAAAATTTTAAGATAAAGAATCACCCATGACGTTTAATGAACTTGACCTTGAAAATTGATTCCTAAGGATACCCCAGTCAATGAACTTCTAAGAATTGCTAGAGTGTGACCTTTCCCGTCCTTAAAAAGGTCTTACACATTGACCTTGTTGGCAAAAATCAAAGGTTTGGCCCCAGGCCAAAAATATACCTACTTAGGTTATACGTTATGTATGGTTTATGTATCAATGAAGAATTAGTTTACTATTTTAAACCTTTGCGAATAGTTAAGTACTGGTTTATTTGCTTTTATGCCCAAATTAATCAGTAGGCATTATTTTATGCTATTAAATATACAAATAAATGCAGCTGTTGTATTGCGTATTAGGATTACATGTGTTATTAAAGTACAACTTTCTCAATTTTTGTTGTATTCTAATTATTTGACTTACAAAAAGTGGCGCCTAACTGACATGCTTACAGATTATAGCTATCGAATTATCTCAGTCTACCTTAAAACCTGATAAAGAAAAAGCTCTCAATCTACAGTAAGTATCGTAAGTACTCTACCATGCTGAGCTAGATCGTGGTGAAAACTTACCTTTCTATTTAAGTGGAAATTTCTCTTTGTTTAAGTTGTATTCCAAGGGGAACTAATTATTTAAATTTTTTTATTCGTTATAAGTTGGACAAAGTATTTATTTTAATTCTTTTATTTGTTATAACACCCACACGGTCACACCCACACCGTTACATCCACACACCCACATAACTACACGTATATACTCACACTCACACTCACACTCACACTTACACACACACACACACACACACACACACACACACACACACACACACACACACACACACACACACACACACACACACACACACACACACACACACACACACACACACCTATACTGGTTTTATATAATTGTCGGGTTTCGGTCATACACACCTACTATCGGGGTCTTGTAATGTGGCTAGACAAAAATGTAGACAAGGACATGTACTTTCCTATGCTTCAACCCCTTTTCTTATACACACCGTATTTTAGGGGATATTTCATATTTCCTGATGACCCGATATTTACTGTTGATTCCCCATCCGTGTAAGATCCCATAATTACGTTTATTGCCTAAGGAGGCTATGTAAAGGACCGATAATTATACCTCTTGGTTAAGTCGTGTGAGACCCGACAATCTTGTTATAATTTGCGCTGTTGTCAGATGTTATGGAGTGTTAAAACGTAATTGTCGGACATTTTTGTATGGCGTTATCTTATCTGACGGGTTAATGTGCTATTATGTATTTATGTTTGGAACCTTTTCGATTTATAAAGTAATCTGTCTACTTTCTTTGGATGCGTTCGTCTAACTTCGTTATTTACGTAACTTTTTAAATCTGAAAATTTGTAATTAATTGTAATCGGAAGTCTTAATAAAATTGTGATTTTTCCTAGTCAATTTCGCTTATGCTGAAAGAGTCTGTTAATTATGTTATTTGAATTGTTATGCTGCATTTTTTCTTTCTATGAATTAGACATATTGTAATTAAGTCAAATAAGCTTTAACTATTAAAGTTCTTTGCATATATGCAACTAAGTGGAATAATCCATTAAGAATTTTAGGTTACATAAGAAACTAATAACAGAGTGTTGGGAAGAAAGGGATGTTTACATCTTCCTAAATAACACTAAGAAATAAGCTAGTAAAATATCGCATCTATCAAATAATATGCTAACTAGATATAGCAAATACGTCAAGATAGTGAGGGAGACAATAGGTACAGGGTGATCTGTTGCATTTTAAACTACCCACTATCTCGCTTATTCAAAGAAATATCGAAAAACTTTATATACCAAAGTTATGCAGTTTTAATGTCGCGATATCAGAAGAAACAAAAGAATTTCGTAAATGACAAATATTTATCGCACCTTTATTTTTTCCAATGGAGCACTCTGTATATTTTACGCTAATCTGGTAGAAAATTTTCTTCTGATTACAAATATACAGTTCCCGTCTAAGTCTCTCCCCCTCCTCCACATCTATTATGTGAACCATAAAACTAAAATTAATAAAATTTAGAGGTACCGAACTATATTAAAATAATACTACTGATTCATGAGTTTCAACCCACAAACGGCAATTAATGTTTTGAGGTTTTTGGGTTGAAACTAGTAAATCACTAGTAATATTTTAATCTTGTTGATGTAGTTGAAAAGTACTTGAAACGAGCTCATATTTTAGTCTCAGGAATTTGTGGTATCATGTTTGCCACACTTTTTAGAGACACCCTGTATGTTTCCCATATTTATCGTCCTGTCTCAACGTACACCAAATATGTGAATTCCTTCACCTGCTGCACTTCCTTCTCCATCCATTTCCACTCTTTGATTTTCCTTCTCCCCCTCCCGTTCTAGATATCAGCATCTTTGTTTTGTTTGCGTTTAGTTCGAGTTCCTTTCTTTTCATGTATCTTTCCAACGCCTTCATCATCTCTTTCATTTCTTTTTCCTCTTTAGCCACCAACACTATATCATCTGCGTACGCCAGCGACCAAACCTTCAGTTCCCCTACCACCACTCCTCCAGTCTGCTGTCTTAATATTTCCTCCAAATACCCCGTATATACCGAGACCAGGTTTGGACTCAATGGACATTCCTGTGTCAGCACCTACCCTGTGACGAATTACTTACTCACCCCCCATTCACTCTCACCCTACTTCTTGTTTTCTCATATATATCCTTTCAATCAGTGTTTCGTTTTTTTTCTCAGGTATTCCCATCATGTTTCAAAATGTATACCCTTCTTCCCTTCCTGAACCCAATCTGTCCATCTGGTAGCAGTTTCTTTCCTTCTATCTATTTCTGTAGCCTGTTTCCTAGTACTATCGCATATATTTTGTATGCCTGCTTATTACTGTCACCGCCTATAATTTTCCACTTCTTTTCTGTCCCCTTTTTTGTATACCGGGCGTACTACTCGTTCTCTTCATCTCCCAGGAAAGCCTTCCCCTCTCCGCATTTTGTTAATTATTTCCATCATCCTTGTTGCTACCTTTTCCCCTCTACATACCCACCCTTCTCCTTGTATCCCGTCTTCTCCCACCGCTTTACCTTTTTTCATTTTCAATATTGTCTCTTTTATTCCTTCCCCTTTTAGGTCTACTTGGTAAAGTTCTCTCCCTTGTCTTGATAATAAAATTAAAATTGCTTAATAACTTAACTGTAAGTTAAACCCTAATTGCTTTAGTATTTGCTTAAACCGCCTCAGTCAAGTTCTTCTCTTTTTTACTTATTATATTTCATGTCTTTTTGTTAAGATCTATTCGGAATTAATTGCATAAAAAAAAAATTTTAATCGGTCCATTGGTATACATAGTTCAATCGTTACAGTACAAGTGACATTTCGCTTGTATGCTTTAGTAGTAGAGAACTTAGTTTCTCTATATCACTCGCTTTCCGTTGTGTACCATCTAGAAGTTTGTTGACTAAGGTTAGAAATGTATTACATTGTTGTAGGTACTAAAAAATTGTATTTCCAAGTTCCTATGTGACCGCTGTATTTGTATAAGGTATACCTTCATTTTTTTTTAGAAATCACACATATCACAGATCACAAAATTCATAGTTGTTTTATGTTATTCTGCATGCAGTTATACCTTTATACAAGAAAATCTCAGCTCTGGTACACTTCAGATTGATTAGAACCTGCAATTTGTAGAAATGCAACAAATTTCTTCGGAGAGAAAATAAATTTTTATGTTTAAGTTATTCGGTTTAAGTGTGCGTGTTATTTAGCTGGTTGTAGCGTGCTGTGTGCGGTTAATCCATTTTCGTTTACCGGCATCTTGCGAGGTCGTCGTCGTATATATGGGGGAATGCGGAGGGCATATGGAGCATTATCTAGGGTTTCTTCTCTTCTCTCCTCGGGAAGGTCGTCAAGAAGTTGCGGTAGGATCGCGGGGGGGTTGAATTTCAGTTTGGGAATTTTTTATAAATGTCGGAGAGTACTCGAAGAGCTGGATAGGACAGGTATCGGAGAATTTTGCGATTTAGGCCGTTATGACCTGGCTCTGAATTGCGTCCTTTTTTAAAATACGCTTTGACCTGGTCTGGTGTGATGGGAGCATAAAAGGGATTCTCTATTGGCTCTCTAGAAGTTCCTTGAACTGGGTGTTGAATTGAGGATCTTCTGGGGATCGTAAAATTTATTGAAGGTGAAAACTGAAGAAGTCGGCCTTTCCTTGGTCGAAGGAGATTAGGTTGCCCTGTGGGTCAGTTAAGTGGGATTTTGAGGTTACCTTCCTTCTGGTCAGTCTATCAAACTGTTGCCAGAAGAGTTTTTCATTGTTGTAGTGTAACTGGGAGGTGGCTTTTGTCCACCTGATTAAGGTGTTAAGGGGATTGTGTTTTGAGGGCCGGATCCCTAGATCGCAAGAATTGACGATAAATTCGTATTTTCCCTTTGGTCCAGTTCACGATGTACCGTGAGAGCAGTTTGGGGGAAATGTCGATGTTTTTCAATGGGAGTGAGATTTCCGCCGCTTCCGTAATTACGGAAGTTACGTCTCTAATGGCTGTCTCGAGATCTTGGGGTACTAGAAGATTGGGTGTTGGAAGGTTGTTGGAGTATTCCAGCAACACATTCCAGTCTGTTTTCGAAAAATCTTTAGTTACTGTGGATTGAGGAAGTGCGGGGGGGGATGGAAGTTTTGACCAGTAGTGGTAGACCTTCTGATGTGATCGTGGTGCCTAGAAAGCACTCATGGTCGAAATAATGGGTCAAAGATGTCGTCTATTATTGAGGTGCTCGAAATATGTAGGTTGTGTTAGCGCGATTCGAAAAAGCGACAATTGTAATAGAGCTGATGATAATCTAATACGGTTGCCGTTACTTCTGAAGTCTAGGAAGGCTAGAGGCGTAAATTAAGAGGTCATCGGATAGTGTATTGTGACAAGGAGGGTTGTTGTAGAAGAAAACGATCGGGGTAGAAAGGCGCACCGTCACAGTAACACATTCGAGATGCTGTAGGTGCGCTGGAAATTGAAAGTGCGTGGACGGGAAGCAACTTTTGATTATAAGGGCAGTTCTATGAATGCTATTGTGTAGGTGTAATAAGTGTTAAAGTTAAGTGTGCATCTGTTTGTGAGTTTTGTTTCGGTAATATGTTGTGTTCGTGTAGTAAGATTTTAAGTAGGGAGCGTTTCCGGCGAACGCCCCGGCATTAACTGTCCCGGCTATGATATCCATTTTGGAGAGATTTAAGGAGTGGATTCTCGGATTACGGCGACCTTCGTCCACAGGCCAGATACGCACACGATCGCTACTCGCTAGAAATAGGATCGGGATAGCTAGTCTAGTACCCGAAGGATCTTATTTCGCCGGTCGGGAAACATGTGGAATAGGGTGTGTGTTAAGACTAGGAGGAAGTGTCTGATGGAGAAATGAATCAAGATTTCCTCTTTTTAGAGCTGCTCATATATTAAATATGTAAATTTTGTCATGTATTAAACGATTATTTTGCATACAAATAGTATAAAATTCAATTCAATTATTATTCGTTTTTTTCGCTTCATGGTAATTGTGGATACAAGTTAAAATGTAACATAGATGAATCAGTTTTTATTGATATAATATTTTGGTTAATACTAATATATTGTATAAACATATATCTGAAAATGCGTACTGTTGAAATTGCAGAGTCTTAATAAGGAACTAGCGTTTCAAATTAAATTTAATAATCATAATCAAACATATAATAAATTAAATACAAACGTACAGAGTCCGCCAGTGAAGCGGGAAATTTTGAAGTTCCCATTTTTTTCAGATAATATTTATTATCAAAACTTTTTTTACAGGTTTGACTAAAGGAAAGAATGTCTATGTCTTTTATGTTTTAAAAATAATTCCGCTCAAATGAGAGCCATTTTTGTGCAAACACTCTTCTAATCTAGATTGAAAATTTTCCATTACTCGGCGAAGCAGGACAGTTTGAATTCGCTCAATTTCTTGTGTAATGTTTATTGCTAATTCCGGTAAGGTTTGTGGTCTATTAATGTATACCCTGCTCTTCAGAAATCCTCAAAGGAAAAAATCACGTGCTGAAAGATCAGGGTATCTTGCGGACCACGAAATGTTACAATGTTTGGAAAAAGTTTGGAAAAAGTTCCCTTAAAGCAGCCATAGACACGCGAGCAGTATGACTTGTAGCCCCATCCTGCCGAAAATAATTGATGTCCGGAAATCTAAGTAACTCTTCCGTCACAAACGTTCTGTGTGTGTAGCGGTTTGACGTAACAGTTGTGGTGTTTCCTCTATCGTTTTAGAAAAAATATGGCCCAATAATAACAGATGATGAAATTGCATACCATACTAGTAGAAGACCGGCACCTTGGCTGCCATCTTGGATTTTGACGTCACAAGACCGCCCACGCGGAAGACCGCATTTTCCACCCTTATTTTTACTCGCTTACGTGTAGGACGTATTTTTTCACCCCTATTTTTAGATACCCACGTGTGAGACCGTGTTTTCAACTCTTTTATCCTAATTATTTTTTACACACCCACGTGTGAGACCGTATTTTCAACCATTTCTTTTCGAAGGCCCTTTTCAACCCTAATTATTTTTTACTGGTGCACGTGTAGGACGTGTGTTTTCACACCTATTGCATGATAGCTCACGTGTGAGCACGTATTTTCCACCCTATGGGTCAACCCTAATTAGAGCCTTTTTTTCTCATGCTCACGTGAGGGGCAGATGTAGGCATTGGGGCTGGGGGCTGGTCTAGGGATAAGTCTTAGGGTTGGACCTGGGGCTGGGGGTGGACCTGGACTTGGGGTTGGTCTTAGGGTTATTTTTGATGGTATTAAGGTCCTTCTGGCTATATTAAGAACAGTGCCCCTGGAGGTTGCACACGCATACAATGTTGGAAATTGCATAATAAATGAGATATTATTATCGATCCTATTGCTTTAAAATGGTCAAATGCTATTGGATGATCTTTTACCTATACGAGATAACGTATTTTCTAATAATGATGTAAAATAGCAGCTGTGTTAAGGACTGATCTTGCGTAGGGGAATTTGAATGACAGTAAAATTTAATTATAGAACACTTATTTTTATTGTAAATGTCATAATTAAAAATCCTCAGTGAACTATAAAAAATTACTGATATTCGGGTCTAATGAAACAAATTTTTATTAAGTTAATTAATTACATAACAGCAATATTGTCTTCTAAAACGAATATTAAAACATAGTTTACCTGCATTAAAATATGTTTAATATCCATCCGACCGTTAAAATGTTGTTGTACGCCTTAATATTTTTTAAAGAAACTTAATGCTTAGATGTGTTTTATAACTGTAATTAAAAATCTGTACTTACCAGTTCTGTACTTAAAGAACGTTTTGAGGCACTGCTTCACGAGTGATAGTCACTGCTTTTGTGCTGCATGTCAAACTAAAAAACAACTTTCTAGGTTGTGTAAAACTACATATTGATTTCCCCTATAATTAGAGTGTAAAATATACAAACAACCTTATTATCCTTATCGCACTTTCGGCAATTCGTATTTACCTTTCTCTTAAAATAAATCGGTTTGAAAAAAATATTCATATTTTACATACGGACACACAAATTGTTTTATAAAAAACCATATTAAGAGTTTGGAAAGTTACATGTTTTAAATTCCACAACAATATGTAGTAAGAAATCACTGTTCATGTTTACTTTACCTAATTACCGTCTAATTATATAACTTTGTTAAATATAATAGTCTAAAATTGACTACCAATAAACATGGTTAACATAATTTCTTTTTAAAAAACACTAAATCATAAATTTTATAATTAACAATAACTACAAGTTTAAAATCAACGAATACGTGCGTACCTACTATTTTGTAGAGTTGATCTTATGACGTCATCCTGCGTAATAATACATTTTTAAAAATCTTTATCGACGTTTTTGTTAGCAATATCAGGTAAAAAAAACATACATTAAAAATAATACGCTTACCTCTAGAAGTTTTTTTCCTTCAACTGTACCATGCGTTGAACAGATTTTTTTTTACAACGTCTCACTAAAATACGATTTGTGAATGGCTGGATATAAACAGCCGATTACATACCGAACATTAAACTATTTTAGAAAGTAATACACAAAAACCTAAATTCGTATTTAACAGTCATGTACTTACAAAAAAAAATTTGCATTCAAAACACTTACAAATATTTTAAAAATTTTGCTAACGCGGAAATTACTTTTAAATAATTGAATCTTCAGGTTACATAAAAACTATTGTATACTCAATTGTTCCACACACACACACACACACACACACACACACACACACACACACATGTGATTTACGTTATATGGATTTTTATCAGTTAGGATTAATAGCAATGTCAACTAAACGTTTTAAAAAATTTCTAATCTGAAATAAGAGTGACGTAATCTAATTTTATTCGAAATTTCATGGAGAGTATCATTATCATCGAGATTTTGAGATACAATCACCTCATCGTCTTCATCTTGAACGATTATATTGTAACAACCTATAAAAGTAGCTAATAACCCCTAACAGCTTTTACCAGGCACTATTATTACATGGACATGAGGTTAGCCCTAAATTAATTGGTTTCAACACGGCTCTGGAAATGCTGCACACGCTTCAAATCTTTCAGCTCGTTCGCAGAAGTTGTACGGTATTCATTTCCTTCAATTTTTATCTGCATTCTGTTTCGAGACTGTAGTACGTTTTCTAATACATAAACAGAATCTTCAATATTGTGATACGTGTAGCAGCATCACCATCTTACAACTATTGGACGACTTGAATTTTGTAAGGGTGGAAATATAAGTCTTTATGTAAAATTTGTCGTAACGATGTGTCGCTAATGTTTAGTGCAGAAGACAGTGGACCACGTGTTAATGCTACTCGGACTCTATCAATGCTTTCCTCCGTTCTTACAGACCTTATTGCCCTTTTATGCTTCAAGTTTAATGTGGAGCCAGTTTCTTCAAACTTTCTTACTCACTGTATAATTGCATGAGCGGAAGGCACACTTCCATGTGGTGGAACATTGAAATTATTACGAAACAATCGTTGTACCGAAGTCACACACTCACCATTTTTATAAAACGATTTTACGTAAAACGCACGCAGAACGCCTTGCCACTTCTCCATGTTTCTATTTTAATGTCAGTAATTGTCAATAATCAAGTCATGGAAACATTGACCTTTGGCAAAAAAAAATTTGGCCGAAAAATCTCTTGATCTTTCGATATGCGATTTTTTTGCAGACTTTTTCAAAAAAATTAAAACTATAAAATAAAATTCTGGCTGAGTATAGGATTAAGATTTCTTACAAAACAATAACTTAAAACGAAAATATTTATTAAACGAAAAGCACAAACGTATATGACATAAAATAAACATAGACAAAACAACACATTTGAATCGGTGCGGAGAATAAGGACTTGAGTGTAAGAGGCGAACTCAATAAAGGCTCATCGACAATCAAGTATTTGGGACCAATTATACACTTTCTTGAGACATGAAGATGAAGGTTGAGCGAGATAAAAACATTAACCGATAATGTGCTACTGTCGCATGTGGCGAAAACGAAGAAAAGGAAAATGAAATTAGAATTTTTGACAGCATAGCACAGAGCAATGTCATGAGCGAGGCAGAAGAATGGCCGATAACAAAACAACTACAGGTAAGTAAGAACAGTTAGTAAGTTCAAATTGGACAGTGAAGTGGTATAGACCAGTAAAAGGAATGAATCACATAAAATGGCAAACCAGCTGGAAGAAGTACGAGAGTAGCATTTCAAAACAAACATGAAAAGAAATATCAAATTTCTGGATCTACACGAAATTTTGGAGAAAAAGAACGATTAAATCACAATAGGAATAATAAAGTAATTTCACAAAATTATTCCAACATCTTTAATAAGAATTTTACTAGATAATATTACTACTGACGAAGATAACTGTAAATGTTATCGGAACGTTTAGATTGTATAACTTTAATACACAAATACATCATTAAAAAACCCAAAAAAGATAAGTATTTAAATATGTACAATAATGGTGAAAGTTTACATTTTCAAAATACGAATAAAGTCAAGAAACAGACAATCGTTTCCAATTCATTATTTGTAACAGTTATTCCAAATTGTATTTTCCAACTGAGAAATGTATTAATATGTATTCTAAGCCTAATAAAAGCTTAACTCTAATTGTCGTGTTGTGTGTATGGTTCGACAATACGTGCGGATCGCGCAATCATATTCCATGCTTGTCTGCACATATATGAGTATCCAGACATGTTTTATTTTTTCCAAAATTTTTAAGAAGGAATTTTAATTTATGTATTGTTAATTTAAAAATGCAAATAACACGTTACAATTGAAACATTGTCATGAACGGGGTGTAATGTATCTGTAGGCGTTCCTTTTTAAGGTAATAATAAAATCAACTGCGTCACTATGTAAATCACTGGCGGCTTACATACATGTTAATACGACTGACCACAGTGATCCTTATTTCACCAAACATTAATTATAATTCTTCGAAATAGCACAAAAGACGTATAAGAAGTATATAATAAAACTTAGATACACACTAACGCATTTGTTCGGATTAACGCTTTCATTCTTGCGTAATTAGCTCGGAATTAATGTATTATTCAGGATAAGTAATTATTACTTTAGTATATTTTGTTTATTTGATTAGAATATTATAATCTACTTGAACGCGATAAGATATGGTTTATTTTGATGTAGTTTATAATAGAAAGCAAGTCAAGACGGATACTTAGAACGATATTTAACAATGAAACAATTAACATTGATATTGTGTTTAGTGTGCGCTATAAAACATACGTAAGTAAGGATTATGTATTAACAGAGATTATTAAGAGTCAGAATGATATATTTTAGAAAATTATCGGAATTAGATGAATTTCCTTCAAATTTTTTGTTTGGAGTTGCATCGTCTGCATATCAAATTGAAGGAGCTTGGAACGTTAATGGTATGCTAATATCTTCAGTTTGAATACTTGTTCACTGAATTTCTAGAGTGAAACAGGCAAAGAAAAAGCCAACTTAACTTATCAATTGTAAATTTATCCTCAATAAAGATATGCTCGGGGATAATTTGATAAGAAATTCCATATAACATTATATTTGGAACATAATACACTACTTATACTATACTTACACTATACGCACGCAGACGCGCTAGCGTACGGACACGCACACGCACACGCACACGCACCCTCACACGCACCCTCACACGCACACGCAAACGCACACGCACATGCACACGCACGCGCACACGCACACGCGTATATAGAGTATACAACAAAACGTTCACACTAACTTACGCATTTGTTCGGATTAATCTTCTCTCTTGCGCAATTTGCTAGGTATTAATGTATTATTCTGGATAAGTGATTATTACTTTAGTATATCTTGTTTATTTGATTTGAATATTATAATCTACTTGCACGTGATAAGATATGGTTTATTTTGATGAAGTTTATAATAGAAAACAAGTCAAGACGGATACTTAGAGCGATATTTAACAATGAAACATTTAACATTGATATTGTGTTTAGTGTGCACTATAAAACATACGTAAGGAAGAATTATGTATTAACAGAGGTTATTAAGAGTCAGAATTATATATTATGAAAATTATCGAAACTAGATGAATTTCCTTCAAATTTTTTGTTTGGAGTTGCATCGTCTGCATATCAAATTGAAGGAGCTTTTAACGTTAATGGTATGCTAATATCTTCAGCTTTATTACTTGTTCATTGAATTTCTAGAGTGAAACAGGCAAAGAAAAAGCCAACTCAAGTTATCAATTGCAAATTTATCTGCAATAAAGATATGCTCGGGGATATTTGATAAGAAATTCCATATAACATTATATTTGGAACATAATACACTACTTATACTATACGCACGTGGACAAGCTAGCGTACGGACACGCACACGCACACGCACACGCACCCTCACACGCACACGCACCCTCAGACGCACACGCACACGCACCCTCACACGCACACGCAAACGCACACGCACATGCACACGCACGCGCACATGCACACGCACATGCGTATAAAGAGTATACAACAAAACGTTCACACGAACTTACGCATTTGTCGGATTAATCTTCTCTCTTGCGCAATTTACTAGGTATTAATGTATTATTCTGGATAAGTGATTTTTACTTTAGTATATCTTGTTTATTTGATTTGAATATTATAATCTACTTGCACGTGATAAGATATGGTTTATTTTGATAAAGTTTATAATAGAAAACAAGTCAAGACGGATACTTAGAACGATATTTAACAATGAAACATTTAACATTGATATTGTGTTTAGTGTGCGCAATAAAACATACGTAAGTAAGGATTATGTATTAACAGAGATTATTAAGAGTCAGAATTATATATTTTAGAAAATTATCGGAATTAGATGAATTTCCTTCAAATTTTTTGTTTGGAGTTGCATCGTCTGCATATCAAATTGAAGGAGCTTGGAACGTTAATGGTATGCTAATATCTTCAGTTTGGTTACTTGTTCACTGAATTTCTAGAGTGAAACAAGCAAAGAAAAAGCGAACTCAAGTTAACAATTGTAAATTTATCTGCAATAAAAAATATGCTCGGGGATAATTTGATAAGAAATTCCATATAATATTATATTTGGAACATGATACACTATACGCACGCGGACGCCCACGCGCTCATACACGCACACGGACACGCACACGCACACACACGCACACGCACACGTACACGCACACGCACACGCACACGCACACGGACACGCACACGCACACACACGCACACACACGCACACCCACACGCACACGTGCACGCACACGATCACGCACACGGACACGTACACGGTCACGCACACGCGCACGCACACTCACACGCACACGCACACGCACACGCACACGCACACGCACACGCACACTCACACGCACACGCACACGCGTATAAAGGGTATACAACAAAACGTTGACACGCACTTACGCATTTTTTCGGATTAGTCTTCTCTCTTGTGTAATTTGCTCAGTATTAATGTATTATTCTGGGTAAGTAATTATTACTTTAGTATATTTTGTTTATTTGATTTGAATATTATAATCTAGTTGAACTTGATAAGATATGGTTTATTTTGATATAGTTTATAATAGAAAACAAGTCAAGAAGGATATTTAGAACGATATTTAACAACGAAACAATTAACATTGATATTGTGCTTAGTGTGCGCTATAAAACATAAGTAAGTAAAAATTATGTACTAACAGAAGTTATTAGGAGTCAGAATTACATATTGTAGAAATGTATCGAAACTAGATGAATTTCCTTCAAATTTTTTGTTTAGAGTTGCATCGTCTGCATATCAAATTGGAACACTAATGGTACGCTAATATCTTCATTTTGGTTACTTGTTCACTGAGCAAGTACCTTTATTCAGAATTTCAAGAGTGAAACAGGCAAAGAAAAAGCCAACTTAAGTTAACCATTGTAAATTTATATGCAATAAAAAATATGCTCGGGGATAATTTGATAAGAAATTCGATATAAATTATAATTTGGAACATAAGTGACTAAAAAATTTTAAGACACGCAAGTGTAATGTTAAATTGCGTTCCCAACATGTTGTCTTTTTCTAATGGAACCCCTGCTCCGTACCACCCACAAGCTTCTGAATTGTAAACTAACGACATCGTTGCAAATTTTCTGAACTGATTACTCGACTACACGAGTCATGAGACTGATTGTCATTGTAGGGTCGGCGCCATCCGTCCACATACTCATAGATAAATAAAAACCTTACATACTAATGGGTTTTCCAATAAGAGGTGTTATTTTGATATTCAAAGAAAAATGGAATTTTTTGAGATAATTGATCGGATGTTTATTTCATTATAAAGAGGAAGGTATGCCTTTAATAATGAAAACAATATCAGCCAAATGGCTACCACAACCACGCTTACAGGACCATATCCTTTTCATGAAATTTTCCATAACCAAATCACAAAGTGATATGTCATCGATAGCCTCACGAATTCCATCTTTGAGGTCTTGAATCGACGCTGGGCTGTTGGCGTAGACCTTATCTTTCACGTGGCCCCAAAGGAAGAAGTCGCAAGGTGTTAAATCACAAATCTCGGTAATTGTGATCACCTCTTCGAGAGATAACACGGTCCGGAAACTTTTCCAAAAGATCAATGGTTTCGTTGCTTGTGTGGACGTAGCGCCGTCTTGTTGAAAGTAAACGTTGTCCAGATCAATGCCATCCAATTCCGGCCATAAAAATCATTAATCATCTCTCGATAGCGCAATCCATTCACCGTAACTGTTGCTCCAGCCTCATTTTCGAAAAAAGTAAGGTCCAATGACCCCGCCAGACCATAAACCGCACCAAACAGTCACACGTTGAGGATGGAGAGGCTTTTCAACAATAACTCTTGGGTTTTCCGAGCCCCAGATGCGACAATTTTGCCTGTTGACGTACCCACCGAGGTGGAAATGGGCCTCATCAGTCAAGATGATTTTTCGATGGAATTCCGGATCATTTTATGCATTTCAACGACCCAATCAGCAAAGACACGACGTTGTTGATGATCGGCCGGCTTGAGTTCTTTGTTAACTGAACTTTATGTTAAGACCCAAGTCTTTATGCAAAATACAAATTTTGGAATGCCCAATTCCAAAGAACAACGAGGAATGGTTTTTCTTCAACACTTTGGGCTAACAGCAATATTCTCAGTTGTTCTTGAGCGACGTGGGGTTTTATTCTTCACATCATTAACTTGTCCCAACAGCTCGAATTTGTTCACCAATTTCTGTATTGCGGTCCGACAAGGTGTTCACGACCACCCAAAATGTTTTAGTTTTACGAACCGTCTCTGCCAAATTTTCACCATTTTTATAGTGAATTTTAATAATTTCAATGCTTGTTGAAGCGTGTATAGTTCCATTTTTATTAATCGCGTAGTTTTTACTTGTCAAATGTCAATAAATGACAGCTTCAAAAGTGACATCTACGAAATAGCGTGTTATTCAAAATAATACCTCTTATTGGAAAACCCTTTATAAACGGTATTGTTTCCTAGCTATTATTATTCTTTGAAATAATATTTTTATTTCCAATATACGAAAATAAATTGATACCAGATAAATAGCTACCTGTGTATCCAATGATTATTTATAAATGTACAACATGAAGAAAAAATATAAATTGCTAACAGTCAAATCGTACCACGAATGTTTTTACGAAAAATGTTTAAGGGATAATTTTTAAAAATTATATCCAGGGCGTTATACAGTTTTGTCGCATTATACGTAAAACCACATTCGAACAATGTTGTACGATGTGCAGGTATGGTAAAATTATTTACATATCTGATATTTTTAGAGTGAATTTCATTTCTACCAATTAATTTGCGGCGCAGATATGCAGGACTGCTCGTTATAACAATTCTATGTACAAAATTTAAGAAATGAAATTTCCACCTGTTTTTAAGGAGAACCAATTTAATTCTTGCATGAAGTCGCTAATATGGTCAAATTTACGTAGACCATACATTAATCTGCAACAAGTATTTTGTAGATGTTGGAGCTTGTATCTGTTAATGTAATTTAGAAATGGGTAATACATAGTTAAACAATATCCATAAATGGGAGAAATTAATACTTCACATAATTTTTTTCTAAACTTAAAATTAATTATTGACTTATTAGTAAATAGTAATCGTAGTTTCATATAGGCCCTTTTGATCACGTAACTTACATGATCACTAACATTTAATTTACGATCTAAAACTAAACCTAAATTTTTAATTTTCTCCGCAAAAGGTAAGGAAACACCGTTTAAAATGATTTTCATGTTTCCTGTTAATCATGAATATTTAGTTTTAGCACAAAACAATAACATTACTGTTTTATTATTATTTAATGTTAACTGGTGTTTATCACTAAATTTTACTACGGCTTCGATATCGCGATTAATTTTATTGGAAGCACTGGAATAGTCATTTGGATCGAAATTTAATATTAATTGAGAGTCATCAGCATACGCATGAAGTTCACATGATTTCACCGACTTATGCAAGTCAGATACATACACCAAGTATAAAATTGGTCCTAAGATTGACCCCTGTGGTACTCCGGATGGAACCATTATTGTAGAAGATATGTCACTTCCGATACAGGCACTTTGAGTTCTATTGCTTAGAAAAGAACGAAATAGTTTCACTGCTATGTCATTTAAACCATAATATCGTAACTTGGCACATAACAATTTATGATTTACGACGTCGAACGCCTTCGAATAATCGAGCGAGATTAAGATTGCTGCCTTCCCACGATCAATTGAATGAGCTATATTATCAGTTATATTGGTGAGAGCTGTAGCAGTACTATGATAATGTCTAAAACCTGATTGAAGTATGTTATTTAATGATAGATAATCTAATATGGTATATATTCATCGCCGTAACAAATCACACTTATCATTGAATTATGACAAAATTCTAATTTTTCGGTGAGGTTTTACACTTTTATTTGGTGGTTCTCTACGTTTTTATCTTTCCCATTTTAAATGTCTGAATAAGTTCATTCGTATGAACAAATGTAGAACATGTTGTTTGTGAGATACACACGATACAGGTGTCTCTGCTGAATACCAATCACACCTTTCTAAAGTTTTCTTTAAATCGCGCTCTATATTTGTACTAACTTGCATGTTACATTTATGTTTCTCGAAAGATATATTAAATGCACTAAAAGATGTGATATAATTCCTGAAAATTTGTCTGGCGGTCTCTTTAAATATTTTATATTATGTCCCCAAGAATAATCTTTGTTAAGTATAAAACTCATTCTCATTTATTAAATCACATTCACCTTTAGTTAAATTAGCTGAACACACTTCGCACTTTAATTTTTTCCACTCTCCATGCTAGATAACCAGCAACATATACATTAGAACATGCTTCTAAGGTAGCCTTGCGGCACAGGAGCTGTTAATATCTCGTCGGATGTAGCTTCATGTGTACGTACACTTTCATCTACTTCCATGTTAACTGGTGCGTCTGCAGGAGTATTAGAATTTTCTTCAGTTTCTAAATTCAGAATGTCATGAATTTCATCAGCTTGACAATTTCCGGTATCTGTAGCCATTTGAAGCCTAATGTTCATATTCTTCTGAATTGCTATACTGGACTGACGAACTGAAGGAGTAGGATTATAACCCCCTTTGTTTCCAACAACAGAAAAAGAAATTTCGAGGGGATCCCGATTTAGAAAGCGTGTTAAAGGATATTTCACGCCCTGTTCTTGTACATCCTTCCATAATAAAAGAGTTGATTTTATATTCCACTGAAATCCTTCGAGGCAGTATATATTATTGCGTTCCGTTGTTCCCTCAAAAACGGCAATATTTGTAAAATACTCTAGCCCTTCACGTAAAACCGTTTCAGTTTTATTGTTATAAACGGATAATGGGCGCTTATATGGATTAGGGTCATGTAGAACTGTACTATTTAAGGAATCGAAAATATTGTTGATAGTATCCACAAAGTCAGCGGTTTGTAATGACGTTGTAGAAATAAACTGTTTGGTTGAGTCTGTTTTTGGGAAAATATTTGGGCATATTTTACACGCATCTCTTCAAAATTTGTTGGGGTAATATGCCGTGATATAATTTTAACCATGGTTCTGGTTGTGAGATTTCTTTCATCAATCTTGTATGTTCTAACTACGTCAGTCCAATCCACACGACTATTTCCAACAATAAATTGAAGCTTCGTATTCATAAAATTATTTCTTAAACTTTTCAGTAAATGGGAGCATCGAATATAGTATAAATTTTTTGACCTCCTATGGTGACTACAGGTTCTTGTTTAGTGGCACCTAACAAATTAAAAGCTCGACGATTGTTCACTCCCTGATCGCATACCAGAGCCATTGGATTAAAAGTTAATTCTTGTAATTTTTTTATTACCACAGGAATAATTTGCAGCAACGAGTTACTGCCCAGCAGAAACAAAGTAGCAAAATGGAATTTTCCAATTGTAAAGTAATCTCCGAAGCTAAAATACTAAAGCCGTGTTAGCTAATTTGTTATTCCTTCCCAGAAATCCTAGGTCACGGTAGCCTTAGACAAAGTCTTCCGATTTGTTAAATTCCAACCGTTTCTTTAATGTAATTTCGTCAAAAAGAACAACACACATTTTCTCTTTATCCTCCATGCTCTTTCCTTTCAAAAACAGCTTCTCAATTAATGTAGTATTACCGCATCCAGTTCTTAAATTGATCACTTTCAACCAACTCTGGGTGGTTCTGATTGCAGGTAAAGTAAATTTAAGGTTATTTAACATGAATTTATAGGCCGAGGGAGATTTTTAATTTAACGAGAAGCTTATTTGCTGTTGAGCCTTGGTCCATTTGACGTTTCTCTTATGAAAGAGCTGTATGCCAACGAATACTTGTAAATATTTACTTTTACCAACAAATTATTAAGCATCTGACCAGTACTTACAGACTTCTTCATTTTTAGTCTACATGTTTGAGATTGTTTAGCCCTTATTTTACTTTTGAGACGCCGTAGTTTAGATGACAATGCCGAACAGCGCACTTTCAATATTGTTTTGCCAGGGGATTCCATTTGTACAATTCTATCACATACTTTGGACTCCGAACTGTTTGTGCGACAAACACTTGAAGTTCATGGTAAATCTTTTAGCGTGCATAGATCGTTGATATTTAAATCATCTTCATTTGAACTGCAAAAGAGCCGTTCTCTGGTGTACTTCTCAATAGGCTGCGAACTACCCGATGGTCCACAGAAATATTGATTTTTATCTGGAAAATTATCAACTGAAACATTCCCAAACAAACTAAAATATTTTTTAAGAGCAAAGGTTTTGTTAAAACGTTGATACTTAGCTCCTAAATACGCAACACTACTTTTGGTACTGAACTAAATATTATCATTGACTAAAAAATTTTCCTCAATCTACGATATTATCAAGTGTGACTATAAAAAAAGCGTGGGGCGTAATTACATCATATTTTCACTTTGTAAGACCTCTTATATAACGGTTATTTTTAAGTTGGAGAGTCACCTGTGATTTTCTTAATACTGAGATTAAGTAATTAACTAATCATCAGTATCTAAATTATTTTTCTCTTTTAATTTTAATAAAACTTATTCATAATTAGATACCATTATTTATTTATTTTTTAAGCAATATCTAGGTATTATTAAAAATAGACGAAAAGTGTTAATTCGTATATGATTACTTACCTTTTTCAATATATTTACAAAGAACTGCTGTTTTGCATAACAACTTGCGCCGATTGCTTATCCTAATGTCTTTTGGCAAAAAACGTTCTTCACAAATTACTTTCTTTTTTAAGTCAACCACGTCCATTAACGCAATTGTGCTGTTACCACAATTCTTCTTCCATTCTTCTGTTCGAAAGATGTCTTTGATTGGAAATTAAAAAAAACTCACATACCTCTTTGGTTTTTAAAACAGTTATTATAAACACATATGTGATTTGCTGCAGTCATTTTCACGGCTTAATAACAAACTATCAATCACAAAAAAACTGTATTTTATTTGAAAAATGACACGCTTTGCAAAAAGTCCTCACGACTTAACGCCAGCAATGGCAGAAAGGCGAGTTCAGATATGTGATCAACTGCTTTCCAATCCTTGGGATGAACGTTTCTTTAAACAGATCGTTACTTTCGATGAAAAGTGGATTTACTTCAATAATCCTAGCACAGAGAATCAGTGGATTACTGTTGGGTAACCTTCATTACCGGTTCCCAATCGAGAAAGGTTATGCTTTGTGTATGGTGAAATTTTGAAGGGGTTATTCACTTTGAGTTGGTTCCTGATGGGCAGACAATTGATACTAACCTTTACAGTCAACAGTTGCATAGGATGCATGGTGCTCTAAATCGGCGTTACCATGGATTGGTGAACAGAGGTTGGGCAATTCTGCAACAAGACTACTCTAGACCTCATATTGCAGCTGAAGCTGAACAAAAATTAGGGAATTGAATTTGGAGCTTCTTCCTTATCCAGCTTTTATAACCTTCCGATTATCACTTATTGCAATCGATGGCGCACTTCCTTCGTGGACGGCATTTTACAAGTGTTGAGGAACTTGAAGATGCATGCCGAGAATTCTTCAATTCCAAAGATGCTACATGGTACCGTCGTGGCATTGAAGATCTTGCAGAAAGATGGCGAAAGGTATTACTTTACAATGGTTTATACTTTAGTGAATAAAAGTTTTCACTTGTTATTTTATCATTAAATAAAGTTTTTCATAAAAACGTCATTTTATTAGGCCATCCTAATACTTGTGTTTTGTAAAGAATTTCAACGATTTTTTTACCAAAGTCTATTTATTGCATTAAGCTTTTTAGAGTTCCAGTCGATTAAAAAAATTACTAAGTAAACTTAAAATTTAATTTTTGTATTTAAATTTTGCACGCACCTAGTAACGAATATCTTAAAATGTCAAGTCAAACGTTTACGTGAAGTTCATTTAAATGTAATAAATATTAAATTGTGTAGTGGTTTGGTTTACTACGTATTCATCAATGTCATATTAACATAATATTTTGTCGCAGAAACGACAGACAATATCTTAACCAACATGTATAGAAAATGTACAAACATTACACTTGTGATAAATTTTGATATAAAAACCTAAAGCATTGACTAAAAAATTTATGATGGAAAGGAGAAATGTAGGAGAAACCTGACGCCAAACACGCTTGCCAATTAAGAGTACATAGACACTTTCACGGCGAGAGTTAACAAGCGACTAAACATTTGAGACCCACATTACTACCAGCACCGTCTCTAGCTGAGACCCAACTTTGTCTACGGATATTACTGTACCGTTGCGTATCTTAAACGATTCCTCAATCAACAACTATACTTACGCTATACGCACGCGGACGCGCACGCGCACGGATACGCACACGCATAAGCACACCCACTCGCACGCGCACGTGCACACGTACACTCACACGCACATGCACGCGCACGCCCACGTGCACACGCATACGCACACTCACACGCACACGCACAAGCACAAGCACACGCACACGCACACGCACACGCACACGCACACGCACAAGCACACGCACACGCACACGCACACGCACATGCACACGCAAATGCACACGCACACGCACACAATTTGCTCGGTATTAATGTATAATTCTGGGTAAGTAATTATTACTTTAGTATATTTTGTTTATTTGATTTGAATAGTGTAATCTACTTGAACGTGATACGATATGGTTTATTTTTATATAGTCTATAATAGAAAACAAGTCAAGAGGGATACTTAGAACGAAATTTAACAATGAAACAATTAACATTGATATTGTGTTTAGTGTGCGCTATAAAACATAAGTAAGTCAAAATTACGTATTAACAGAGGTTATTAGGAGTCAGAATTACATATTCTACAAATTTATCGAAACTAGGTGAATTTCCTTCAAATTTTTTGTTTGGAGTTGCATCGTCTGCATATCAAATTGAAGGAGCTTGGAACGTTAATGGTACGCTAATATCTTCATTTTGGTTACCTGTTCACTGAGCAAGTACCTTTATTCAGAATTTCTAGAGTGAAGCAGGCAAAGAAAAGCAAACTTAAGTAACAATTGTCAATTTATCTGCAAAAAATGTGCTCGGGGATAATTTGATAAGAAATTCAACATAACATTATATTTGGAACGTAAAACACTACTTATACTATACTTTCACTATATGCAAGCGGACACGCACGCTCAGGGATACGCACACGCACACGCACACGCACACGCACACGCACACGCACACGCACACGCACACGCACACGCACACGCACACGCACACGCACACGCACACGCACACGCACACGCACACGCACACGCACACGCACACGCACACGCACACGCACACGCACACGCACACGCACACGCACACGCACACGTACACGCATACGCACACGCACACGCACACCCACACGCACACGCACACGCACACGAGTATAAAGAGTGAATAACAAGAACGAATAAACAAACCACAAGCGAAACAGAGTATAAAATTCCAAAGCGGGCTTCTCCATGAGTAATGCTAATTACAAAGTAACAAATACAATTTTAGGTGTATAACTGTTTTAATTAAATCGATGTCATCCCTAACATTTAAGTTTATATCGAACACCTGTAAGTCACTGAAGCAGTTTTACACCTCTGCTCATAACGACTAGAAGTGAGCAACGCCCAAAGTAATTAAGGTGGTCGTATGCGACTGTTCATTTCTCCAGTCACGAAATAAGCAAGAATCACCAGTAAGTTGGTTGTGCCAGGAATACCCAAGCGTCTTACTTGATTTAACCTCGCTGTTTTAGAGACAAGTCGACTGGATATCGGAGTAAACCCCTTGAATATCTTCCAGCTGAAGTTGCCACAAGCCATCGTTCAGTGCTCAATGTTTAGGAAAAGTGGTTACCAGCGTATTCATAAATCCCAGTTGCGAGAAGTATCCACCTACAGGCGAAGAATCAATTTCTGCAAAACACCCAGAAGGATCGGAGATAAGGAAAAGAAAAAGAAATCCATGTCTTAGTTACGAGACAAGTAATACTATGTAGAACTTCTAGAATACCTAACTAATAACCTGAAGGATGTAATACATTTTATGGAGAACTTACCTCCTGTATAGACGAGGGAGCGTGTAGATTTTAAGGAAACTTTGTATCCGTAAAAACGAAAAACACACCTGTTAATTTAGTGGAGAAATAAGTACATTTTTGGAAATAAAGCCAGCACAAATACTGTATGTAACATACAAAGTTAGTAGGTAGTAAAAAGGTAATACAACAAAATGGAGTTCTTCAAGAAAACGGAAAGAAGTTTACCTGTTCTAACTTTTCTTTTTTCTGCCAATTATAGTCTTCTCATTTATCAAAACTTTTATATGTGGCGCTATCCTTAGCGTACTTGGTGCGGCGTTGCCACGTCTGCCTTTTGAAGATAGAAATCGGATCTAAGTAAGGTGTGCTGCCTAATAACTGGTATGAAAAATCCTTTATTTGTGGGACCACTACGGGCCCTAAACAAAAACGGCACAAATCAAATTAGTTTTTCTTTAATTCTATCAACTTACAAAGCATGGCCTATATCTTCATCTATAATTTATGTGAAACATCTTATCAAAAACAATTTGTGGCCAACACAATTTTGATTATATCATTTTGCTTGTAGGTAAAGGGGAGAACATATGGGACCAGTTTACCCATACTCATCCTGAAAATATCTTAGATCGTTCAAATGGAGATATCGCATGTGATTCGTATAATAAACTTAAAGAAGATATTGCATTGCTAAAAGAGTTAGGTGTAGATTTTTATCGTTTTTCTATATCATGGTCTAGATTATTACCATATGGCTATTCGAATTATGTGAATCCAGATGGTCTTCGATATTATAATGATCTGATAAACGAATTGGTAGCGAATGGTATAAAACCAATGGTTACACTATACCATTGGGATCTTCCTGTACCTCTATCAAATATTGGTGGTTGGGCTAATCCATTATTGTCCGATATTTTTGCAGAATATGCAAGAGTGGCTTTCGCTAATTTTGGAAATAGAGTACCTTATTGGTTAACCATTAATACTGATTGCCGCGGTTATAGAAATGACGTAGTACCACCAGGACTAGACGAAGCAGGTGTTGCAAACTACATGTGTGGATATGTTACCTTGCTTGCCCATGCTAAAGCTTATCGGATCTATGAAAAACATTTTAAAGAAAGTCAAAAAGGTAATAATGTAAGTGTTATGTACATATGCTAACAGCACTTTTGTCAGGTGAAGTAGGAATAGTCTCAATGGATGTTGTTTGGTTTGAGGCAATTGGTCATAATCCTAAGGATCAATATGCCGCAGAAAGAGCAAGGCAGTTTACGGTACCAACCGTATTGCTATTAATTGAAGTAATCACTAATTCATTTTTTAGTCGGGATGGATGTCAAATCCTCTTATTGGCACAGGTGACTATCCGAAAATAATGGAAGAACGAATTGCTTTTAGAAGTTACAAAGAAGGTTTTTTGAGATCTCGTTTACCAAGCCTCTCTATAGAAGACAAAAAGCTAATAAAGGGAGCATGTGACTTTATTGGAATGAATATTTACACTTCTAATTACGTCAGTGACGTTCCAGAAGACCCATTTGTTTTTCCAGATTATTACAAAGATATGAGAGCAAAGTTTTCGGTAGATCCAACATGGCCTAATAGCTCTGCTGAATGGCTAAAGGTAAGCAATCAATTTTAATAAAAAATACAATATCATTTTATTAAGGTTGTGCCGACATCTGCTCGAAAAATATTAAACTGGTTTAAAAAGGAATACAATAATCCTAAAATTATTATTACAGAGAGCGGTTTTTCTGATAATGGGGAACTAATCGATCACGGAAGAGTTAACTTCTACAGAGTAATATTAGTTAACATTTATCGCAATGTCGGCAATTTTCTTTAATTTTTAATTTTAGGCATATTTAAATGAAATTTTAAAAGCAATAAGAGAAGATGGAGTAAATGTAGTTGCTTTTGCTGCATGGAGTTTAACAGATAATTTTGAATGGAATGAAGGATATACGTGAGTATCAAAAAAAAATCAAGGAGATTGTGCTAAAGCCAAATTTTTTAGGCAAAAATTTGGTTTACATTATGTTGATTTTAATCATCCAAATAGAACTAGAGCGAAGAAGCTTTCTGCTAACTTGTACAAAAGATGGGTTAAACGAAAAAGGCTAGACTAAATTGCAAGTGTTATGGATCAGTGTATTTTAATGAGATTAATATCCCAATACATACATATTTACTTATATTTTAACGTTTGAATTTTCTACTTAAACGGTCCTTATAATGTACTATTCCTTTCACTAGTCTGGGGAATCTCTTTATATACATAAAAAACAATTTCAATTTTATATTTACAAAGAATCATGAATGCTAATTCTTTCAAATGTCCAAGGATTATACAACCTGTTTCAGAGCAAGCGCCTTATTTTTTTTAGCCACACTATGGGCACTACTTTCAAAATATTTGGCAGTAGTATGTTTGAGGACATTCTCTACACGATGGTGATATCAGATTTTCAATTGGACGATTTTTTTAAAATGGCTACTCAACTTTTCTTTTTAAATGGAATGCAATATTTTTTTTTATTATTGAGATCCTAAAAACATTCGTTTTACAATAGTAGGGGAGGTCCGGCTACAGTGGCCATGCTGGTACAGTGGCCACTTCTTCGTAAAATTTTAATGGAATATCCGACACTGACATCCGGTTTGTGTGTATAGGTCTTAAACGATTATTTTCAACGATCGATGATTCAGTTGTTGCTAAGTATAGTAATGAAACACCGTGAATTTTCTTTGTGTGCAATCAATATTATTATTTAATACACATATAAAGTGTTCCCCAATAAACTTAAAAGTTGTTTTTGTACTTTGCAGTTAATAGGTGTAAGTGTCGTCCTTGAAGGTATTATCTTCATACTCGAAAAGGTAAGAATTTTAGTTTTAATATTTTAGGTTACGATGTTTGATAAAGTGCGATTTGCGAACAGTGGCCAAATTTTTAAGTATACAGTGGCCACTGCTTTTCATATTTTTAAACCAGTGGCCACTGTACACTTAAAAATGTAGCTATATTTGTTTCTTTCAGAGGTTGCAGTAATGCCACGAAAAGGTTTAAAAAATACTGGCATTGGAAAAACCAGTGAAGAGAGCATGAAAAACGCAGTATATGCAGTTTTTGAAACAGGTTTTTCTACCAAAAGAGCTGCCATTAATTACAATATTCCTCGCACCATCCTACGAAGATATATAAAAAAATGTAGGGAATCCAGAGAAAACATAAATTGGAATAATCCCGATTTAGAAGGTAGTCCACGCATGTGCCCAAATTATACAGTCAGAAAAATTTTTTCTAGTGAAGAGGAGCAACATTTGTGTAGATATCTGAAAACTATGGCTAATTTACATCACGGTTTGACGCCCAAAAACTCCCGTAAATTGGCCTATGAGTTGGCAATTGCTAATAAAAAAAATACTCCGACTCCTTGGAGCGAAAATCAAACTGCTGGAAAAGACTGGTTTACGGGATTTATTAAGAGGAACAAAGACATTGCTGTAAGGACAGCGGAAGCAACATCTCTGGGAAGGGCTATGGGCTTTAATAAACCAGTGGTTGATAAATTTTTCATAAACTTAAAGGGGCTTATAAAAAAATATAAACTAAATCCCTGTCAAATCTACAACGTCGACGAAACAGCGTTAACGACAGTGCAAAATCCCGGAAAGGTTTTAGCTGCTAAAGGCCAAAGGCAAGTGGGACAGATCGCTTCAAGCGAAAGGGGTACACTCGTAACAATGGTGGGAGCTATAAACGCTATGGGAAATACCATTCCTCCATTACTAGTGTTTCCCCGCAAGTATTTCAAACACCATATGATCAAAAATTCGCCACCGGGAACTATTGGAGCGGCTTCTCCGTCCGGCTGGATTACATCCAATATCTTTGCAGAGTGGTTTATTCACTTCATCAATCATGCTAAACCATCTGTGGATGCCCCTGTACTTTTAATAATGGATAACCATGAAAGCCACATATCGCTGGGAGTTATAGAAAAGGTTCGACAAAACCATGTGAAATTACACTCCCGCCGCACAGCAGCCACAAACTACAACCGTTGGATAAATGCGTGAATGGTCCTCTGAAAAAATATTATACCAACGCTTGTCAAACTTGGCTGCTTAATAATCCCGGGAAAAGAATTGTAATTTATGATATCGCTGAGCTTTTAGGGGTTGCATATCCACTGGTATTTTGTGTGAAGAACTGCATATCTGCTTTTAAAGAAACGGGCATTTTCCCCTTCAATAATATGATATTCAGTGACGACGATTTTATGGCTTCAAAAGTAACTGATATTCCTGAGATGGACCCCCAACTTAAAACTAGTTTAGGAGAATCCCAACCTAACGCCAGTTTTGAAGAATTCCAACCAAGTACCAGTTGTGGGAAAAACATGAAACCAGGTTTAAACACTCAAGAAAAAGAAGCTGTCTCAGAGGAAACTGTTGATTCTGACATTGAACCTGGAGAGGACATAATAGTGCGAAAAGAAATGATTGAACAGAGGACACCAGAAATTGTACAGCCTTATCCAACAGTTAAAAAAAATAATAATACAAAGATTCCCAGAAAATGGAAAAAGAAATCGACGGAGGTATTGACGGATACTCCAATTTATGAAATATTAAGAGTAGAAAACTATAATAAAGCATCTAAGCTGAGAAAAAACAACGTAGCAGAGGTGAAGCGCAAATGTTTTGACGAGAATAGGCATCAATTAATTGTTAAAAAGCCCAAACTACGAGAGATTGTCGATGTATCGAGCTCTGAGGAAGATGATATGAACTTATCTGATTTAACAGACTCCGATGATGTTGATTGGTGTGAAGAAATTGATATCGTAAAGGATTCTAAAGATCTAAGTGACATTAGCGCACAATCCTTTGTCTTGGTCAAATTTCCTACAAAAAAGACTTGCAAATATTACGTGGGCAAGGTGTTAAAGAAAATTAGTAACCAAGAGTATGAAATTAATTTTCTACGAAAGCAAGGAAATGCGTTCGTTTTCCCAATCGTTGAAGATGCAAGTATTGTTTTGCTTAAAGACATAGAATTGCACTTACCTGATCCAAATTTATCCGGAGCAACGGCCAGAACAAGCACGACTTACAGATTTGCCATTGATATTTCTTTGTACAATGTCAATTAACCTTTGAAAATCATTTAGTTATATCTCCTTTTTGCATTTAGTGATTTAATATCCACTTAAAATTATTATAGGTACTTTTAAAGCAATGGTTGTATGTATTTATTTTGTTAATCCAATTTTCTTGTTAATTTCTAATTAGGGAACAGTGGCCACTCAACTCTTACAACATAGGGCCACTGTACCCTACATGGAGGGTACAGTGGCCATTTTGTATATACTTACAAAACAAATTTTACTCAAAAATTACAGGAAATATTTGAGTTTTAGTACTGAATAGTTAATGTTGAAAGTGTAATGAACGATCCTAGGCAAATAGATATACAAAATTTATACAAGACTCAAAGTTTGAAGACAAAACATGAAAAGGTGGCCACTGTAGCCGGACCTCCCCTATTTCGTTTCTCGTAAAAATTCATTTCATTCCCTATCAAAAAGCAAACTAACATTTTGATTCAGTAGCGCATGAATGTTTTACACTCGAAGTAATTTTTGTCCAAACATCAAGTAGCGGTAGACACAAAAGAAACAATTAAACTTTATTTTGTAATAAAACATCTGCTTTTTGAAACTCAAAATTAAAAATTTACATCAAATAAAAATTAGGTATTTACAAAAATAGCTCGAAATGTTTTCCTTCTTTTTCAATACATAAATTGAAACGTCGTCCAATGGAGCCAATAGATCGAAGGATAATTTCCGGAGAAATTTCGTTTATGCAAGTATGAATTCTCTCTTGCATATTTTTAATAGTTGTTGGTTCTACGATGTACACCTGGGATTTTAAATACCGCCAGAGAAGAAAGTCCAGTGGTGACATATCAGGTGACTTAGATGGCCAACCAACTGGTCCTCCACGACCATTCCAATGGTTCTTGTATAGATTATTTAAAAACTCCCTAACTGGAAGGGCATAATGTGCTGGAGCGCCATCTTGTTGCCACCACAAATTATTTATGATATTTTGTGGGAGTTCATTTAGTTGATTTTGAATTTCATTTTCTAATAAATTGAGCTAATTCTCTCCAGTTAGTCTATTAATAAATATTGGCCCCACAATGTGCTGTCCTATAATTAATTCCACACCACACGTTTAAACTCCATCGATGTTGACAACGTCGCTCACGGGTCTAGTGTGGATTTACATTATCGTAATAATGCATGTATGTCTTACAATAACATTTAGAAAACTTGCTTCGTTCGAAAATAAAACGTTGTTAAAAAAGTTTTTATTTTGCCCTATTTGTTGCAAACCCCATTTTGCAAAATTAATTCTTAACATAAAATCATTTTCGGTTAATTCTTAGTGAAGAATCGTTTTGAATGGGCGAAATTTGTTTTTTTTTTATTATCCTTCAGACCGAACTATGCGATATTCAACCAAATTTGCGATCTCCCTAGTACAGACGTCGGGATTCTCAATAATGTGTAGCATTGCCTGGTTTTCCTTGTCGTCATTGCAAGCAGGTGGGTTTTCATGTACCGGTTTCTTATAATCCACAGTTCCTGTTTCACGCGTTCTCTCCAATAATTTAGTAAATGTTCGATGTTCAGGGTGCCTTCTGTTTGGATATTTATTTCTGTACAATCTGGCTGCTTCATAAGGATCTTCATCTGCTTTTCCAAATATTAGGAGCATATCAATTAACTCGTCCCTCGTATGACATAACGGCATTTTAAAAACGTATCAATTAATTTTAAATTAACAATTATAATCTGCAATAATACAATTGTTAGTAACAAGCAATGACAACTAAATTGCATTGATTGACGTTTGACTACTAGATAAAAACTTAATTGTTTCTTTTGTGTCTACCGCTACTTGATATTTGGACAAAAATAACATCAAGTGTAAAACACTCATGCGCTACTAGATTAAAATGTTAGTTTTCTTTTTGATAGGGAAAGAAAAGAATTTTTAAGAAAAACGAAATACTATCGTAAAAAGCATGTGTTCAGGATTCAGGAGAAATTATTGCATTCCATTTAAAAAAAAAGTTGAAAGTCGCCATTTTGAAATAATTCGTCCAATTGAAAATCTGATATCACCACCGTGCAGAGAATGTTCTGAAACATACTACTGCCAAATATTTTGGAAGTAGTACCCACAGTGTGGCTAAAAATAAAAATAAGGCGCTTACTCTGAAACAGGCTGTATATGTACAGGATGCATTTTTTTTGTGTTAAGTACAGGTATCTCGGTTATTAGCAGAGATAGAGATTGGGTTAAATAGAGCAAAATGATCTTGGATTTAATCATAATTAAGATCACAAATAAAAATTTACATTAACTTTGTCGTTACTGAAGTACGGGGCAAAATAACAAAATGGCCGATTTTGATTTTTGGCTCTAGAAGCGTTATTTACGAAATATTTAAAATCCTGAAAATACATTATTAAGGCAAATTTTGAGTACTTCTAGGTGACGTTTACAAAAAAAAATTGCAGTCATTAGCTTGCTGGTTATCTACACTAACTTTTGTTTTTCTTATGAGAACTATTTTGTATTTTTACACCATTGTAAAGAGCTAAAAATTTTGGTTTCAAAAATGTGTGCACGTGTAATTAAAAATTTATAAAAACTTCAAAGATAAATATTCTAAAGTAGCCCACACACTATGAGACCTGACTCTAGGCACGTTACGTATGAAATCGGTATCTCGTCTCGCTAGTCCCTACACCTTGAAACACAAGTTGCTAATTGAATTATTGAATTATAATGGCATTTCATAATTTACTGAAGAAAAAAAATACAATTGGTGTCGCAGTGGGTTTGTTAATTTTTGAAGAAAAACAGAAAAAGAGAAAATGGTCAAACGATTGGTTTCTTGATTTCTTGAAAGAAGAGAGTTCTCCCACATGGCACTCTTGAAAGAATTGCAGAAAAATGGACCCAAAGGTTACTTGAACTATTTGCGTATGGACGAGGGAAATTAATTTTTCATTTTAAACTTGATCGGACCAAACATTGCAAAGAAAAATACTGTATTATGATAGGCAGTATCAGCTGAAGAGCGATTATATACTTGGCTACTGGTCGAAATTATGAAGATTTGAAATTTTCTCCTGTGCAATTTGTCCACAATTGGGTTTTTGAAAAAAAAAATTTTTTTGTAATAAATTTTATAACAAAACTATTTTTAGTTTTTTTTTTCGCTCTAAATCAAAAGTTATATTACATTAAAAATACATTTTTGAACCCAGTACCGGAAACACGTTGAACGTTCCCGAACAAACCAGAGCGCGTGTGACGTCACAACGTTTATTTCCACTCATAGTAGCATACAGCTGATACAGTGCTTTGACTTCTTATCGATTAAATCTTGTTATTATCGGGGGTAATATAACTAGTGTTACGATTATCATCGGTGATAACTCGAGTTAAAACCGATGAAAATTGTACGAGTGAAAGCACGAGTTCAATTTTCTAAAAGTTTTAACGAGTGATATCATCGATTATTAATCATAACACGTGTTATATTTGGTAAGAGAATAGAATGAACGTTAATAGAAAAAATATTTTTTTAAAGTCAACAATTTTAAACGATTTGTCACTTTGACAGAAAACTATTTTATTCATTAAAATCATGTCAGTCAACATGCGGTGATAAAATTATCACCGATTTGATAGCCTATTCTGCGATTTTGTTTTTGTATTTTAACGAAAGAAAGTAATAAAAAATGTACCATGTGACATGCGAATTATATTCTCAACATATTGATAAATATATCAAAAATGTCAAAACTTAAAGGTTATCGTACTTTTATAATAATATGGTAATTTATGTAAACGGATAAATTCAATAGAATTTGATAATAATTTTTTTTTTCTATAGCAATTGTTAAAAGTATGCTTTGAATAACCCAAATCAATCGATCAAGTTCAATTTAACCGCAAAGGTAGATAAAGTTGAACAGTAAGGGTAGGTAAACTATTTAAATTTTTTAAATTTTTATTTATATAAATATGCAACTTGTTTTTCATTTGCATTAATAATAACTTCAATATTGCAATTTAGATTTCTAGAAATATCAAATTGTAGAATAGAACCTGTTTCATGTGAAAAACGTACAGACGACGTAGAGTTACATGAACTTTCAATTCCACAGAGTATATTCTTTGATTCGTCAATTTTTTACGCTACTGAGTCTTCTATATAGGTTTCGGCGACGGACGATGACTTCCATCCACTTATACGCTTTACTGCCCTCAGGTCAGCACCAGAATTTGCCAACATTGTGGCTGCAGAGCGGCGAAAACAATGGCCAGTATACATTTTTGAATTCCGTAATTTCAAAGGAATATTATGCAAGGTATTTATCCCCACAGGTTAAACTGTACACTTTCTCTGTCGATAGTTGATGAGGAACTTTTGGTGAGGCACGTTTTTAGGATGTAAAGCAACGTATTTTCTCACAATATTTAAAACACTTACACCACATTCCTTATCAGTGATACAAAATGAGCGGTCTTGCTTAGTTTTTGTGTCAATAACTAAGACGATTGATAGCATGGGCAAGCAAGGTAACGTATCCGCACATGTAGCTCGCAACACCTGTTTCGTCTAGTCCTTGTGGTACTACGTACTAATCAACATTAGAACTTTCTAGCTTGTACAATCCATTGGACCGACACGCTCCATACATACGCAGTACCGCAACAACCTGTAATTTAAAAACCAAAGTATGAAGTTACCATTTTTAAACGTTTTACCTTCACAAAGAGATAGTCATCTGAAGCTTCTTTTAAAAATCTCATAACACCATCCGATTCAAAGACTTTGATAACCATCACTCAGCTTCTTCAGCAATTCAGTTTGCTGTATCTGAAAACATTATGTGTAATTATTTGGCAGAGCTCACACACTTGACGTATTATTTACTTTGGAATGTCACAATTTTCATTCACTAGCAGCGTAGACTTTATCATCGAGTAATACGACCACAATATTGATGGCTTCACTTTCTTTGACTTTTCCGAAAAGTATACCAGAAGTACCTTTTCACTCACATGATTTATACCCTCGAATTTTGGGGCAATAATTTATCCACTGCCTCCATTACCCGTTTTTCCACTCTGAGGGAAGTTTTTCTTATTCGAAATCGGTTTCCTAGTCATTTTCACTCATTTTTACTTGCACTGTATTCAGAAAACCATACAAAAGCACATAGAGTAAACCACAAATTCTGATAAACAAAATTTTGTTTTATTCAGTGTCAGCCCATACTACTGGGATTTTAAAACGTGACTAACTTAATTAATATTCCTTTAATTTTTCGTTATAAATTTGCTATAGAAAATAATAAAATGTTATACACCACGATAAAATACAACTATCGACTCGTGAAAATTAATTCATTCGCTCCTTCGTCGCTTATGAATTAACATTTTTCACTCATCGATAAAATTGCATTTTATCGTCTTGTATAACAGATAACTATTAACTAAACTCCAGAATCATAACTTTTAAAAATCATAGCATCAAAAAAATTTCTATGAATAATTTAGAACGATTAAATAATAAATTTTGTGCACGGTTATTGAATGGTTTCGGTTTAATTTAATATTTTATATTTTAATTGCGCGCTAGGTTATGTACTATACGAAACTGAAATTTTGAAAGTATATATAATGGTGGTTCTTCCGTTGTTATAATGTTATTTAAATAATTCTCATGATTTGATGTCTTTTTAAGCTGAAAGAAGACATGGAGAATTAAGGTTGAGGTAGTACCGTACAAGTTTAGTTGTCAACCTAACCATAAACTTTATCACAGATGACTAAACTATTATAAATAATTTTTTTACACTAAATTTCCGGTATTTTTAGTCAATTTACATGTAGAAGCCGTTGATACTGTATTATTGAGAATTAATTTAACATTATGACGTCACAAACATGCCGACCAATCGTGGCGAGTTTGTAGTCGCGTGATTCTTTTTAAAAGTTTATCAATTTTTAGTTGCTTATAAGTCAAATAATATTTTTAAGTGTTTTTTTTTGCATGGACTATTAATATAATTTATGGTGAAGTTTTAAAAACAATGGATACATTTTTTTTTCAATAACCCAATTAGTGGGTGAAATTATTTCTGAAACTTGCTGGGCAATATACTATATCCAACAGAAATAATAACCATTATAATGTGCAAATAATCTACTGGCATATAGGTAGCTCTTAAACATGAAAATTTTCATAACAACACCTTGTAAGACAGAAGGATTATTTACGTTTGGGGAACGTTGTACTTGAAATGCTACATTGGGAAAAGTATTACTAGTAAGTGCCACATTAGGGTAGGAGTGTACTGCGTAATTTTCATTTAATTTGCTCAATTTACCATAGTACATAGCATCATTGACGAGATTTTCCGCAAATACCCTTTTATTGATCACTCATTTGTTTTAAATCGGAGGCAAACTTTTTGTCTGATATCTCGCGCGCGTTTTTGGGTTCTGCACTTATCGGTGTAGGTTCAGATAATGCCTTATGAGCCAAATTAATTAGTTATTTTTTTCTCTCCTCAAATCATTTTTTTCGTTTAATTGACTTCTTGCCCACTGATGAAGTTGGAGATACCAATGAACTCGGACTAGTCAGTAAAGATTCCGAAGGCGACGAGAAAACACTGCTAAAATAAATATAATAAACATATCTTTGATATAGTTTCCATATTCCGAATAAGGATGGCGCCCATTTGCAAAGGAGTTCGAGACTTTGTGGCCAGTTAACAATTGTGTTGGGGCTAACGTCGGTAAACACATACGAATAGGAAAACCTGCCAATAGTGGATCAATCTATTACAACCACAAAGGAACATTTAGTGTAGTACTAATGGGTATTGTAAATGACAATTATGAATTTATAATGGTACATTGTTGTACAAATGGAAGGGTATCAGATGGTGGAATTTTAAATCAAACTATGCTTTATGGAAAGCTAATAAACACTAAATTAAAATTGCCTGATCCTACAAAGGTTTCCCTTTATCAGCCAATGTAATGAAACCTTATCCTGATAAAAGTAAAAGTGCACGGAGGGTGTCGAAAAATGCATTTGGTGTCATGACCTCACGATTTAAAAATTTTCACTCAATCATCAGCATAAATACACAACATGTAGATGCCATTGTGTTAGCATGTTGTGCATTAGATAAATTTTTAAGACGAAATACCTCCAATCGATATATACTGCCCTTGTATGCAGACCATGAAAATGTAAGTTCCGGAGAAATAATACCTGGGCAACGGAGACCTGTAGGAGAACTACAACGAACAGCACGTGCTTCAAGTCTATTTTTTAGACAAATACACGATAATTTTAAGAATTATTTTAATAATGAAGGTGCAATCGATTTTCAGCAGAGAATGGTATTTCAAAATTAATAAGTTTTTAGACTATAAATGTATTAAAAATTGCAATAAAATAATAAATTACATACCCTTGCTTCACTGACTACAGTCTCATCGTCACTACTATTGTTTTCAATTCCTTTTCTTGGGGTTTTAGTATCGGAAATAAAACTTAACAGCTCAAAATAGTTCAGTTCTCTTCTAAAAGCGCAGCGCATGTTGTGTATTTTTTAAGAAACAAAATCCCTATTTGCCATTTTTTCACAAGTCTGTTCATTGCGGCATTCTTCAGGTTTCTGTCCATGTGTGTTTTTTTTTTTAACGTCCCACGAACACGGATACTTTCTGTATTCTTCTATAAATTCTTTCCAAAACACTTTTTCCGTATTCATCTTTTATAAAAAATTGTACTGCGGTTAAATGACGCCTACTACGAGTCTCACGAAACCTAGCAATTATCACACACACGTTGAGACTTGTCCTGTTTCGCTTCGCGCCAAGCATCGGTGTCCGCCGCCAGCGGACCCATTGAGACAGACTCACATTATACAAAATCTACTCGATACAGCATTACACATCATGAGATTTGGTCTCAGAGACAATGGTCTCTTGAAATGTGTCGAGACAGATCTTATAGTGTGTGGGTGTTGCAAGTTAAGTTGCCTGCATTTAGGATTTAAATTTGTTTAAATTATTTACAATTACAATTGATAAAATACACGTTGTTTGGATAAGATAGCTCAAGCAGCGTGATAAGAACATTCTTCGTTTCGCATTTAACAAGAAAAGTGAAATTTTTCGGTTTTACAAAGCCGCGTGTGTTTTTTCTGTCATTACCACCATTATCAGTGCAAGACGAAAGCCCCAAGAGGACCACTGGCCGGTTTCAAGTGGGTGTCTTGAGAAAAGATAAGAACCGATAACAATCATTACATTACAATTATTATACTAACGGGTTGGTTTTGGTTTATGTTACAATCAAATCAATTCTGGCAATGCCAAACCAACATAATTCGTTATCTGCAGTGGCACATCACCTTGTGTCACTTAATCGCGTTCAATTTAAGCTACCATATTTTCTTTTCTGTTTTAATTGAACACAGCTAAAATTTATTTCCATTATAATCCGTTTACGGATCAATCTCAATTTAGTACATTTCAACGTTACATTACACACTTTTCTACTAAAATTGGGTTGAGCCAGTAACCTTGCACTTACAATACTTTCTTTCCATTTTCATTTACCTAATAAAAATTTGAAAATTCCTCTTGAAGCAAGCAAAAAATTAGAGAAAAAAACAGCAACTTACGCTTCGCGTATTACAGAGATATATCGTTTTGGTGTTAAAGCTCAAGGCGAACTTGAATACCGTGAAAAATTTCGAGTTGTTTATCAAAATTTACAGCCGAACCATGACAAATTCGATGAAGTCCATAATGAAATTATTATGTTAGTGGACGACGACGAATTTTATTACAAGATGCTGTTCGAAAAGAAACTGACAATTTTTACAATGAGTGTAAGCTCATTTACAACAAGATTGCTAAAGCATACGGGGCAGCTACGGTACTGCCCACGCCTACTAAACAAAGGATCTACGGTGACGCCCAAGCCAGGTTAAAAATACCAAAAATAAAACTTAGCACTTTCAAACACGATCAGACTCTTTGGCCTACGTTTTTCGACTTGTATAAAAATCTGACACATCAAAACACTAAGCTATCTAACGTAGAAAAATTACAATATTTATTTCCTTACTCGGAAGGCGAGCCTTTGAAATTACTAAGTGGAATTTCAATTTCCAGCGACAACTATATGATCGCCTACAACAAATTAATTGCTCGCTACGAGAATAAGCGGCTTTTATCATCCAATGCTTTAAATGCAATCTTATCGGCTACCTTAAGAACGGAATCTGCAAAGGATTTGCGAAATCTACTAAATACATTTGCTCAGTCTTTGGCAATTTTAAAGGCTTAATACAGAATTTGGGATTTCATACTTTTCCACATACTCTTGGAAAAATTAGATATTAACAATCGAACCAAGTTCGAAATTCAATATAGTAAAGTAGATATCCCGACGTACGATAAACTGTATCAATTTTTAGAAGGCAAGTGAAAAGCACTTGAGTCAGTTCAACATTTAACTAGTTCCAAGCCGATGAAATCTATATCCACTGTCACCAATTCCAATACAAAGATTTCCCAAAGAACGTACAATAAGCCTACATTTTCACATTGTAATAGCGCGTCTGTTGCGTAGGGGAGGTCCGGCTACAGTGGCCACCTTTTCATGTTTTGTCTTCAAACTTTGAGTCTTGTATAAATTTTGTATATCTATTTGCCTAGGATCGTTCATTACACTTTCAACATTAACTATTCAGTACTAAAACTCAAATATTTCCTGTAATTATTTAGTAAAATTTGTTTTTGTAAGTATATACAAAATGGCCACTGTACCCTCCATGTAGGGTACAGTGGCTCTATGTTGTAAGAGTTGGGTGGCTACTGTTCCCTAATTAGAAATTAACAAGAAAATTGGATTAACAAAATAAACACATACAACCATTGCTTTAAAAGTACCTATAATAATTTTAAGTGGATATTACATCACTAAATGCAAAAAAAAAAGATATAACTAAATGATTTTCAAAGTTTAATTGACATTGTACAAAGAAATATCAATGGCAAATCTGTAAGTCGTGCTTGTTCTGGCCGTTCCTCCGGATAAATCTGGATCAGGTAAGTGCAATTCTATGTCTTTAAGCAAAACAATACTTGCATCTTCAACGATTGGGAAAACGAACGCATTTCCTTGCTTTCGTAGAAAATTAATTTCATACTCTTGGTTACTAATTTTCTTTAACACCTTGCCCACGTAATATTTTGTAGGAAATTTGACCAAGACAAAGGATTGTGCGCTAATGTCACTTAGCTATTTAGAATCCTTTACGATATCATCAATTTCTTCACACCAATCAACATCATCGGAGTCTGTTAAATCAGATAAGTTCATGTCATCTTCCTCAGAGCTCGATACATCGACAATCTCTCGTAGTTTGGGCTTTTTAACAATTAATTGATGTCTATTCTCGTCAAAACATTTGCGCTTCACCTCAGCTGCGTTGTTTTTTCTCAGCTTAGATGCTTTATTATAGTTTTCTACTCTTAATCTTTCGTAAATTGGAGTATCCGTCAATACCTCCGTCGATTTCTTTTTCCCTTTTCTGGGAATCTTTGAATTATTATTTTTTTTAACTGTTGGATAAGGCTGTACAATTTCTGGAGGTATAAATTCTTTCTCCGGTGTCCTCTGTTCAATCATTGTCAGAATCAACAGTTTCCTCTGAGACAGCTTCTTTTTCTTGAGTGTTTAAACCTGGTTTCATGTTTTTCCCACAACTGGTACTTGGTTGGAATTCTTCAAAACTGGCGTTAGGTTGGGATTCTCCTAAACTAGTTTTAAGTTGGGGGTCCATCTCAGGAATGTCAGTTACTTTTGAAGCCATAAAATCGTCGTCACTGAATATCATATTATTGAAGGGGAAAATGCCCGTTTCTTTAAAAGCAGATATGCAGTTTTTCGCACAAAATGCCAATGGATATGCAACCCCTAAAAGCTCAGCGATATCATAAATTACAATTCTTTTCCCGGGATTATTAAGCAGCCAAGTTTGACAAGCGTTGCTATAATATTTTTTCAGAGGACCATACACGCATTTATCCAACGGTTGTAGTTTGTGGCTGGTGTGCGGCAGGAGTGTCAGTAATTTCAAATGGTTTTGTCGAGCCTTTTCTATAACTGCCAGCGATATGTGGCTTTCATGGTTATCGATTATTAAAAGTACAGGGGCATCCGCAGATGGTTTAGCATGATTGATGAAGTGATTAAACCACTCTGCAAAGATATTGGATGTAATTCAGACGGACGGAGAAGCCGCTCCAATAGTTCCCTGTGGCGAATTTTTGATCATATGGTGTTTGAAATACTTGCGGGGAAACACTAGTAATGGAGGAATGGTATTTCCCATAGCGTTTATAGCTCCCACCATTGTTACGAGTGTACCTCTTTCGTTTGAAGTGATCTGTCCCACTTGCCTTTGGCCTTTAGCAGCTAAAACCTTTCCGGGATTTTGCACTGTCGTTAACGCTGTTTCGTTGACGTTGTAGATTTGACAGGCATTTAGTTTATATTTTTCTATAAGCCCCTTTAAGTTTATGAAAAATTTATCAACCACTGGTTTATTAAAGCCCATAGCCCTTCCCAGAGATGTTGCTTCCGCTGTTCTTACAGCAATGTCTTTGTTTCTCTTAATAAATCCCGTAAACCAGTCTTTTCCCGCAGTTTGATTTTCGCTCCAAGGCGTCGGAATATTTTTTTTATTAACAATTGCCAACCCATAGGCCAATTTACGGGAGTTTTTGGGCGTCAAACCGTGATGTAAATTAGCCATAATTTTCAGATATCTACAAAAATGCTGCTCCTCTTCACTAGAAAAAATTTTTCTGACTGTATAATTTGGGCACATGCGTGAACTACCTTCTAAATCGGGATTATTCCAATTTATGTTTTCTCTGGATTCCCTACATTTTTTTATATATCTTCGTAGGGTGGTGCGAGGAATATTGTAATTAATGGCAGCTCTTCTGGTAGAAAAACCTCTTTCAAAAACTGCATATACTGCATTTTTCATGCTCTCTTCACTGGTTTTTCCAATGCCAGTATTTTTTAAACCTTTTCGTGGCATTACTGCAACCTCTGAAAGAAACAAATATAGCTATAATATGAACATGCCCTTAATACCTGCCTACTACAAATAATCGATATAAAAACTGACGCAAACAAATATAAAACCGATTAAAACCGGTACCTAGGTATATAACAACAATATAATAATAAATGACTAGTAACATTATGATGAATATAGCTATATTTGATTTAACAATTTCAATAATTATAAGGCAATCGGTTTAAAAATATGAAAAGCAGTGGCCACATTTTTAAGTGTACAGTGGCCACTGGTTTAAAAATATGAAAAGCAGTGGTCACTGTATACTTAAAAAATGTGGCCACTGTTCGCAAATCTCACTTTATCAAACATCGTAACCTAAAATATTAAAAGTAAAATTCTTACCTTTTCGAGTATGAAGATAGTACCTTCAAGGACGACACTTAGATCTATTAACTGCAAAGTACAAAAAACAACTTTTAAGTTTATTGGGGAGCACTTTAAACGTGTATTAAATAATAAGTATTGACTGCACACAAAGAAAATTCACGTGTTTCATTACTATACTTAGCAACAACTGAATCATCGATCGTTGAAAATAATCGTTTAAGGTACCTATACACACAAACCAGATGGCAGTGTTGTCGGATATTCCACTAAAATTTTACGAAGAAGTGGCCACTGTACCAGCATGGCCACTGTAGCCGGACCTCCCCTACTCTGGTTCTGGCCTAACTTGCTACCTGTGTAAAGAAGCACACGTCTTTTCCAAATGCCCAAAATTCCTACAAAAAACTCCTAATGTGAGAAACACATACGTGAGCCAGAACAAATTGTGTAGCAATTGCTTACACCATTCCCTTACCGTACGCCGTTGTAATTCTTCCTTTCGTTGCCGTACACGTCATTATAGACACCATTCAACCCTGCATATTTCTAAACCTGTTCCAGTTCCCAATTCTATTTCTGCCCACGATCCTGCCGCAAGCGTTGTGACCGCCAACTCCTCCGCACCATCTACTTCTACCAGTGACCAGTCTACGACCGTTACTAACACTTTCGATGCTCTAACTACAGTCCTTTTGGAAACGTCAGTCGTAGATATCCACGACAGTAGAGGGAATTTTGCGTATTTTGATTGATTACGGAAGCCAATCAAATTTCATAAGTGAACGCTGTTTCCGCCGTCTAAATTTACAAAGACGCCAGTTTTCAACTACTATTTTTGGTCTAAACCAAATGTCTTCGTTCTCCTCCAAGGGGATTACCAATTGTATCATAAAACCTCGAAATATTTCTGGACCGAAATTTAATTTCGATGCAATTGTAGTTCAAAGTGTTTGTTCTGACATACCTTCCTTTAACTCACAAATTAAAGAATGGAATCATATAAAAGGCTTGCAGCAAGCCCGGTGGATTTGCTGGTAGGAGCTGACGTGTTCAGTCAAATTTTGTTAAATGGTCGCATTTTTGGAGATGTCGGCCAGCCTACAGCTTTAGAAACCGCTTTTGGATGGGTTCTTGTTGGTAAAACTAACAAGCCAACCTATGACACACACGAACACCTTTTTCACCCATTCCAAACTCCACCTAGATTCTATTATCCCTAAATTTTGGGAAGTAGAGCAATTATCCTCAAAAATATTCCTTTCCCCAGATGAAATAGAATGTGAACGCACATTTAAAGAAACAGTTACCAGAGACTCATTTGGGAGATTTACGGTATCTTTACCTTTCAAAAATTCTGAACCCGACTTAGGGGACACCTATCTCCAAGCTGTACGAAGATTCCTAATGTTAGAAGCCAGATTACTAAAAAATCCCGAAGCCCATTCCAATTTTATGAGGGATTATTTAGAGAATGGCCATATGACGCTTGTTCCGCCAAATACGAATTCTTCTCCTTCCTTTTATTTACCCCACCATTGCGTACAAAGAAAAGCAGGTACCACTACAAAGCTTCGCGTAGTATGGGACACGTCTGCTAAAGGACCCATGGGTTTAAGTTTAAATGACATTTTACTCCCAGGGCCAAAACTACAAAGGGACATATTTTCACTTTTACTTATTTTTCGATACATCCTATCGTATTTATCGCGGATATCAAACAAATGTTCCGTCAGGTTTTGATTAGGCCTTCGCACAGAAATTACCAAAAATTTCTTTGGCGATTTTCACCTGAGGATGCTCTGTCCGAATGGGTTTTAAATACAATCACTTTCGGTTTGAAATGTAGCCCGTATTTAGCCATGCGCACTCTGAACGAACTTGCCGATCTAGAGGTAGATCGTTTTCCACAAGCTAGTAAGCTAATAAAAAATCAAATTTATTTCGATGATATCATAGGAACTTCCTGTTCCGTTTCAGAAGCCCTTTCCTTACAAGATGAGTTAATTAATCTACTAAAATTAGGGTGCATTGAACTCCGTAAGTGGGCTAGTAACTTACCTGACTTGTTAGCGGCTGTCCCAAATTCTGATTGCCAAATGACACTGTCATTTGACAAAGAGGAACCGCATTACTTAAAAGTGTTAGGTCTTCAATGGCAACCACATTCAGATTAATTTTCTTATAAGTGCTAAATCGGTGATAGGCCCCTAACAAAGCGCACCATTCTTTCAGAAATAGGGAGAATTTTTGATCCATTGGACTTTTTATGTCCCATTCTTCTTGCTGCCAAATATATTATGCAACGTTTGTGGGCTTCCAAGATAGACTAGGACGATAAACCCAATCAAAATATTAATGACTCATGGAGTCAACTTATAAATTTTTTTTTTTTTTTGTGATTGTGGACCTGAACAGGCTAAATAAGACCTATCGTGCTAAAGCACTCAGGAACAATTAGGAGGATGGATAGAGGGATAATGAATTGCCAATAGAATAGAATAAATTAACTTTCAGAGCTTTCCGGCCTCAAACTTCCGCGTCGCGTATTATTAGATAATTTTCAAAGATGCGAACTTCAAGGTTTTTGCGACGGATCAATGATTGGCTATGGCGCAGTAGTTTATTTTGAAGTTCAAACTAACGACCAGATTTCTGTTTTCATGGTTAGCGTCAAAGGGAAGGTTCACCTTTAAAATCCCTAACCATTTCTAAACTCGAGCTCATTTCCGCTAAACTTTTAGCGGACCTTATTTCTTTCATAAATGTTTATGCAGAACAAATTATTTTTGACGAAATTACTGCATGGTCTGACCCACAGGTTGTACTTTCGTGGCTGAAATCGTCTCCGAGTCGCTGGAAGACTTTAGTGGCGAACAGGGTAAATCATATTCAAGAGACTGCTCCTTACGCCACATGGAGATATATACCATCAGCTTTGAACCCTGCAGACTGCGCTTCTAGAGGGATGATCCCTTCAGAACTACTAAAAAATGAATTGTGGTGGAATGGGCCATCTTTTCTTTCGATGACTAGTACAGAATGGAGACTTGCGGATACATTTCATATTCCTCCCTTAAATATGAATGAAATCTCTAAAGAAGAAAAACAGTCCGATTTTAATTTACGTATCGAAGACAATGTCCTTAATCTACTTCTTGAGAAGTTTCTGTCACTTTCAAAAATTCAAAGAATTTTATTTTACTGTTTTGGTGTTTCCAGCAACTTCAGGCGAGATGCTGATGGACGATTATTTGGTTCTCCTACCCCTGACGAACTACATAGGTGTTTACTGTGCCTCGTAAACTACGTGCAATCGTTGGCGTTTTCCGAAATAATTGAAAACATTATTCACAATCGTCTTAAAAATTCCGATTTAGCTTATTCAGCCAAGCATCCTTTGCTTTACCTAGTTCCCATCGACTCACCACGCTCCTTATTGAGCATACCCACAAGCAATATTTACATCCGGGGACGAAAACCCTACATAACTTAATTTTGCAGCAGTTCTGGATTGTGTCAGCACGTAAGGCCATTCACAAGGTTGTTTCACGCTGTTTGTGTTGCATCAAAGCACGCCCCAAATTTTATGCCTCTGCAATTATGGGAGACTTGCCTACGCCTAGAATTTCTCAATTAAAACCTTTTTCTCACGTGGCTATTGACTTTTGTGGACCATTTTTTATAACTATTTACAGATCCCGAGGCGCAAAGGTTTTCAAAGCTTATGTTTGCATTTTTGTTTGCATGGCCATAAAGGTTATACATCTTGAACTCACGCAAGAACTATCGACAGACAGTTTTATTGCCGCTTTTCGCCGTTTTCTCGCTAGAAGAGGCTTGTTACAGCGACAACGGCACCAACTTTGCTGGCGCCATCAACCAATTTCTTACATTAGCCAAAGAAGCCGCCGAGACTTTATCTTTTCGTTGGCATTTTAGCCCTCCTTCGGGCCCTCATTTAAACGGCTTGGCCGAAGCGGGTGTTAAAATGGTCAAGTCGCATCTGCTAACTGTAGTGGGTGTACAACGCTTAACTTTCGAGGAATTGTCTACTCTGCTTTGCCAGATATAATCTGTTCTAAATTCGCGCCCCTTGTGTGCCCAGAGTTCGGATCCTAATGATTTGGAGCCGCTCACTCCGGGGCATTTCTTAACCTTATCGCCTCTAAATTCCATAATTCCCGATCCAAACTTGTCAGACATTAACGTGAAGCGCCTCTCCCACTGGCAGCTTATGAAGCGACTTCACGCTGATTTTTGGAAAAGGTACTCCAGAGAATATTTGCATACTTTGCAACAACGTGCAAAATAGAGCAATTCGGTTAACGGAGTAAGCCTAAATGACCTAGTACTTATTAAATCCGACATAAAACCTCCTTTACATTGGCGACTTGGGCCAACTGTTGAGTTACATAAAGGTGATGACGGACATACCCGAGTGGTAACTGTCCAAACTGCTAGTGGGCGTTTCAGAAGAGCAGTATTAAAATTGTGCCCTCTGCCTAATGCCTAATAGAAATTTTTTTTTACAAATTCCTTTCCATTACCTATTTTTTCATTTTTTCAAGAAACTACTTGATTATGTTTAATTAAATTGGTTATAAGGTTTTCTTCTTTTTATACTTATTATATAAATATTTTATTTCTTTTTTTTTACTTAAAACACAAGGGGTTTGGTGGACGGCTTATGCTGTTGCAAGTTAAGTTGCCTGCATTTAGGATTTAAATTTGTTTAAATTATTTACAATTACAATTGATAAAATACACGTTGTTTGGATGATAAGAGCATTCTTCGTTTCGCATTTAACAAGAAAAGAAATGACAAACCTATCTCATTCAAGTGTTTGGAAAATACTTCGTAAAAATAAATATCATTCTTATAAAATAAATTTCGTGCATCTCGTGGAGGAGACGCTGAAAGAAGAATTGAATTCAGTCAATTGGTTATCCACAAATATGAAAATAAACCTACGATTTTAAAACAAATATTATGGAGTGACGAATCGAATTTCACAAGTAAAGGTATTTTTAACAGAAATATTCATGGATATTGGTCAACAGAAAATCAAAGACGATATATGGAGGTAAGCAGAAAGGCGGCACTTTCACTTTTGACCTTGACGCCCACGTGGAGGACGTAATTTAACCTTGAGGGTTGACCTCGGGCGTGGCCTTGGAGTTGACCATGGAAATTCCCAAATCCTGACCCTGGGACCTGGCATTGGAATTGGCCTAGGGCTAAGGCAAAAATCTGTTCAACGGGAAATTGGAAATTTTCTAATAAGGGGCAGTGTGTTTCTAGAACCAATTAGGGTTTGTTTCTGTCGATACCTAGTGTTGTAAGGACTAATGAATGTTTTCTGTAATAGAGGTTGATTGTGTTCGTCACTCTCTCTCTCTCACTCACTCTCTCTCTCGTCTCCCTCATCTCTTTCTCAAACAAACAAATCAATTAATTAAATCAAATCAGTTAAGCAAATCAATCTCAATCAAATCACACTCGATCAAACCCAACAATCAGATCAATCTCAATCAATTAATCAATCAAATCATAACTAAGAGCTTACGAAAAGCAGCTTACAGTTCAAAAATACTGATTTGGTTTAACATACAGTTTGCTAAAAGCAACCACAATTCAAAAATACCAAATTGATTTAACTTACATCATGTAAAACCACCTCTCAATTCAAAAATATAACAGCCTGGTTTAACTTACAGCGTGCAAAAAAATCAATCTTGAAAAACTACATCAAATTAGCTTGTAACACTATTATCACGTTTTGCATACAATGATAAAAATATGTTTGGCACTAAAACTAGTAAAAAATGCCTATACAATAACAAGTATAACGAAACTGTACATCTGATAGCACTAGAGCACGTTGAGAGTGCCACTACAGTAGCCTGTGGAAATATTTTGGGTCAGTGCATGCCGCCTATGATCTTGTTTAAATGACTGCCAAAGCTGTATAACTGCAATTACATTCATCAGGTGGTTGATTCACTTCACCAAATGCAGATCCCCTTGTAGGTGTTTGCTGTTATTGGCTTTCATACGTTCACGAAATACAGAGTTCACCTGAGCATATGAAAAACAGGGGATGATGGACACTAGCTTCACAGAATTACTTCCTACACTAAAAATCAAGACGTCATCGAAGTCAAGGCGCGCGGCAATAAATTCTAACTAACGACCTGTTTGGGAAAGGAGCGTCAAACCAAGAAAAACTAAAGCAAGTGCAGATGGCAGGACGGAGACAGTTTTAGATATTCGGAGATGTGCGATTGATGTCCATTAAGAATGCGTCTGCCTTAAAAAGCAGTCATTTCTGTGTGCGAAGTGCTCATCATAACTCAAGTGACTTTTTTAATATCAGAATTTACTTTGTGGTACTTATTCATGATTTCTGGAATTTATTGTTCTTTGTTGTACCAGAATTTTTCTTAAGTTAACTTGTTTTGAAGATTAAATATTTGTTTCCCTCTATTTATACAGCAGATTTTTAATTTTGCAGATGCGGCTTTATTATGAACACCTTATATCTAATAAGGCCATTGAACACTATATTGATTTTTGTGCCTGAAAATAATATTGTATGTCCGACAAAAAATAACAGATGTCGTAAAGGGTATAGCTCTAAGGTAAACCAAGTCTCAATTCTCTAGTTTGAAAATTGAATCCTTAAGGTGACCTTATTTGGTGCATATAACTTACATTACTATTCAAGTAAAGGAATATTTATTTGTATTATAAGTAAAGATCTTTCTAATCGACGCGCAGCGGAGATTAGAAACGCGATGAGTAAAGAAGAACCTACTTTTCTTTAAGAATAATCCATAAAAGTTTCTCGGACACTAAATGGAAATGGATTACATGTTATAAGAAATTATTTAAAAAATATATGACAAGCGCGATAATAAAATTGCCGTTTCCATCACCGCAGTAACTAAACGAAAATAGGTAAAGAAAAATTTTGTTAAGTGTTATCGCATGAAAATGGAAATAAATAATGAAAATCATCCTGAAATATCGGCGTTAGCGCTTGAAGCTGTTGCTAGTTTATTTCGCTTGAAATCACGAGATAAATATGAGAAAACCTACAATATTTTCAATTCTTGGGGGACTTCAAAGAATGTAAGGGATATCGACGAATAAGTTATGCTTGACTTCTTTCATGAAAAGGTTAGTTTTCCTGATTACATTTATTTATTTATTGTAAGTTTTACCTTTATATTTGATTACAGGCTTCCACACTTTGGTTGACTTGTTCCATTGTGAAAAGTACGTTTAGAATGAAAGAAAACATCGACATATCGAATTATGGGAAGTTACAATTATATTTAAAGCGCCAAGGTGAGGGATATGAAGCAAAACAAATTAAGAATTCCATCCCAGGATGATGTGTTAAAATGTTTGACAGAAGCACCTGACGATACTTTTTTTACGAGAAAGTTAAACGAAAGATATCGAGGATACCGACTGTATTTTGGCTGTCACCCTCCAGGACACTAAGACAAGGAAGAAGCGTTATGACGGAAATGAGAGGAATTATGAGATGAGTTGTACAGGAGATATGTAAGTTTGCGTCCAAGATTGTTCATATTTTATATGTGCGTGCGTGCGTGCGTGCGGGCGTGCGTGCGTGCGTGCGTGCGTGCGTGCGTGCGTGCGTGCGTGCGTGCGTGCGTGCGTGCGTGCGTGTGTGTGTGTGTGTGTGTAAGTGTGTGTTTTTTTGCATCATTCATTTATTAAGCATATTCCATTACATAATTCGTAATACTATATACTATTACATACTACTACATATATCATGATAATGTTTTATACATTAAACTGATATAATGTGTATTAAAGGATAAGGTATCATAACACAGATGCAAAGAAATGAATTAACTGACTAAACTAACTATTGCTTAGAATAAGTGTTATAACACTAAAATGTATTATAATTATGATATTAGTAATTTAAGTTACTCAATAGTTGTTTGGGCTATTACGTATGTCTACTTACACATACATCCATAGAACTAAAATTAAAAATTAGTAATTAGTGGATCACTAGACAACAAGTTTATTAAATTAACAAATTTTGAAAATTTTAGGAGCTAATTTTCTATTACAATGTTATTAGGATAGGCCAAGTATCATTATTTTTGATAATTATTTCTTTAAGGTCACTTCTACTGTTTTCTAAAAGTGGACATTCACAAATAATGTGACTTATAGCTTGTTCACTTAAACCGCATAAACAAGTGGAATCTTCCGTAATTTTAAACCTCTTGAAATAAGTTTTAATTCGACTATGACTGCTTAACACCATCGTCAAATTTGGAGTAATAAAAATTTTACTATTTAATCTTTTAAGGACCGTAAGAGAAAACGTTTTAGTCATAGCACCTTTTATAGAATTAGACCATTCTTTTTCCCATTTTTCTAAACTATCCATTTCTATTTGTTTCTTTATTACTATTTTAGATACTTTATTATAATCTTCTATTTCACTTCTACCTCCTTCTATAGTCAATTTTTTGCTAATTCAAACTCCTCGTTTTCACCGTGCGCTGCTATTAAACTAACATTAACTATCCAATCTTAGTTTTCTATTTGATATATAATTTTACGTATTTTCTCGATTAAGTAATCATGAATAGAACAATTCTGCATATCTTTTAAGGTTGAGTTGCTTTCTGTAAAAATAATATTTTTTTTTCTTTCCAATTTGCATTTAATAAATGTCTAACGTTTTGTAAAGCTTTAAGAATAGCCAATTGATGTGCTTGCTTAATAGTGCAAAGCTCATTCAGCTTATATTTACACTGAAATAATAATTCATGACGTTTAAATATTACAAAACCTGCACCTACTTCTTTACCAGTCTTTGCACCATTAGAGTAAATTTTAATAAAATGATTGCTTAAATCACAAACACTATAATTTTCCAGAACTTTAACAAAATTTGCAGGATGAAACCATTGGTGAAAATCCATAGGAACATCATAACTTACAAAATTTTGGGTGCAACTCCTAGTTACTAGGAAAAAGTTCTTTAAATTTAAGTATTATCGGCGTAATTCCAGAAATAACACACGAAGCTTCATAAGATATTGTTTTAAAACCTTTAATAATTTTAATGTTAATTAATCGTTGAAGTCTTGTAAATTTTAGTTGATTTTTTTTAATTTCTAATGCTTGCTTCCAAACCACCACAGCATACGAAAGTAATGGTAATATAGATCCTTTATAAATTATTTTAAGAGCATTTTGTCTCAATCCCCATCTTATTCTCGCAGACTTAGATAATACTTGTATCATTTTCAAACATTTACTTGTGTAATGTTGTATATGGCTATTAAAATTAATTTTATTATGAATATATATTCCCAAATATTTTATATTATCAACTTGTTCCAAAATTTTAGAATTAGGGTAAATATCAATTTTTATATTTTTGAACATTTTTTTCTTGATACCATCACTTTGGATTTTTCTTCACTAAATTTAGCTTTATTTTTACTTGCCCAATGCATAATTTTGTTTAAATCAATATTAGCATAATTTTCAGCTTCCAAGGGATTTGCACCAACAGTCAGCAAAACCAAATCATCTGCAAACGCAACAACCTTTGAATATTTTGTAAATCTTATATTTAGGCATGAATTGTATTGTAAATTCCAATAACCTGGACCACTACATGAACCTTGTTGGCATCCTCTACTAATTTTTTTTCTAATTTTTACACCATAAAGTTCTAAGTTGGCATGTCTATTATTAAAGTAACTTTTTGTTAAAATGTATAGGTTAGCTGGGCATTTACAATCCTTTAATTCTTTGAATATAGTTGGCCAACATATAACTTCTATAAAACTTTTAACAGCTAGTACTGCATCTATGGTACACTTTTGTGGTAAAAATCCAAATTGGTTGGCATTTAACAACTTATTAGGATACATGTGATAATTTATCCTATTAATCAATAATTTTTCTAAAATCTTTCCTTCCACATTCAATAGGCTTATTGGACGAAATTTAGAAACGTTTTCAGAATTTTTTTTTCCTGGTTTTAATATTGGAATAATAATTGCATCTTTCCAATCATTTGGAAAGTAAGATCGTTTCAAACATTCGTTATAAATTTTAGTAACATATTTAGGAAATCTTCTAAAAACTCTTAAAATAATATCACTAGTTATTCCATTTTTACCAGGGGCTTTTTTTAAATTCATATTATTGATTACATTTTCGATCTCCTGTTGATTAAAATTAATATCATCAGGTGTACCAATACTAAGTTGAACTTCATTTCTAACGATTCTGTGATAATTACTATCGTCTTCAATTCTATCCTCAGGTATAAAGTAGTTCATCATGTACGGTAGAGTATCCTTTATATTAACAGTATATTGTCCATTGTCTTTTTTAATGGTTGTTAAATTAAAATCCTGGTTTATTTTTTGTTTAGCTAATTTATAAACAGCGTTCCATGGATTACTTTCATTGGTTAAGTTACATTATTGCTTCCAGGAGTTTAATTTTTCTTGCTTAATTTTACATTGATATTTTCTTTTCTCTTCTAAATATTCCAATTTTCTACGTTCTCTAAGAATTTGATCTTTTTTGGTTCTCTGATATCTACGACGAAACGTATTAACATTATTTCTTAATAAACGTAAATCATCTGACCACCATGGAACAGTTTTATGTTTTTTCTGCATGTTCATGTTATGTGACACATAGAAAGATTTCATACATGCTTTATCTAGTGTTTGGCCATATACACCTACAAAATCTTCAAAATCTATTATGTTAATAACAATGTCACTCAAAACTGAATCAATTAGTGAATTATCATTTAATTCTGCATTATTTATTTTAAATGTTATAATTAAGAAACTGGTAAGATTGTTATCAAATTTTTCCCGTTTACATTCTTTAACAACATATCTTTTTTCTATTAGAATAGTTTATATAACCATTTTGCAATTTTGAAACTTTAATTTTAAACATAATAAAAGAATGATCTGAACAACTTTCTTCGCCACTTATGTACCAGTCAATCATAAAGCTTAATATTTTATTGTTTGTTATAGTTAAATCTATATTGCTTTGTCTTTGAGATAAAAACGTAGTGGCATCAGATGGTTCATTTACTACAAGTAAATAATTTAATACTAAAAAAATCTTCCATCTCTCTACCTCTTTTATTAGTTAACCTATCGTACCACCTCGAAAACCTTGCATTGCTGTCAACACCCATTATGATAGGTTTTTTACGTATGAAATTTAGTACATTTTTCAATTTCTTCAAACTTTCACTAATATTAAGTGTTATATCAAAATAAGAACTAACAATACAATAACTAAAAGAACCAGAAGATATTTCTAATAAAACCGTTAGAAACTTGTGTCATTAACAATGCATTAATATTTCAATTTCTAATAATTATCGCTGCTCTTTTTTTTCTTTCTCCTTGGCAGTAAACACGATAATTAGAACTAATACCCGACACATTATTTTTGAAATTATACGGTTCTTGCACCAAAGCCACATCCAAACCATACTGCTCCATAATTTGTATTAAATTTTGTGTAGCTTTTCTTGAATGCTGTAAATTGATTTGCACGAATTTACAATAAGGTAGGTGGTAGGCATGTATACTCCATGCCAGCCGGGGAGGTACCACCACCCTTACCATGGGCTCCTTAATATTAGGTCTCCGATTTTCTGAGCTCGGTAAGGGCTGCCGGTTACCTTTTCCATCATCCTCAATCTATTCTCATCCTTATTATTCCTTCTCGCCCTCACTGTCTTCCTATCGGATTAAAAGTCCCAAATTAAAAAATAAGATGGCTGTGGTTTCTAGGGTTATAAATTCCGGACGTAAAATCCTGCCCCATTCGGATGTCCGGGAGGGCAGGGCCCAAGCGACCTCGGTCATCGAAAGTATCAACTTTCTGATTCACTACTGCAACATCCGCGGTATCAGGTCTAATCTTAATGCTATTCACCAACATCTTGAACAATTACAACCTGATATATTGTTTCTATCTGAAACACAAGTCTCCTCGGAAAGCTCCGAGTCACCCGACTTGCAATTTCCTCAATACCATCTTCACTCTAACTTTCGATATAAAGGAGGCGTATGTGCCTACATCAAGGACAGAATTGCTTGCAAGAGGGTTTCTTCCTTAGAAAATAAAAATTTTTACGTTATTTGGTTTAAACATTCTGGTCCTAATTTTGTGAAATTCTACTGTTGCTTTTATAGGTCTCCTAATGACAGCAACTTTCAAGAGTTCTTCGATTACCTTAGTACGAAAGTTGACTATCTCCTGTCTCAGTTTCCATCTTGCGATATCTCATTTGTAGGCGATTTCAATGTTCATAACTCTAATTGGCTTCAATTTTCATCTACTACAGATCCCGCTGGTCATAGTGCAGAAACATTTGCTATTTCATGTGATCTCACACAAATGATTTCTGAACCCACAAGAATCCCTGATAACCCTAACCATACTCCACATCTTCTAGATCTCTTTCTTACATCAAACCCTCTTGTTTATAAAACTTCCGTTCTTTCGCCTTTAGGTCTTTCCGATCATTGTCTAATAAAAATCATTTCTACTGTACGTAATTCCACTGTTGTTCGCAAAACAGATAGAACCTTGTGGTGTTTTAAGTCAGCTCGATGGAGTGATTTACGGGATTTCTTTGCAACCTTTCCATGGCGTGAATATTGTTTTAAGTCGTCCTCTTCTTCGGACATCGCTCTTTCAGTATCTGAAGTCATCCTCATGGGAATGGAGTTATACATTCCGAAAAAACAGTACCGTGTAGGTCATTCACGTTCCCAACCCTGGTTCAATAAGGCTTGTTCTGATGCAATATCTTTAAAAAATAAATGTTACATTAAATGGAAATCTAATAAATCGGTTGACAGTCATGTAGAATACGTTGGTGCTAGAAATATCTGCAAAAGTCATCACTAAAACTAAAAAGTTGTCCTTTAGGCAGTCGTAAATTTTGGTCTTTAGCAAAAGCCATTAGTAAAAACTTTCGAACATCTTCATTTCCCCCCCTGACATCTATTGACGGATCGGTAGTTGCTGATTCTGTAGACAAAGCCAACGTTTTTGTGGATTTGTTTTCATCAAACTCGTGTCTCAATGATTCTGGAAAAGATGTGCCCCTAGTCAACTCTTCTTCATACGTTATGAAACCAATTCATTTTCGGTACAAGCTCTTGGAATCGATCATCAGTAGGCTTGATCTCAATAAGGCGACTGACCCAGACGGTATCACAGCTATTGTCTTAAAGAAATGTTCCCCCGAACTAGTACCAGTCCTATCTAAGCTCTATACGATCTCTATATCTTCTGGGGAATTCCCTTCATCATGGAAGTTAGCAAATGTTCAACCTATTCCCAAAAAGGTGATAAGACCGATCCCTCAAATTACAGACCAATTGCCATCACTTCCATTTTGTCTAAAATCATGGAAAAAGCCATCAATCAGCAACTGCTCACGTTTCTTGAAACTAACAAACTCCTTAGTGACCATCAATATGGGTTTAGGCAAAGTCGTTCAACAGGCGATCTTCTTTCATATGTGACCCAAGTTTGGAACAATACAGTAGAGCAGTCCGGTGAAACAGTTGTAGTCGCTTTAGATATCTCAAAGGCATTTGACCAAGTTTGGCATAAGTGTTTACTTGCCAAACTTACCTCGTTTGGGTTAAATGATGCGCTCATCAACCGGGTTTCTAGTTTCCTCGATGAAAGACGAATACGTGTCGTAGTTGATGGCTTTTTTTCAAAAGAAGTTAGCATTAACGCGGGCGTACCACAGGGATCCGTTATAGCGCCTACACTTTTTCTGCTGTACGTAAACGACTTTATTTCTTCAACAACTAACCCCATCCATTGCTTTGCTGACGATAGCACTCTTCACTGTAGTTCATCTCAGTCTACTCATAGTGATAATCCTCCTTCTATGTCAAATCAAGAAATTAAAGCTGAAATGGCAAATTCAATCAACAAAGGCGTTCAACGTATTCTCGAATGGGGAAGCAATAATCTAGTTACATTTAATGCTAACAAAACTCAGTGTTGCCTTATGTCCGCCAAAAAAGATCGATCATTTCCTGTTGTAAGTATGAATGGCTCAGTTCTTAAGTTTTCAGACTCTATTACTCTGTTGGGTATGACTGTATCTTCAAATCTCTCATAGGTTGACCATCTTCTGTCAGCTACCAAAACAGCTGCTCGTAAAATAGGCTTTTTGTACAGATCTAAGCAGTACTTTACCTCTCGACAACTCCTTTTGCTGTATAAGGCCCAAATTCGGCCATATCTGGAATATAATTCTCACCTTTGGGTTAGTGCTCCCCAATACGCTCTCGATATCGTTGATCGTATTCAAAAGAGAGCGATTAGGCTTATAAATGACCCGTCTTTAACTTCTCACATACAGTCCCTTGAGCATAGAAGGATGGTTTCAGTTCTTTCTTTGTATTATCGTTATTACAACGGCTATTGTGCTGGTGAATTACATTCTTTGATACCATCTCCGGCTATCTTTGCGAGAAACTCTCGGTTCGCTCAATCACATCATCAGTATGCAGTGCAAATCTCCACTTGTCGTACCAAACGGGCGCAATCCACATTTTTCTACACGGCTTCTAAACTCTGGAATGATCTCCCTAGTTCCTGTTTTCCTCTCACTTATGATATGAGAAAATTTAAGGTAGCTGTTCATAGGCATCTATTGGCAATTCATTATCCCTCTATCCATCCTCCTAAGTGTTCCTGGGTGCTTTAGCACGATAGGCCTTATTTAGCCTGTTCAAGTCCACAATCATAAAAAAAAAAATCCATTAATAATCAGTATCTTCTTTTATTCTTTTGATACAAACAAGTCTATAAGGACAGAGTTTAGCTTTGGCACTATGGCAAGGATCTACTTTATTAAATTTTGAATAACTGTTATATTTGGTACAATTAACACATTTAAAGTTTTCTTTCGTAGCTGTCCAATCTTTTTCTTCGTGTTCTTCTGAACAAAGCGGGCACACTAATGTACCTTTACAATTGCTAAATTTATGATTATATTTGCAACATTTAAAACATCTTCTTAACGATATGAAATCATTTAAATTACACACTTTCCAACCCAATTTAATTTTTTTATTAATTAACAAAAGTCTGTAGCCTGACGCAGTAACCTCTATAACTATATTTTTATTTTTATTATTAAAACTTTTATAAATAAATTTTGGAGTAATTTCGTTCTTTGTAATATTTAAGTCGCAATTTTGAGAAATAATACTTTCTAACGCATTTTCCAAATTAATAAAATCCGGTATTGCAAAAATGGATACCGTTGGTTTTCTCAATTGTGAAATTTTTGTTTCCATTTCATTTTTAAAACAATCATTAAAAATTTTTCTTATTGTGCCGGTGAATGAAGAAAAAGGCCAAGAGAGTGAGAACTTCGGAAATGATGTACAAAACGTGTTGAACGTATGTAAGCTAAATGGAACAGTTGTAATGCTGGGAGATGTGAATGGATGGGTGGTTGTACAGAGGGAACATACTGAACGCGTTCTAGGAAAGTTCGGAGACCAAAGAGGCAATGAGCATCGTCTGGTGAACGTCTGGTGAACATCTGTGTGGAGAGAAGTTTGTTTCTATCTAATACGTGGTTCTGAGAAGTGCATGTGGTAAAACAAGAAGGAATAAGATAAATATTGAGTGTATAATGAAGAAGTGTGGGGAGGAAAAGACGATGATGGATAGGTACAAATGTTGTACACTACGTTGGTTTAATCACATTGAGAGAATGAACAACGCAAGAATATCGAAGCAAATGTATGTGGATGAGATTAGAGGTAAGGCCGGGACTGGTAGACCGCGTAAAACTTGGCTGAATGTAGTAAAATGTATGTTAAAAGAAAGATGAGTTTTAAAAATAAAAGGGCTTGTCAGAGACACTGTATGAATCTTGCGGAAGCAAGGGAGGTATGCAGAGGTAGGAAAGGGTGGAGAAAGGTTGTGAATGAAAAATAAATAAGGGGCAGGTATTGTTTTGCCTACCCCACAAGGGAATGGCATGAATGTTATGTTATGTATGTTACAAATTTTATTTATATTATACATTTTTTACTGAGGACAATAACAGTAATTGCTATTCTAATTAAAGCTTGCAAATTTTGTTATTAAATATAAGAGTTTTACATAAAGAAATAAGTATTTTAAATATTTTATATTATGTTAAGCATCCATGAACACGCCAAATTCATGTAAAACTTATTCCAAATTGAAATTGATTATAACAATTTAATAGTAAACAGTAAACGGCTTTCATTCAAAATGTATAATGTGGGTTATCTAAAAAACCAGATAATGCATCTCACTTATAATCTATTGAGACCCAGTTTTGAATGGAGGAGTTGTAATAAGGCATTACGATGATATGAGTTCCTTATTTAACTGTGGTAATAACTAATCATTCACTTTAACTGCTTCCAGTTGAAACTTATTTTTACATTTAAGAACTTTAATAATAATAATGATAATAATCCAAACATGTAATAAAGATTTTTAGGTCAACTATGACATTATTCAAGGAAAACAGGTAAAATTTAATTTCACAAAGCCTTATTTATAAAACGTGTCCCGAACTTGTAACACAAAAAATCTTCCGTGAAACAGCTCACGACCATTATAAAGTGGAAATTAAATAAAATGTTTTGTAGCATACTTGTAACGAATCTTTTACGTTCGCTTTTAAACCGCTTCATTATACCTGGCGCATCGAGCATGGGACTTGATTTGCTTTCATTACCATTATTGCTGGATATTTCCGCTCTTGTTTGTTTCAGTTTCGATTGTTAGAGTTGACCACTTTCTTTCTTCGTTCGCTTTTAAACCGCTTCATTATACATGGCGCATCGAGCATGGGACTTGATTTGCTTTCATTACCATTATTGCTGGATATTTCCGCTCTTGTTGTTTCAGTTTCGATTGTTAGAGTTGACCACTTTAAGGTATAGTAACAATTTATAATTACGATTGGATATTTTTATTGTATTTACAATTAGTGAAATTTTATTATTTGTGTTTATATATTATTCGTTACCATGTCAAATTTGAATTATTTAGTAGATGTTCTACGTAGTGATGAGTTACTAATAGAGTTAAATTATAGACATGTTAATTATGCGGAAACGTTAACTGTTGAGGAAAAATGTAAATTATTAAGGCGTAAATTAAATTTAGAAAGGATTGATCCAAATTTATTTGATTCATATAAGAAAGTTGAAGTAAACCAAACCATGGAATTAGATTGTTTAAAAGATAAACTTTATAACATTCAATCTTTGATTAATTTATTTAAAATTAAACCTTCTAGAGGAGAATACTTTAGGCTGCATACTCGTTTATTGCATATTTTGAAACGTTTGAATTATACAACTTTTGATAATGAATTTTTGTAATTACATGATCAATTGCTAACTTTATGTAATGAATCAATAGAATTAATTGAATCTATTAATGAAAACATTGAATTGAACAATGAGTTACCATATTTAGACAGTTCTAATATTTCTATGTCACATAACGACAATGTTAATACTTCAGTTAGTAGTCCGGCTGAAGACCTTTCCAAATTAATTCAAAATTTAAAAGTTTTGAGAAGTTCTGTTCCTGTTTATAAATTAAATTTAAAATTTAATGGTAGTGAAAAAGAAGTTTTTACATTTATACAAAGATGTGAGGAATTGATGGTAGCTCGAAACATTTCAAAGTCGGAGATGCTTTTATCTGGTATTGATCTATTTTCAGGAAAGGGTTTAATATGGTTCAGAGCAGTACGGCGACTTTTTACCCGAAGGTCATGATGAAGTGTTGTTAAATGAAATTAAGAATAGAAAACAGACCTTTGATGAAATTCCAACCCTCTTTATTTGCTAAATGGTTAATTTATTTTCACAATTAGACGTTCCTTCTTCTGAATGTGAACAATTAAAAATTATTATGAAAAATTTACAACCTTGGTTTGCCACCCAGTTAGCTTTTGTGAATGTTACTGATATTTTCCATCTGGTTGACTTATGTAAAAGTTGCAGCAAGTGAAAGCTCAGAATTCTAAATTCAATTTTAATTCTAGTTCAGATTCGCAAAGACAATCTGAATCCACACCCAAATCTTCTACATCGAGTCAAAATATTAAACCTAAAGTCAATTTTACTGGTGCTAAGCCAAAAAATGCAAATTTAACTTTTAATAATTCAAAAATTAATACAGCTAAATCTTCAACAACATGTTTTAAGTGTAAACAATTGGGTCATACCTATCACACCTGTGACAAGGATGATGATAAAATCTTTTGCTTTAAATGTGGTTATTCCGATGTTACTTTTACTAATTGTCCGAGGTGTTCTGTTAGTCGACACATTCCTTATGATTTTTCGGAGGCTGACAAGCATGTTTTTAAATAATGGTTAATTATAGTTAATAAATTTGTTGTAAATTTGTTGAAAAAAGAAATGATATTAGACCTCTTATTAATGTGAAGATTTTTAATGAAAATTTTGCTGCTTTATCAGACAGTGGAGCTACGGTTACAATTCTAGGTAAGCCTGCTTTGTATTTAATTGATAAACAGGAATTCACCTTTTTCATCATTAATTATTGCTGATGGTTCTTTACAATCTATTTTGGGAAGTGTTGACTTATCTTTGACTGTTAATGGTATTACTAAAACAATTTCTGTTATTGTTTCTGAATCTATTACTACTACGATTACTTTTGGAGTAGATTTTTGTCAATTATTTGAAATTAAAGATGATTTTAGTGAAAATTCTTTTGTTGCAAATTCTGCGGAGACAAATTTTTCAATGATTAAGAGTATGATCTTAATAATGATCAAATTTTTGAATTAAATCAAATTATTGACCTTTTTAAAACCTTACCAAATTCGAAATTAGGTAAAACCAATAAAGCTTTCATTCAATTAATACTGGTGATGCAATACCAATTAAACAACGTTATTATCCATTATCTCCTCTTATGTTGGAGCATGCAAACAAAGAAATTGATGACATGTTAGATCAAGGAATTTTTAAACCCAGTTCTTCTCCTTGGAATTCTCCAATGGTTTTGGTTCGAAAGAAGTCAGGCGAATTTAGAGTTTGTTTTGATGCAAAGAAATTAAATTTTATTACTAAAAAAGATGCTTACCCTTTACCATTTTTAAATGATATTTTGGATAAATTAAGATGTGCTCCTTATTTAACTTCAATTGATTTAAAGAAAGATTTTTGGCAAATTCCTTTAGACCCTGAAAGTTGTGAAAAGACTGCTTTTACTGTTCCACGTAGAGGATTATTTGAGTATACTGTTATGCCCATGGAACTTACCAACGCACCCAGTACTTTACAACGATTTATGGATTCAATTTTAGATTATGATTTATCTCAATCGGTTTTTGTTTATTTGGATGATATTATTATATTTTCAAGTACATTTAAGGAACATATTGCTATTTTAAGAGAAGTTTTTAAAAGGCTTAATGATGCCAAATTAAATATTAATTAAGATAAATGTGAATTGTGTAAACCTCAATTATCATATTTGGGTTTTGTTATCGATAAGAATGGTCTTCATACTGATCCTTCAAAGGTGGAAGTTATTACTAAATTTCCTCAACCACATACTTTTACAGAAGTTAAGCGTTTTATTGGGATGCGTTCTTAGTATAGGCGTTTCATTCATGATTTTTCCACAATTTTAGCTCCTATTAATAATTTATTGAAAGGTAAGAAGAAATCTCAGAAAGTTTTATGGAATAACGAAGCGAACGATTCATTTTTGAAAATAAATCTCTATTAGTTGATGTTTCTGTCTTAGCGAGTCCAGATTTTTCTAAAACATTTTATTTACAATGTGATGCTTCTAATTATGGTGTTGAATGTGTTTTAACTAAAGGTGAAATAGAGGATGAGGTAGTTATTGCTTATGGTTCTCGTACTTTAAATAAAGCCGAGCAAAATTATTCAATTACAGAACGTGAATTACTTGCCGTTATTTTTGGAATTCAAATGTTTAGACCCTACATTGAAGGTGCCCATTTTAAAGTTATTACTGATCATCATTCACTGATTTGACTCAATAATTTAAAAGATCCTTCAGGTCGATTAGCCCGATGGAGTGTTAAACTTCAGCAATTTCATTTTGAAGTCATTCATAGAAAAGGTAAATTAAATGTTGTTCCTGATGCACTTTCTAGAGCACCTTTGGAAGTTAGTTCTTTAGAATTTTCTGCTGTAGATTTAGAGGATTGGTATAAGAAAATGTTAACCAACGTTTCTAAAAATTCTGAATTATTTCCTGATTGGAGAGTTGAAGATAATAAACTTTACAAATTTATTTCAAATGATTTAAAAAGCGAATCCAATTTAGTGGAATGAAAATTAGTTGTTCCTAAATCTTTAAGGAAAGATATTTTGCAAAAATTTCATGATGATCCTACATCATCACATTTTGGTGTTTTAAAACTTTTTCAAAAATTAAAGAATTGTATTATTGGTCAAAAATGAAGTCTGACATTTCCAAATACATTAGAAATTGCAATGTTTGTAACCAAAGCAAGTCTTCACAGTTTAATCATTATGGTTTTATGGGTAAAGAAAAAAATGTTTCTGATCCTTTTCAATGTATTTCTATTGATTTAGTGGGTCCCTTTCCGAGACCGAAGAGTGGTAATAGAGTTTTATTAGTTATTTGTGATTGGTTTACTAAATTTACTTTGATTCATCCAATGCGCAGTGCTACTGCTAAAGGTATGTGTCAGTATATTGAATATTATGTATTTCTAGTTTACGGTGTTCCTCAAATTTGTATGGTGGACAACGGTCCTCAATTTAAAAGTGCACAATTTAAAAATTTAATGAGTTTTTACAAAGTTCAACCCATTTGGTTTAATGCAAGCTATCATCCCCAAGTAAATTTTGTTGAGAGAGTTAATAAAGTGGTAGGTACTGCAATTAGGTCTTATATTAAAGATTATCACAAAGAATGGGATGCTGAAATTCATAAAATTGCCCATGCTATTCGTAACGCTGTACATGGGTCTACTAAATTTTCACCTTCCTTTTTGGCGTTTGGTCGAACCGTTCCAATTTCTGGAGATTTTTATGGTCGACTAAAGGGTTTTAAAGAGGATGATTTATCTATTACTAACCGTGAATCATTAATTCATGATTTAAATGAACTTTCACCAGTTCTTAAACATGTTAAACAAAATTTACATGCAGCTTACGAAAGAAATTCAAAATCTGACAATTTGCGACGGCGTCCATTAAAATTAAACGTCGGCGATTTAGTTTGGAAAAAGAATTTTACTTTATCTGATGCGACTGAGAATTATAGTCAAAAGTTAGCTCCAAAATTTATTGAAGCAAAAGTTATTGAGGTGTTAGGTCCAACTACGTATCGATTGGCCACCCCCTTTGATAATACACCATTAGGTGTTTTTCATGTTAAAGATTTAAAACCCCACTGATTCTTAATTATTTTTCTATTTTCAGTATTTTGAGACTTACATTCTGGTTTTCTTATTTACATTTTAATTATTTTGATGATTTTTCAAAGTAATTTGATTTTTGCGCTTATTTCGCACATTATTTTATTTTATATTTTTGTGGCTTTGCAAACCACTTATTTTATTTTTGCTACGTTTGTTTAGCACGGTTGTTGATATATAGATCACGTTGTGCGATTATTTTGCCGACATTAGTTCTCGGGTAGATTATCTTCTTTTATTGGATTTACAATTTACTATTGTTACAATAGTAAAATTTAAGATAACCACTTTGAGTTTACCTCTGATCGTTATTTAACGTGAAATTTTCAAACTCTTAACCATTGATAAGAAACTAGTAATGCTTGTATACATTTTTAAATTTTTATTTGATTTAGTTATTTTGGTTTCCCTGAAATTGTTTCGAAATTCTAGCTCTTGACGATCCCTGATGTGTCTAGTGTTCTACTCTTGGACGGTGCTTGAGGACTTCGGTTCGCCTCGTGTCAACCTCGATTAGTTCACTTCCCGATTGTGACTTCCTGATTATGACGTTTTTGTAGTTTGAGGGGGGGGGGGTTGTTGTATTCGTAAGAGTGCATCATCCTTTCCTTTGCTACTTCACCTAGATTGCGATTTATTTACAAAACGTGCGTGTTAGTTAGGGGTATGTTTAGTCTTGGACGACGACTGTGGTACAACATGAAACCTGAATCTCGTGAAGGGTAGAGTGGCCTCTCTTGTTCTCCACGACGAAACATTCTGAGCTAATTTGCCATGGAAATAGTCGTATCTTGGATTTACCGATTTTGACTTACCGAACGTGACTTTGGTAGGATTTTGTTCTATTTAATCTTTTATTTAGCATTTTAATTTTTCCTTTTTACTTTAATTTACATTTTATTTAGATTTTAGGTATTAGTGTTTACATATTGCTTGAATTTTATTTGGCTTAACATTTTTTATTTTCTTAGATTTTAATAAATTTGTGTATTAGCTTAGTGTTTGGAATCTCCGAGTCTAAATTTTAGGAGGGGGTGTGTAACAACCCATTTCAAGTTGTATTAAAATATACCGCAATTTAGGTCTTTCGTTCATTCAGTTGTAAATATAAGAAATAATTTTAATTATTTTTGCATTATAGCTATGAGGTAGGCAACTTAATTTGCATTTTGGTGTAACTTAAGTGCATGTCTTCTTAAGGGTATATACTTCTTAAAGGTTTATACTCCCGCTTTAAATTATTCTGCTCATATCTTTTGCGCACCGCTACATCATCATCCAATTTCAAAGCGTCCATTTTTTTTCACTTCCTGATGAATTTTGTGTTGTTAGAAGCTTTTTTGGTTTCCACCTAAATTTTGTGAAAGTGCCATTGATTTAATGGTAAGATATCTTTCAACGCATTATACAAAAAATTAAAACATTTTCTTTGTGCAGGCACTTTCTTCCTTTTTTACTGTGATTTACACTTTTATTATAATTACTTTTCTACTTTAATTACGTTTTAAGTACGCATTTAATTCGATTTTTACGTACGATTTCATTTTATGATTGCAATTGTTGCATTCAAAATTTCAAGAAAATGCAATAAACGGATTATTCAATTTCATGAACATAAATTTATAAGAAGGAAAATTCCATTTATGGGTGTGGTTTACAACGTTTAGTATTATTTCAAGATATTTCGCAATAATGCTGCAAAGATGCCATCACCTTGGTTGACAGTTCCGTAATCATTTAGATACCAGAGGTTATTAAAAAGTTTGTGTACAAAATTTTACGAACAGGTATTTAGGTTTTATGATTTAATTAGTAATTTAAGGCTATAACTAGCTTTAAGATATATTTTATATAACCCTATCATTTTAACTGTTAATAAACATAGTCTGTATATATTTTATTTTTTACATTTTGACAAAATTTTTATTGTAAACAACCTTGGTTCAGTTATTATGAGCATAATTAAAAAATAACTTGGCGTCCGAGACCTTTTCTATTAGTGTTACATGGCAGTTGTTATCTTGATGTTCAGTGGAAGTAATCAAGAAGAAATTGAGGTAATTCAGCAAATCAAAAGACTGAACCACAATACGTCAATCTACCGACTGAATCAAAGGCATTATTTGTGGTGAATGGTTTGTATGTCAAGTTAGTTTAACGATTTGTTTAGAGAACATTTTTACACTTACTTCTTTATAATATTATTAGAACACTTTTTATACTTTATACGATTACCATTTACACCACTTACATTAAAGCACAAACTCATACACGCATACACGCATACACAAACACCCGCACATACGTACACACGCACATCACACACACACACACACACAAACGCGTGAGCATAGGTACGGGTCCTCAAGTATACCCCGCGCACACGATCACACGCACACGCAATCACGCTCACACACACACACACACACGCATAAATGCACATACGCAAACACCCACCCACCCACTAATACACACCCATCCACAAACACACACACACACACACACACAATAAACACAACACAACACACAACACACAACACAAAAAAAAAAACACACACACAACACACAACACACACACACACAACAACACACAACACACAACAAACAAACACACACACAAAACACACACACACAAACACACACACACACAAACACAGCACAGCAACACAGAACACACAGACACGACAACGCACACACACATACACGCACACACAACAAACCACAGTACACACACACACGACACACACACACAAACACACAGACACACATCAGCCACACACACCACATACACACACACACACACACAACACATACATCACAAAACACATTACACACACTACACACAAACAACACACAAAACATACACACACAAACACACACACAACACACACACACACACACACACACACACACACACAACAACACACACAAAATACACACACACTACAACACACAGCACACACACACAATCACACACACACACATCACACACAACACACACACACACATACACAGCACACAACACACACACACACACACACACACCACACACATACACCAACACACCACAACACACACACACACACACACACACACATACAACACACACACAGCACACACACCCACACACACACACTACACGCAAACGACACACACACACACAACACACACAACACACACACACACACACAACACCACACACAACACACACACAACACACACTACACACCACACAACAACACACACACACACACAGCATACACACACACACACCACACACACACACACACACAACACATAACACACACACACACATACACACAAACCACAAACACACACAACACAGCACACAACACACACCACACACACACACCACAACACACACACCACACACACACACACACAACACACACACACACACAACACAGACAAAACACATCACACAATATACATACGCAACGTACACGACAACACGCACAGACACAACACACACTACACACCACACACGCACATCACTGATACATCACACACGCACACACACGAACACACACACACCAAACACACACTACAACTACAGTACACACAACACAACAAATCACACATACACAAACATAACCATAGTCTACAAATCACACAAGTCACAACATCAACACAACACACACACACACGACAGTACACATCACGACACACACACACATATCACTACACACATATACACATACTACACACACACATATCACATAACAATCACAACTACATAACACACAATACAATCACTACAAACATCACACATCACACTACCAACACATGCACAAACTACACACAACATATAACAATATATTAGCACACATCACAATACATACATACTGAGCACATACACACACACACACAACACATCACTACACACATACAACAAACAACACACACACACACACTACATCATTTCAACATACACTATACACATCACACACTACACACACACACACATACTACTACACACTACACAACACAACACACACACACTAGTTACACACACACACAACACACACACACACATCACACTTACACACACACAACAACAAATACACACACACACATACAACATTACACACTACAGCACACAAAACAACTACACATTTATACTACTAATTCACCACACATCATAACACACACATACACACTATACAGACAGCACACAGTTATCATCAACACAACACATACACACACACTAGCACAACATCACACGACACACACACACACCATAACACACACAACAAATCACACACACACAACACACACAACAACAACAACATTACATGCTACACACGACACACACACAATACGTACACGCACTATTACAACACACACCACACAACACACTCACACACACACACACACACACACACTCAACACACCACAAACACATCACAACACACACACACACAACACACACACACACCACACACACAAACACACAATCAACCAACACTACAAATAATAAACAACATATCACACATAACACATAACACACACTACACACACACATCACACACACGACACACACACAAACACACAACGACACACCAAACCACCTACACACAACACAACACACAATACATACAGACATCATACATATAACACACTACACACAACAAAACAACACACATACACAACTCACTACACACACAAGCACACACACACACACACACACACCGTAGACACTACACACACACACAACACACACAATACACAACACAACGAACATACATACACACACAACACACAAACACACAATACACACATACACACACATCATTTACACAATACACACTACACTACACAACACTACACACACACACACACACACGTACACATCACATCAACTACACATTACAACAACGCAATACAAAATCACATACACACAAACACAATAAACACTCAATCAATATAAAAAACCAATACACCCTACACAAAATAATAACATTTCAAAAAATACAATATAACACATTCAAATATATAACTAACATACACACAACTTACACAACGCACATACATCACAAATCAAAATATAACAAATTAATAATATACCAAATAAGCAATATAACACAACAAACAAAACTAAACATTTACACAACATTCATACATAAAACACTACTAAACGTACCTAACATACACACACATAATCAACCACAAATCAAACAACAACAAACCAATCAACAACACAAACACGACAAAAACCACACCACATGAACAAACAAACACCACATCTACACGACATACAGTCAATTTACAACAAAACTATAGATACATACGCACACACACACTTACACACGCATGCAACAATCATTACCATCTACGAACATATATACTTACAGTACACATATTTATCAACACTGCACTAGACAATACAAACTAAACGTCGATACGCAGATCACTGCACACACAGTCACACATGTAACTTATTTAGCATCATACATAAGCAAATTACTACACATAGATCATAGTATACTACTACACATCTACACGCATCATACATATTTAATGTTTATTTATAACAGGTATGTAAGCACATTCACACTTTAACAACAACACACTTACACAACACACACTACACACAACTATAACAATACACACAATTACAAACACAAACACACACACACAACACACACACACACACACACACACACACACACACACACACACACACACACACACACACACACACACACACACATGCACACAGGCATACACACGTGCACACATTTTACTTAAACACTTTATATAATTAGGAACTATACAGCATATTGCGCGCATGCGGATATCTGTTTGTAAATACTGATGTTAAATATTTGGATTGTGCGTTCCATGGTTGAGTAATGAAATATATTACTGTTACTGTAAGTATAATTTGATTTTATTCTAAACTGAAGTAATATTACTATATACTTAATGATTAGCGTTCGTATTCGCTGAGTGGTATGTAACCTGCTCAAATTCTTTACACATGTAAACTTAGATGTTACGCATAATTCATTAACATAATGCAAATTACTACTAATAGATTCATATTATTAACTTACAACGTTATTGATCTTCCTTCTGCTACTGAAATCTCCAATTGGCGAAGTCTCGTTCTCCAAATCAGTTGTATTGTGGATCCCACGAAGTATGTAAGCACCACAGTGAGTGTGATCGACCTTGAGCTTGTTCAGGTATGTTACTGATCAACTTTTTCCGTGGGCTCTTTATGTTAATATTGCATAATTTTAATGCAATTATTATCGGCATTCAGTTTAATTTATCGACTTTGTAGCATTACAATTTGTTTTAGTATTGTATAATTTTATTATAATATAATAAATTAACATTAGTCAAGTTTCTTTGGTATGTGTGAATCTTTGCGCTTTTCACGCTCACATTCCATTTATATAAGTAATTTGATTGCAATCTCATTATATTTAGAATTTACATCAGTTCTACGTACGTACACAATTTACATCGATTGGGGCTTGCATCTCGATAGCGCAGTTGTATAGCGCGATACTTTAGCAAAGTATAGGTCGTAGGTTCAAATACTACTCGAGGTAAACTTTTTATTTATGTATTTAATAAAATTAATAATAATTTTTAATTAGTATTGAATCATTTAAATACAATAATTATCTGCATTCAATGTTTAATTTATTAAAACTTTCCTAATATCTAAAAATTAATAAACTCGAATTTTGTGTTTAACTAATTTTGTTTATATTAAAAAATCCATAACAATATTTCATAATTCAATAGAAATATCCATCTAACAATTCACGTATTTTTTTATTAACTAACCTCATTTTTGTTTTAAGTAGTTTAACTTCTGCGAATAGGTTTTGTTTTTATAGAAATAAGGTTATGAAACATTTACCAATCTTAAATTTTGATTACATTTTTGGAACAAAAGTAACATGCTTTCACCTTCAAGATTAGTAAGAGACTCCTAAGGAAATTTACAGGTATCATTTTTTTTAAATCACCAATTTTGATTGGACCTACTACACCATACAAAGAAATCTTATCTTAATTCTGATTGGTTGAACATTTTTCTATAATGTACAATTTATTAATTTTACTAATATCTTCGTTATACAAGAATACATCTTAAAAATATTATTAGCATTGAATTCTACATCAAATTTCCTTTAAAATGATACCCCATTTGCCTTATTTCGCTTTTAAACTATTTTGCTATGATAATTATCCTAATTATGCATTTTTACATACAGAAATTTTATTATGTCTAACTTATTCTAATAACTACAGGAAAACTATGGCCATATTCGGATTCTCTTATCCGAAAAACATTAAGTTACACTAACTTTAACTTCAACACAGTCACCTGTGAAAAGTACTTATCTTCTCATCTTGAGTTAATTTGCACCAACAATGTTAATTTATGTGGCTACACTTCCTTTTAACACAACTGTAAGTTACTTTTACACGAATTGTTCATAATCTCATAAATTATCTTTTTACTTCGTCTTTATCGTTAACTTTAATCTTACAATTTCTTTCATAGACATGTTCTCTAATACCCACTATTTTCTTTTATTTTAGAATTGAAGCAGATTATGCTACCAGGACAGGCTTCACCTTTTGCAAATGGATATAATGAACAATATTAAGGAAAATACAAAATTTATATCTTCCGAAAGTGACCGGAAACTATTAATGTGAAATTTCTCTTGTACACCCCTGATTAAAATGCAATAATTGTAAAACTTGAATCATTTAGCTCACAATGGTGCTCTACATATGTACTCAGTTATATGTTATTACGAATTTATGTAACGTGCGTTCTTACATACATGTATCTAATTTCATGACACTAACTCTAATTCTATTATAATCTTTATTATGAACTTTATGACCATCATATTTAACACACAAACATATCATCTCAACATTCCCAAGTAAAAATTTAAATTAATCTTATAAATCTTATTTTCTTTTATTTGCCCATTTTCATTTTGTACACACACAACCACACACACACACACAACATACACACACACACACACACACAACACAACACACACACACACACACACACACACACACACACACACACACACACACACACACACACACCACACACCACACACACACACACCACAACCCACACACACACACACACACACACACACACACACACACACACACACACACACACACACACACACACACACACACACACACACACACACACACACACACACACACACACACACACACACACACACACACACACACACACACACACACATGCACACAGGCATACATGCACACATTTTTAAAACACTTTATATAATTAGGAACTATACACATATTGCGCATCGATATCTGTTTGTAAATACTGATGTTAATATTATTGTGTTCCATGGTTGAGTAATAAATATATTACTGTTACTGTAAGTATAATTTGATTTTATTCTAAACTGGTAATATTACATACTTAATGATTAGCGTTCTATTCGCTGAGTGGTATGTAACCTGCTCAAATTCTTACACATGTAAACTTAGATGTTACGCATAATTCATTAACATAATGCAAATTACTACTAATAGATTCATATTATTAACACATTATTGATCTTCCTTCTGCTACTGAAATCTCCAATTGGCAAGTCCGTTCTCCAAATCAGTTGTATTGTGGATCCACAAGTATGTAAGCACCACAGTGAGTGTGATCGACCTTGAGCTTCAGGTATGTTACTGATCAACTTTTTCCGTGGGCTCTTTATGTTAATTGCATAATTTTAATGCAATTATTATCGGCATTCAGTTTAATTTATCGACTTTGTAGCATTACAATTTGTTTTAGTATTGTATAATTTTATTATAATATAATAAATTAACATTAGTCAAGTTTCTTTGGTAGTGTGAATCTTTGCGCTTTCACGCTCACATTCCATTTATATAAGTAATTTGATTGCAATCATTATATTTAGAATTTCATCAGTTCTACGTACACAATTTACATCGATTGGGTTGCATCTCGATAGCGCAGTTGTATAGCGCGATACTTTAGCAAAGTATAGGTCGTAGGTTCAAATACTACTCAGGTAAACTTTTATTTATGTATTTAATAAAATTAATAATTTTTAATTAGTATTGAATCATTTAAATACAATAATTATCTGCATTCAATGTTTAATTTATTAAAACTTTCCTAATATCTAAAAATTAATAAACTCGAATTTTGTGTTTAACTAATTTTGTTTATATTAAAAAATCCATAACAATATTTCATAATTCAATAGAAATATCCATCTAACAATTCACGTATTTTTTTATTAACTAACCTCATTTTTGTTTTAAGTAGTTTAACTTCTGCGAATAGGTTTTGTTTTTATAGAAATAAGGTTATGAAACATTTACCAATCTTAAATTTTGATTACATTTTTGGAACAAAAGTAACATGCTTTCACCTTCAAGATTAGTAAGAGACTCCTAAGGAAATTTACAGGTATCATTTTTTTTTAATCACCAATTTTGATTGGACCTACTACACCATACAAAGAAATCTTATCTTAATTCTGATTGGTTGAACATTTTTCTATAATGTACAATTTATTAATTTTACTAATATCTTCGTTATACAAGAATACATCTTAAAAAATATTATTAGCATTGAATTCTACATCAAATTTCCTTTAAAATGATACCCATTTGCCTTATTTCGCTTTTAAACTATTTTGCTATGATAATTATCCTAATTATGCATTTTACATACAGAAATTTTATTATGTCTAACTTATTCTAATAACTACAGGAAAACTATGCATATTCGATTCTCTTATCCGAAAAACATTAAGTTACACTAACTTTAACTTCAACACAGTCACCTGTGAAAAGTACTTATCTTCTCATCTTGAGTTAATTTGCACCAACAATGTTAATTTTGTGCTACACTTCCTTTTAACACAACTGTAAGTTACTTTTACACAATTGTTCATAATCTCATAAATTATCTTTTTACTTCGTCTTTATCGTTAACTTTAATCTTACAATTTCTTTCATAGACATGTTCTCTAATACGCACTATTTTCTTTTATTTTAGAATTGAAGCAGATTATGCTACCAGGACAGGCTTCACCTTTTGCAAATGGATATAATGAACAATATTAAGGAAAATACAAAATTTATATCTTCCGAAAGTGACCGGAAACTATTAATGTGAAATTTCTCTTGTACACCCCTGATTAAAATGCAATAATTGTAAAACTTGAATCATTTAGCTCACAATGGTGCTCTACATATGTACTCAGTTATATGTTATTACGAATTTATGTAACGTGCGTTCTTACATACATGTATCTAATTTCATGACACTAACTCTAATTCTATTATAATCTTTATTATGAACTTTATGACCATCATATTTAACACACAAACATATCATCTCAACATTCCCCAAGTAAAAAATTAAAATTTCCGAATATTAATCTTATAAATCTTATTTTCTTTTATTTGCCCATTTTCATTTTGTTACATTAGGATATATCATTGAAATATGAAATCTTCCCCTTATACTATCATTTTGTATGTCAGCTAATTCATATACAGTATCATTAAAATTTATAAGTATTTTATTAGGCCTATCATACGGCAGCAGCAATTTCGCACTTACTTTGTTAGTTCGGTCAGCCACATGAAGTATTCTTATGATGGCTTGATCTCCTACATTAAATTTTACCGTATTCTTGATTTTTGCATTTTCTTTCTTCTCGTAATTGTTTAACATTTTCAATAATCTCTTCCTGACTTTATCTAATAATTCTCCTATTTCCATCTCTTCTTATATTTGACCCCACGATCTAGCTGGCCTAATCTTCTTCATTAGTGTTATAGCTGGAACTCCTGTTCTTACATTGGGTACTTTATTTTTTTTTTTTCTGATTGTGGACCTGAACAGGCTAAATTTGGCCTATCGTGCTAAATCACTCAGGAACACTTAGGAGGATGGATAGAGGAATAATGAATTGCCAATAGATGCCTATGAACAGCTACCTTAAATTTTCTCATATCATAAGTGAGGAAAGCAGGAACTAGGGAGATCATTCCAGAGTTTAGAAGCCGTGTAGAAAAAAGTGGATTATGCCCGTTTGGTACGACAAGTGGCGATTTGTACTGCATACTGATGATGTGAATGAGCGAACCGAGTGTTTCTCGCAAAGATAGCCCGAGATGGTATCAAAGAATATAATTCAGCAGCACAATAGCCGTTGTAATAACGATAATACAGTACAAAGAAAGAACTGAAACCGTCCTTCTATGCTCAAGGGTTTTTATGTGAGAAGTTAAGGACGAGTCATTTACAAGCCTAATCGCTCTCTTTTGAATACGATCAACGATATCGAGAGCGTATTGGGGAGCACTAACCCAAAGGTGACAATTATATTCCAGATGAGGCCGAATTTGGGCCTTATACAGCAGAAGGAGTTGTCGAGAGGAAATGATCGATCTTTTTCGGCGAACACAAGGCAACACTGAGTTTTGTTAGCATTAAATTTAACTAGATTATTGCTTCCCCATTCGAGAACACGTTGAATGTCTTTGTTGATTGAATTTGCCATTTCAGCTTTAATTTCTTGATTTGACATAGAAGGTGGATTATCACTATGAGTAAACTGAGTTGAACTACAGTGAAGAGTGCTATCGTCAGCAAAGCAATGGATGGGGCTAGTTGTTGAAGAAACAAGGTCATTTATGTACAGCAGAAAAAGTGTAGGCGCTATAACGCATCCCTGTGGTACGCGCGCGTTAATGCTAACTTCTTTTGAAAAAAAGCCATCAACTACGACACGTATTCGTCTTTTATCAAGGAAACTAGAAACCCAGTTGATGAGCGTATCATTTAACCTAAACGAGGTGAGTTTGGCAAGTAAACACTTATGCCAAACTTCGTCAAATGCCTTTGACATATCTAAAGCGACTACAACTGTTTCACCGGACTGCTGTACTGTTCCAAACTTGGGTCACATATGAAAGAAGATCACCTGTTGAACGACTTTGCCTAAACCCACATTGGTGGTCACTAAGGAGTTTGTTAGTTTCAAAGAACGTGAGCAGTTTTTAGTCAAAATGGAAGTGATGGCAATTGGTCGGCAGTTTGAGGGATCGGTCTTATCACCTTTTTTGGGAATAGGTTGAACATTTGCTAACTTCCTTGATGAAGGGAATCCCCAGAAGACATAGAGATCGCTTAGATAGGACTGGTACTAGTTCGCGGGAATATTTCTTTAAGACAATAGCTGGGATACCGTCTGGGCCAGTCGCCTTATTGAGATCAAGCCTACTCTTGATCGATTCCAAGAGCTTGTACCGAAAATGAATTGGTTTCATAGCGTATGAAGAAGAGTTGACTAGGGACACATCTTTTCCAGAATCGTTGAGACACGAGTTTGATGCAAACAAATCCACAAAAACATTGGCTTTGTTTACACAATCAGCAGCTACCGATCCGTCAATAGATGTCAGGGGGGGAAATGAAGATGTTCCAAAGTTTTTACTAATGGCTTTAGCTAAAAACCAAAATTTACGACTGCCTGAAGGAGATGTAGCTAGTTCATTGCATTTTTGTTGTTCGAACAACTTTTTAGTTTTAGTGATGACACTTTTTCTGATATTTCTAGCACCATCGTATTCTACATGACTGTCGACTGATTTATTAGATTTCCATTAAATGTAATATTTATTTTTTAAAGATATTGTATCAGCACAAGCCTTATTGAACCAGGGTTGGGAACGTGAATGATCTATACGGTACTGTTTTTTGGGAATATATAACTCCATTCCCATGAGGATGACTTCAGATACTGAAAGAGCGATGTCCGAAGAAGAGGACGACTTAAAACAATATTCACGCCATGGAAAGGTTGCAAAGAAATCCCGTAAATTACTCCATCGAGCTGACTTAAAACACCAGAAGGTTCTATCGGTTTTGCGAACAACAGTGGAATTTGGTACAGTAGAAATGATTTCTAATAGACAATGGTCGGAAAGACCTAAAGGCGACAGAACGGACGTTTTATAAACAAGTGGGTTTGATGTAAGAAAGAGATCTAGAAGATGTGGAGTATGGTTAGGGTTATCAGGGATTCTTGTGGGTTCAGAAATCATTTGTGTGAGATCACATCAAATAGCAAATGTTTCTGCACTATGACCAGCGGGATTTGTAGTAGACGAAAACTGAAGCCAATTCGAGTTATGAATATTGAAATCGCCTACAATTGAGATATCGCAAGATGGAAACTGAGACAGGAGATAGTTAACTTTCATACTAAGATAATCGAAGAAGTCTTGAAAGTTACTGTCATTAGGAGACCTATAAATGCAACAGTAGAATTTTACAAAATTTGGACCAGAATGTTTAAACCAAATCCCGTCAAAATTTTTATTTTCTAAGGAAGAAACCCTCTTGCAAGCAATTCTGTCCTTGATGTAAACAAAACATCAGGTTGTAATTGTTCAAGATGTTGGTGAATAGCATTAAGATTAGACCTGATACCGCGGATGTTGCAGTAGTGAATCAGGAAGTTGATACTTTCGATGACCGTGGTCGCTTGGGCCCTGCCCTCCCGGACATCCGAATGGGGCAGGATTTTACGTCCGGAATTTATTACCGTAGAAACCATAGCCATCTTATTTTTTAATTTGGGAGTTTTAATCCGATAGGAAGACAGTGAGTGCGAGAAGGAAGAATAAGGAAGAGAATAGATTAAGGATGAAGGAAAAGGTAACCGGCAGCCCTTACCGAGCTCAGAAAATCGGAGACCTAATATTAAGGAGCCCATGGTAAGGGTGGTGGTACCTTCCCGGCCGGCATGGAGTATACATGGCTACCACCTTTAGTTATATAATTTTCTACTATTTTTACCCAAGCATTGTGTTTTTTTATGTGTTTAGATCCTTAAAATGTTATTAATTCTTTAATGTAACGTTCTGCTGGATTCCCCTGTGGATGTCTTAGTGAGCAAAAGTACTCTTTAATATTTTTCTCTTCAAAATACTTGACAAACTTCTGGTTTCGAAAATAAGTAGCATTATCGGCTAAAATCGCTTTAGGGCTTCCAAATTCTGATATAAATTTTCCTACTGATATGACAGATTGATTTGAGGTACTTTACTAGAATATAACCTCACAAGCTTAGAGAAAATGTCCACTGCAACTAACATGTTTTTGCTACCATTCTATCCCGGTACTAAATTTCCAATATAATCAATTGCAATCATGTCCAATGGTTCATTCACCTTAATACTTTTTACCACATTGTTGATGCAACAATTTTTCTCCTTTGCTAGTACACATAATACATAAGTATTAATAAAACTTTTTGCTATAATTAAATCCTTCCTAGTACAAAAATTTTCTCTAAACATCATCTTATACCCAAATCACATATGTTTTATGAATTTATGTAATGATTTCCTTCACCAAATTTTTATCAATTACTTTCAATTATTAATTACTGAATTCTTTAATAATAACACCATTTATAATCTTGTACTCCTTATAATTATTTTTATTGGATCCTATAATTTTTCCTTTTAATTGTGCTAACTTATCCTTACTCTGAGATTCCAAAATCTTTCCTGAATTGTAGAAAGAATTTGTTCCACAGCACATAGAACTTTGTTTGCCTCTGGTCTGTTTATGTCTTTCTTACCTAATGCGTCTGCTATGATATTCAATTCCCCTGGCCGATGTGAAATCTCAAAATCATATTCTTGCAGCAATAATGACCAATGATACATACGATTATTTGTAAAATTTGTAGTTTTCATAAATGTTACAGCTGAATTGTTTGTTTCAATCCTAATAATGTATTCTAATAAATAAAATTTCAATTTGTTCACGGCATACACAATAACTAATAATTCCTTTTCTGCCGTTGTATACTTTATTTCATGTGATTTTAATACCCTAGATAAAAAACATAACGGAACTGCTTCTCCCTCCTGGATTTGGCTTAGTTCGCCTGATACAGCATAATATGAAGCATCAGTTCTTAGCATTAAAATTCGGATGTCTTAATATCAAATTTTTATGTAAACTTTCTTTAATATTGTTAAATGCTGTTTCTTTCTTATCCCATTTCCAACGAACATTTTTCCTCAATAATTCTATCAATGGCATCGATAATCTTGCATATTCTGTAATAAAGTTTCTATAGTAATTAACTACGCCTAAAAATGCTTTTACAGTTTCCAAATTCCTTGGTCTTGGATAATTTTTAATTTCTATAAACCGGTTTTCATTCAACCTAACTCCTGTTTGCCCAATTTCGTATCCTAAATACATGACTCGTTCTTTTAAAAATTGGCGTTTTCCTAAATTTAATTTTAAACCGTTCTTGGCTAAAGCTTCTATAATAATTTTTAAATGTTCTTTAGTATCTTTACTGAAAATTAATATATCGTCGATGTAAAGTATACAAAAATTTTCAAATTTGTTTAAAATCTGTTGCATTGCTCGTACTAAGGCTGCCGGAAACGAACTTAGGCCAAACGAGACCACTCTGAAGTGAAAAATTTCCCCATCTATGCTAAATCCCTTGAGGTATCAGCCAAAATGAATTTCTTAGATCTAACTTCGTGAAAATTTTTTTATTCCAAAGTTTGCTTAAAAGTATGTCTATATTCTGTGGAATTTCGTATTGTGGTTTTGATTTTGCATTGAGCTTCCTGGAATCCAAACATGATTTAATACCATCATCTGTTTTTTTAACAACTACCGAAGGATTTAACCTTTCAATTATCCCATTCACTAACATGTCTGTTACTTCTTGTTTTACCTGCTCTCTGCGGTCATAAGGTATCGGATATATCTTATAATGGAAGGGGTTTGATTGTTAATTTCAATTTTGTGCTCATATTTCTTAGCTAATCCAGACTCATCATTTATTAATACTAAATTTTGTTTAATTAAATTAATAACATGTGGTTTATATTTGACGTATTTTTCCTGGATCTGATCTTCATTTATGATATTTTCCATTCTAATGTACTGGATACTTATTATATTCTCATTCAATTTTTGTTTTACCCAGTTTAATTCATCATTTCCCACTATTATCTTCATATTTTTGGCATCAATTGTCATATTTATTTGTTTAATTATATCTATGCCTATAATTATGTCGAGGTTTTACTTGGGAGCTATAAACCACTGTGTTGTATAAATTTTTTTCCCTATTTTAGCTTGCGTATTGAGCATTTTATTGATTGTGCTGTTTTTTTTGTTTGTGGCTGCAAATACTTTTACTTTCGTAACTCTTATGATTTCTTTTTGAAACGATTCCATATTTTGCGTAATGATGTTTTCTTTTATTAATGATATTTCCGATCCTGTGTCGATTAAAGTATTTAAATTTACATTCTTCAGTCCCACATTAACAAATGGTAAAATTTGTCGAGGTGGTTGGTCTTTTTGTTTAAACTGATTTATTTGTACAAATTCTTTTGGATGTTGTTAGTTGGTTTTTATATTAGAAACTAGGAAGCTTTTTACTGAAAATTTGTCTCCGAATTGGAGTTATCTATGTCTGCTGGGATGTTCTCTTGTTGATTATGATTTGTGTGCCGCATGGTTATTAGTCACTTGCCTATTCTGATAATCAATTATTTCTTGATAATTCCTTCCCCTACTGCTTCTTTGCTGATCTATGTGGATGTTACTCCCATTTCTACGCTCATCCTGCCTTCGGTCATTACCTTCTCTTCCATAATTCCTTCCATTGTTTTCATATCCACGATTATTGAATCTACCCCTATTATTCGTATAATTGTATCCTCCTTGGTTCGAATAATAGTCTTGTGTTCCTTTGATATTCCCTAACTGGTCGTTATTGTTCCCTAGATTTCTTGTTACCTGCAGCATGCAATTAATATTTTGGATATTTTGTAATACTATACTTTCTGCGATGTTATCATCTAACTGTCTTGATAAGTACTGTACCATAACTGCCTCATTTATTGCCGGCGTAAAATATCTGGTTATCTGTATTTCCGCACAATGTAAATCTCTCTCGATATTCCCATATTCTTATCGTACCTTGATTTGCAAATTCTTTCCTAATCACATTCTGTTGTACCTCGCTCCAATATTGCCTGATGAACATTTCTTTGAACTCTTAACACTTCGTACATTAGTCTTGTTTCAAATTAAACCATAATTCAGCATTTCCTTTTAACATTTTCTTAACTAACTTCATTTTTCTCTTATTATCTCTTATATCTACTAAATATTCTTCTATAGTCTTTAGAAACATCATTGGCGACTCATTCTTTCTTCCTTCGTATTTATAAGGTAATTCTAGTCCCCATAATAAATGTTCTCCATCTCCTATAAACACTCGCCAGCTTTTAATTCGTTAAAATTTTGATCATATTCGTTAAATTTTTCTCGCAGGTTTACGTTTTCCTTAATTACATTTCTACTCATCCTGTCTAACTTTTCCTCCACTTGTTGTTTATTATCTTGTATGTTAATCCACACCTTCTCATTTTCCTCCTGACCGTACATTTGCATATCTATATTCTTCTGCATTTCATCCATTTTCTTATGCAATTTAATCTTATCGTTTTTGAATTCTGTCACTTTTCCTGAAACCTTTCCATGTTTTCTTCCAATCTTCGTATGTCTTCTTTCCTATTTTTATTTACATTTTCTTCTAATTTTTTCACGTTTTCATTCAAGCTTTACTTCCCTTTTTAAACTAAATTTTTATGTCTTCTTTTAATTCTGACTTAATGTTGTTTTCTATCATGTTTTCATTCATCTGCCGGAGAAAATCCAACATTTCACTTTCTGCTACTTTAGTTTCCATCTTCTGACTCGTTTCCTCTTCCTCCTGCTTGTATGGTTTTCCTTGATCTGATATTTTCGTCCCTTCTATATTCTTTTCTTCTTGTGCTTTATAACTTGTTCCGTTGGTCCGTACACCTTACCTGACCTGTTACCCTAACGTCTTTACCTTCCATATAAAATACACGTAAAGGAACCAAATAGAGAAATTTATCTTTTACTGTTTTTATTTCAAATGTAATTTGTCTAAACACTAAATTATCTTCCCGTATTACTTATTTGAATTAACTACACAACTTAATTAACGATTCATTGACTTATAACTACTTTTAGAAATTTAAAACTTAACTGGTAAAATATAAAACTTAAACAAAATTAATTCGCCCCACGTTTCTGGTGCCATAAATTTGCTATGTAATATTACTCTAAAAATTTACTCTGAGAATAGAAACTCAGGGGATAAGGTTCAAGGAATTAGTTTTGTAATGATATTAAATAAAACTCATATTAAGATTTTTATGGGATCTCATTTACTGTTCTAGTAATTAAATTTTAATTCATCTTGTATAATAAGCAACTGTACAACACATTGCGCGCATGCGGATATCTGTTTGGAATACTGATGTTAAATATGTGAATTGGGCGTTCCATTGTTGAACAATGAAATAAATTACTGTTACTGTAAGTACAATTTTATTTCATTCTGAACTGAAGTAATATTATTATATACTTAATGATTAGCGTTCGTATTGGCTGACTGGTATCTAATTTGCTCAAATTCTTTACACATGTAAACATCGATGATACGCATAATTCATAAACATAACTTAAATTACTAATAATAGATTCATATAACTTACAGCTTTATTAATCTTCCTTCTGCTGCTGAAATCTCTAATCGTTGAAGTCCCGTTCTCCAAATCAGTTGTATTGTGGATCCCACGAAGTATGCTAGCACCACAGTGATTGCGATCGACCATAAACTTCTTCAGGTACGTTACTTATTAACTTTTTCAATGAGCACATTATTCTAATATTGCATAATTTTAATGCAATAATTATTGGCATTCAGTTTTATTTATTAACTTTTTCTGATTACACTTTATTTTAGTATTGTATAATTTAAATACAATAATTATCTGCATTCAATTTTTTATTTATTAATGCTTTTCTAATATCTAAAAAATTAATAAACTCGAATTTTATGTTTAATTAATTCTGTTTATATTTATTCATAATTCATTAGAAATATCCATTTAATAATTCACTTATTTTTTTTATTACATTAACCTCACTTAAATAGTTTATCTTTTGCGAATAGGCTTCGTCTTTATAGAAATAAGGTTATGAAACACTTACCAATCTTAAATTTTTATTACATTTTAGGAGCAAAAGTAACATGATCTTAATTCTGATAGGTCATTATACAAGGACATCTTAAAAATATTATAAGCATTAAATTCTACATCAAATTTAATGATCCCCATTTGCCCTATTTCACTTTTAAACTATTTTGCTATGATAATTATCCTAATTATGCATTTTTACATACAGAAATTTACTTATATCTACAGGAAAACTATGGTCATATTCGGATTCTCTCACCCGATAAACATAAAGTTACACTAACTTTAACTTCAACTTCAACAATGAGAAATACTAGCTCACAATCGGAGTTCAAAACGTCCATAACTATCTTCTCAGCACTGTAGTCGTTAATTTATGTGGCTACACTTCCGTTTAACACAACTGTAAATTACTTTTACACTAATTGTTCAGCATTATTCTTCATAATTTCATAAATTATATGAATCTTTTTAACATTGTCTTTATCGTTAACTTTAATCATACAATTTCTTTCATCGACATGTTATCAATCCATACTATTTTCTTTTATTTTTTAGAATTGAGGCAGATTGTGCTACCAGAACAGGCTTTATCTTTTCCAAATGGATATGAGCAAGAATATTAAGGAAAATATATAATTTATTTCTTCCGAATGTGATCGTAAATATTAATGTGAAATTTCTCTTGTATAACCATGATTAAAACGCAATAATTATAAAACTTGAATCATTTAGCTCACAATGTGCTGTAGAACTACATATGTACTCAGTTATATGTTATTATGAATTTATGTAACTTCCGATCTTTATCTTTATTTAATTTTATCACACTAACTCTAATCCTATTACAATTTTTATTATGAACTTTATTTCTTTATAACATCATATTTAAATCAACATATTAATATAATAATATATATATATATATATATATATATATATATATATATATATATATATATATATATATATATCATCACAGATATCATGACTGATCTTGACGAGTCCTTGCCAAATGTAAAATAAGCTAATAAGTGGATTTTGCCAATCATAATACAGTAATTAACAGAATTAGCTGAAATGTATACTGAAAGTGATGATGAATATCCTAATTTTACGGATACTCTTCTAAAAATAATGGAAAGGGCTTCTACATCAGTCATTTACTGATGAAATAAAAATTAATATATGGAATTGCGTTAAAAAATTGCATGACTGACGATCTTAAATTCACTATTTTCCAGAAAATGGCCTTTTGACCTATTTCGGACTATTCCAAAGCTTCCTCGTTCTGAGCAATTTATTATTCGCTTAAAAGTGTAAAGTCTGATGCAGTGAAAGATTTAGAACAATCTATAATAATACAGAATTGTCAAAAATGTTAACTTTGATTCTTAAATTAAACATTTCCTACAAAATTAGAATTAATGTATTTTACTGACTAAAGTGGACATACCTATTTCTTTTTCTAAATCCAGACAGTCCATAAATTAACCGCTTTCGTATATAAATATTAATTTGTTCACTGTAACTGTAATACATGTAATTTTTAAATTGAATTACGTCTTATGCACATGCTTTCATCTAATCTCCTTTTAAATAAGTACTTACCTTGATTATATAGAGTGCGCCGCGCTCAACGGCACGGAGTTGATAAACCAAACGATCGACTTATTCGGAACTAGACCAGGTTTTGTGGGTTGCCACGTGTCTAACCGTCATATGGCATAAAAAGAATGAGTAGGCTCGACTAAACTCAGGCGTACGGTCGGAAGACCGCAGAACACTCGGATGCGTGGATGTTTTGGAGGTATGGCTTAAAATGATAGTAATATGGTTAGATAGGAACCGGATATGAGTAGGCGCCACAGGCTTTAATAAGGAAATAGTCAACAAGTGTTGAAAGGAGAGTAAACCCTGTAAAGTCTGATACAGGATTTACCAAAAAAAAGAAAGAAATAAGAATGAAAGGAGGAAGCCCGATAAAGTAATTTTTATTGTCGATATCCTGACAAAAGAATAACAAAAAAAACATATAAATTAACATTCCACCAAAGCCCACGATGGCAAGCAGTGAGCCTCAGCTTGTGCCCACGACAATTATAATTTAAATTTCAATTAAAACAAATATATATATATATATATATATATATATATATATATATATATATATATATTATATGCCCCCTTCCGGCCGGTGTAAGATCTTACTGTTCGTATTCGCAATTGGCTAATTTAACACATAATCCCATTGGGATGTTTAGTAAGAAAAAAAAAATAAAAAGAATTTAATGAATGAACTTGCTTGCCTTACGCTTCACACAGTATACAGTAAATTGGAAAGCTTGTTCGGTCCACAGTAAATAACTACCGTAACAAACAAAGTAATCAAGAAATTTATAGCAAATAATCTGGCCCGAACAACCTTGTCCACAGAAAAAAGTAATGTACGTAACACATAAAGATTACGAGACAAAATTACAAGTTCATATGAAATTAAATGTTTAACATTTGCAGTAGTTCACGTAATACAGATAATCGTTACACCCGGTATATTGCAATCAAAACAGGAGTTAAATGGTTGGGTGAATGTAGCCACAGAAGTTAGAATTAATTAAGTCAAAATGGAAACTAAACCTGTTTGGGTGCGGTCTATCAAGTCGCTATCAATGATTCAATTCAAGTTTTGCTTGTGATTGAGTGAAAAAATATTCAAAACTGAATTAGTGATTATATATATATATATATATATATATATATATATATATATATATATACCGTTTTAGATAAAAGAATTTTGTGAAAGTGAACTGCTGGAAGTACCTTAAATATATAAATTTAATTAAGAGGTAACAATTGTCAATTATTTGATTACAAAATTAATATTATCAGTCCATTTATTTTCGTTGTAGAAATTCACTAAGAAGCTCCTAGGTGTAATTGAAATTTGGGTGTAACTAGGTGATAAAGAAAAAAAAAAGATCTGACCTTTATTGTTTAAACCATTACTTATTTGATCTAGCAGCCTTCACGTATATGGTCATGGATGTCAGCAAGGCTCTTATGCCTTCCAGCGATAATGTAACGTAACAGCAAAATCTGAGCAGAAAATTTGAGAAGGAATGACGTTAGAAATGTAGGTAGTACAGAGATGCTAAAGGAAGGGAAATATAAGTACGTTGTTTAATTAATTATGACCGTTCCTACCTCTTACAGGTGACCAACGAGTCCGTAGTGAACGTTCAACGTAATTTCGATTGAAGTGTCTTTATATGTAAAGAATTAGTATTGAATGCTTTTATATTCGAAAACTTGAAAACAATTTTAATTACCATGAGGTTATGGAAACATGTGCCAATTACCGAAGATGTGGACGAATGAATAATTTCAATTATATCCGCCTTTTAAAAGGGTTAGTAATACTTTTACTTAACCAAGTATTGCTTTAAGTGAGAATTTTCCAAAAAAATGATGCTTCAGCATCCAGAACCAGAAACGAAAAATTTTCTAGAAACTCAACACCCACCATCAAAGGCGTTCTTAAAAAGGAAGAAAGAAAAATTGTCCAACACCTTAAAAATCAATTTTACAAACTTGAGCAAAATTTGTATTTAATCATTGTTGCCAAAAGTTAAAAATGTGTAGGAAATATATATTTATTATATGTATATGTATTATTTGGCTCTAATAGATCCCAGGTTCCCTTTTAACTGTTTTATATTAAATGATCCGAAATCTTAGAGATGTCGCTAAAGGTATTAAATTTGACTTATTTTAACTAAATAAGAGATGTGCGAAAGTTACATACGTTAATTTAAATGCAATTAGAGATGCGCAAAAATTTGCGAAATAGTGAATTGGAAGCATTCAACCTAAGAATAAATTGCTGTTTTTAGTAAGTAAATTTGGCCAAATGACGAATGTTATCAATAAGAAACGTTTTCCAATTAAACACGTAACAGGGTATATGTGCATTAATAAACATATTTGATATATATTCACCTATGAACACTCATAACTCTAAAGATAACCATAAAGCGAGGAATAAGAAACTATACAACCTTTGCTAGAAGACAGGACGAAACAAACTACTTAAATTTTAGGTTTAAAGACATATAACATAAAGGCAAGGCAAGGTTCCTCTTACCTATCAATACAATCGTTGATGAAATAAATGAATACTTTACTTCTGTTCAAACAAACTCATTGCCTGATGATAACTTATATACTTTTTTTTCAAACAATATATTAAATAATTCTGCACCTTTTAAATTGAAAAAAGTAATTGAATTATGTTCAGAAAGCAATGTATTCAATTTCCTGTAATGCTGTATGTGCTGATGATCTGAATCTAGCTACGATAAAGTTATCATGTACGTTATTATATATTTATTTAAAGCACACAATAAATTTTTGCATAAGCACAAACAATTTTCCCGACTGTTGTAAACTATTAATAATAAAACCTATCTCAAGAACTAAACCTTTTACTAACGTATAGATCTTCGATCGATCAACATTGTGTCAATTCTCTCAAAAATATTTGAAAAACTATTTTCGTTTTAATCTCAATGATCATAGTATTTTGCATCTCACGCAATCCAGGTTTCGATCGGGATATGGATGCTTTGGGCCATTTCTTGACACTAATGACGATATTTTGAAAGCTACAGAAATATCTGCATTAGTTCTGTCGAATTATACTAAAGATTTGATGCTATAAACCATGAGCTACTTTTGTCAATCCTACATTACATTGGCCTTGGGTGTACTGCTGTAGATTTATTTGAAAAAAGGCTAAATCAAGTTGTTGTGTTGATAGTTACTCGGATTATACACTGGTTTTATCAGGAGTGCCACAGGTATCCGGCCTTGGTCCGACATTATAGACGATTCACACGGTAAGTTTATATAACTGTATAAAACATTGCAAGATACAAATATACGCTAATGATACCCAGTTATACAAATCTTTTGGTATACACGAGCTTAATATACATAGGTTTGGTTAACCCAGATATGCCCATACGCTTACGCGAGGTATTTATAAATAGTTTTTTAAAACCGTAGTTGTTTAGAGTACAAATAAACACAATTTATCTGAAAAAATAAATTTTATTGAAAAATAATACAAAATTGAAGCCGTACTACACCTAGTACGGTGGGCAAATGTATGGCAACTAATCAACTATTCTTTGTTATTAAAGAATTTAACATTTTGTGTGGTAGGACAAAAAACACTTTACATGCAGTCGTTTGTTACACTTCGTACACCTAGTTGTGGTTCTCTCATGACAATGCGCGCAACGGGTTTGCTTATCTTGAAGCATTACTAAATGATCTAAACGATCAAAGCGAATATCGATGCCTTCATTACGTGACATGTGACCTTTTGAAGAGTTTTGTTTTTTGTTTTGCACTAATAGCGTAGTCGCAATTCGTCTTCTAAATTTTAGTTGATGTAGTTCTCCCCCCTTTTGCCTATGTAACTGCCAAGAGTTGTGTACTGCCATATCGATGCAGTGTGATATGAGTGGAAAATACCACTTTTTACCTCTGATCGATATTCTATAAAGACTTATGTTTTGGTCACTCCTGTCAACACCTCCCATATTGGCATTATATAAGTTAATCAAATGCGGCTGGGATACCTAAAACATTTTCAAAATTACAAGATCTATGGGCAGAATGGTAATCGATTGGACTTACCTGTATGGATTTCTTTTCTTTTTGAGAAAATCTCTTGACAGCGTGGATTGGATTAATTCCTGCGGCATTTGAACATAAAGTAACAATACTATCATCGTGCCATTTCACGGCAATTATGTTACTATCTTCAATTTTCTTATAGTCGAAACATCCTCTCGCATCATTTTTCATTTGCTTGGAAGTCTTTAGAGGGCTGCTAGGTATGCGATTTTCCCGAATAGTACCTGTATCTTTGAAGTTCTTCTTGGAAAGCAGTTCCAGCAAAGGTAAAATAGAAAAAAAGTTATCAAAAAATAAATGCATATACTGCTTATTTGGCCACCTTTTTCTCAAAACATCTGCGTATTCCAGAACTACAGATGGTCCAACTCCATAACTAGCATACTGAACGCTAATATTTGTAGCTGCACCTTGGTAGGGCTCGAACCAATTAACATAGCCCAATCGTGTTGCCCCTACCCACAATTTATAGCCATATAGAATAGGCTTCCATAAATAAATTGTTTGCAAACATGGCGACCAAAGTATGGAACCATGGCTTCATCAACGCAATGCATTTCCTCGCATTTGCTATATTCTAAGAATTTTTTATTTAGGTGTATAAATAAAGGCCTAACTTCAGCATATTTGTCAGTCGCATCTATTGTATTATTATCTGCTATATGAAGATGAGACAGAATAAATTCGAATTTGTTTCTCAATATTGCCTCGGATACCAATACATTATGAGAGTCTCTCTCGTATTCCCAAAACATTCGTCGCCTAGGTATCTGTATATACCCACTCAGTAATAATACGCCAATGAACGCTTTCAATTCCGACTTTTCTATCAACACATTCTGGTTTCTTTGTTGTGCATACCGATTCGTCTCTGTTACAATTGTCTCTAATATTTCTTCGTCAAAAATTTAAAAATAAATCCGCAGGGTTTTCGAGATTCGCTTGTGCTATATCTGTATCATCAAAATATTGTTGTCAAGTGGCAAGTCATTGTCTTCCCATTTATAAATTCTTTTTATTTTTTGGGTTTAGTTACTTTAGTTCGTAATCGACATTTCAAAACTGAAAGAGGCATTTCATCTTCAGATGAGAAGCTAGAGTCACTCAAATTGTTTTCATTGTCTGATATATATTGCGTAAATTAATTTCTACCGGTGCTCGAAGTTGCGACCCAGGTAAATTATTTAGATTGACAAAATCTTCCGCGCCAGAATCTTCGTCGGTTTCATTTCCACAAGCATTTTCTGGCGGAAAAAGGGTTATGCAATCCACACTCTCTACTACATCTTCATCGTCTTCCAACATTACTAATGCCTCATTCAGAGAAAATCCCCTAAAACAATAATGAAGTGGCTGTATAACAGGGTGGGCCGAAAAAAGTGATTTTTCGAATTGGGAGTTCTAATAGGGAAAAAAAGTTGCCTTTTGGCATCCTTATAATGGGAAAAATATAGAAAAAAATTTTAATACATATCTTCAGTTCGCGCATTAGCGTTAATTTTTGTAAAAAAATGTCAAATCAGACAAATGTCAACTTTTTTTTATTTACGTAAGATAAATGTTTTTCCTGTTCTAATACGTCTAAAGTGTGTCTCGTTAGCATCCTAATAATGGAAAAAATAAAGAAAAATGTTTTCTTAATCATGTTTAGTTCGCGCATTACTAAAAAACACGGCAAATCAGCGAAATTCTAACTTTTAGTTTTATTGACTTAAATATTTTTTTTCTTGCCTTAATACCCCTGAAATGTCTCCATTTAACTATCTTTATCCTTTCTAAGTATGAATTATTTTTATGACGTTTTAAGCTCGAGTGTAGTGACACCGCGCCAATAGACGGCGCCGGCTTCGGTAGGGAGGGCCGGCGCCGGTAGTCTTCTCCATTTCAATGAGCTTCCTTTCAGACACCTTTTTCAACACCTAGACGCTGTAACTACGGGACCAGCTTCATTTTCCGGTGTTATAGGTAAATCATTACCAAGCTGTGAGAAGTTGCCTGTTGTTAACTTTGAAAGGATTCAGTCTGAAGAGATTGATGTTTTAACAACCGATCTAGGTAATGACCAATGATATTGTAAAAGCTATTCAGAAAGGGGAGTGTAATCATGATTTGGCTGTTAGAAATCCAGGACTTTTAAGTCATTTGCGTTGGTTGACTTGTGCCAACCGCGTTCTTCGCCTGTATATTTCACAAACCGAGCCTTCAAGTGAAATCAAGATACTTGTCAGCTATATTCTCAACACTTACGCTCCAGTATGGTTCGATGTGAAAAAGAATCATTCAGTGAAACATGGATCACAACACTTATTAAAAGTTATTCAAACTACAAGGAACTTACCTGAGGATCTCCGAAATGTAATTGACTCAGTGATTCAACGAAATGCCTATTTCGTTCATCCTGAGAATGTGCTGTTGGCTATGGTAGTTGATGAGGTGCCACATATAAGAGAGTTGGCGTACAGAAGAATTCTCAAAGCAAGAGGGCAACCGTCAGATGAAAGTTCAGTTAGAGAGTTTCTACCTCCAAAATTAAATTTTGAAGCGACAAATTACGTGGAGCTAATCGACTGGTCATCTTGTCTACTTTCGCCTCCCCCAATGATGGCGAACGTGACAGACGACAGTATACTGTGTAACGTTATCTTAATTAATTTGGTCACATTTCTAGGATCGCTATTCTATGGAATAAATTGTTTTCATTTTTTTTCTTTACTGTCGGATAGCGTACGTTTGCAGTCTACTTGATTCTCATTGGTGTATTGCGTTCGTTAATCTCGAACCCTTGTTTCCGCTTTTAGTTTCGTTTTTTTTTGTTTTCTGTTTCCGTGGTTGCAAGGATATAGACACAAAAAAAAAGTGAGTTGGATTTTTTTTTTGCTTCACTTGAACCGCGATTCATTGACATGATTTTCTAATTAAAAATAAAACGGATATTTTCCGGATTTCTCGATCAATGAATAATTAATTTTTGTGCCGAACCTGATGCTAGTTCGCGTCACTTAAGTTACGTGATAATTATTACGGTTTTAAGCGTTCAAGAGTGTTGTGTTTCTCCTTATCTAATTTTAACGCTTGTGGTTACCAGCTTACAAGGTCAGTAATTTTGTGAATCATTCCGTCATTTAAGGTTATATTTTCTTTCGTAGCGTTTTTTTTCTTCTCGTTTTCGCTTATTTTTCTCCCTCTACGTATATTACCTACCCACTACCACTTCGAGTTGATCCAGCGTCGTCAATAGAAAAATAACACCGCTGCCATTTTGGATTTTTCTTACGACTGAAGAAATTCTATTTAATGACTTATAAAGAAAACTACTGTCTGCTCACACGAATTTACCTAGTAATTGTTTACTTTCAATATTAGATAACTTGTAGCTAAAATTTAGTCATTTCAATAAATTATTATCTTAGTTTTATAGTCTTCATTTATACGTGAAAATTTCACTGTCACTATTTGCTTATTTGATTTCTTTCTAAATTCATAATTTTGTTTAAGTTTCAATTATTTATCAATATTGTAAACCACTTTACCTTTAACTATGTGTTTGCCTATTGTAACCTAATTTATTAGTGTACCTTCAGTATTCGAATTTGTTGTCAATCAAGTAATTAATGTATCCATTTTCTAGGGCCAACCTATTGTTTAAGGTCCGAATTACTATTGTTTTCTTTTCCATTTAGCTTCTGTAATTTAGGACGTTACTTGCGCAAGGAAACGACACCGGAAAGAAGTTATTTTCAGGTGAGATTATTGATCGCTTGTTTACTTGGGTAAACCGAATTCTGAAAACTTTGTAAGATTAACGTAACTAATATCACTTTTCCTCCTTTTTTTTGTCGCTCGAGGATTAATTTAAGGTAATTTGGATCAATCATTCAATGTTATATTAAAATAATATTTATTTCCTTTTTTTATTAATCAATCCTTACGGGTATCTCTATTACTTGTCAAATTTATGTTACCATTTAGACCATTTATCTGTTTTTGATGGCGATTATAATTTTGTGACCCCATTGTGTCTATTTATTCATAATTTTTCTATGATTATTTAGTTTTTCGTACTTCGAACTAAGATAAATTACAAATATAACTATCTTGGAAGTACGTGGCGTCCATTTTTCCTGATTATTATTTTATTTTATTTCTGTATATAATATTATGTATAATTATTTAACTGTATTAACCCACCCCAATGCCTATTAGCACTGAACCACCGAGCCTTGGCTTTATAAATTTTGTTACCAATTAAAGTTACCGTAACAACTGTCATTTTTGAAAACAAAAGAGCTACCAGAATTTGAGTTCCTAAAATTTCCTTGCCACACACAGGCAGTGGAAAGGTGTGTCAAACTAGTGACCGAGTCGGCGGAAAAGGTGTTTGGTGAAGAAGCACGAGATGGCTTTATCAGAACTACTTTGTTGTCACGTTCTGAAATGCCAAAATTAAGCTACAAATCTCAGTTCAAGGCTTAATTTGTTACCAAAACCATATAAAACGTGGTAAATTAATGCATTTTGTAATACAATATTGTAAATAGCTGTCCTTCAGGGCTGGGTGGATGGGAAGGGCAGGTGGAACTCAGTGCAGCCACTTCCTCGTGGTGAGTTCTGGGTTGTAATGTAATTTTTGTAATACATTACAAGCAAGTAGCTGCAAATGGTTAACAGGAAACATTTTGGATTTAGACAAGAAAACAATGTTTAAGTCAATAAAACTAAAGTTAAAATTTCGCGGATTTGCCGTTTTTTTAAAGTTTGATGTTAATGCGCGAACTAAAGATGATTAAGAAAACGTTTTTTATTTTCCCATTATTAGGATGTTAACGAGACACACTTTAGAGGTATTAGAATAGGAAAAACATATATCTTACATAAATAAAAAAAGTTGAAATTTGACTGATTTGACATTTTTTTTCAAAGTTTGACGCTAATGCGCGAACTGAAGATAGGTATTACAATTTTTTTTTTATTTTTCCCGTTATTAGGATGCCAAAAGGCAACTTTTTTTTTTATTAGAACTCCCAATTCGAAAAATCACATTTTTCGGCCCACCCTACTGTATAAGTGCCCACCGTACTACCACAGATGTATACATCTGTGGTACTACCTATAGTACATTAAAATATAAAGGTTATAAAAGTTACTCTAAAATAATTTTGTGAAATTTTTTTTTTCATTACGCGAATCTTACATGTTTTGTATATATTATATGATATATAACTAAAATTTTAATTAATTTAAAATTAGCAATAAAACCTTACCTTGAAAAACGTATTCCATAATCTGCCATTGTCACAGTTTAACAAATTTCAGCCGCTAATAATAATCACTATGCAGTTACAAACGATAACTTTTACATCCACTCACATGCACTGCAGCTTACTAAATAACCTCAAGCAGTATAGAACGTATTGGGTTAAAGGTTTAAACAGGATTGAACAAGTTGTAAGTGTACTACATGTAGTACGGTGGGCATATCTGGGTAAAGACTTGCATGCATTATACAATACACCTATAAAACATAATTTAAGTTTAAACTCAACCAAATGTGGCTCTATTTTATTTGGTTTTATCCGTGTACGAGACAAAAAAATATCAATTTGCAATAAATAGTATCACATTGCCTTTTGCTAATGTTCTACGAAATTTAGGCCTTTAGATGGATTACGATTTGAGTTTTACTATACATACTACCAAATTAGTCCAAAAGTTCCATTCTACATTAAAGTTATTCTATTCTATTCTTATTTTAAATAATGATCTTAAAAAGTATTATACTTAATTTTTATTTTGCCTAATTTTAATCATTGTGATGTATACAGTTCATGTATAATCTTTGAAAGATAAAAATATCATATGCGAAAGTCTAAAAACTAGTTCCATTTCTATTTAATGTGTATTCATTTCAATACTATGAGGTTTTTAAAAATAACTAACATCTTCTAAGTGTTGTATCTCAATATCGAATACAGTTACGTACAATCGCAAAAGTGTTTAAAATACAGAGTGTTTCATTAAAAAAAACATAACTTTGGAATCAAGCGATCCTTTACTTCGTATACTCCGAGCCGATGCGCGTGTGCCCTGTATATTAAGTTAATATGAATTGGGCACCTAATAAAGACATACCTAATTAAAAACAGATGAATTACACGATGTAATTGACAGTTTGGTTATTTGGTAAGGTATTAAAGAAGTATATATTTATAATAGCGTCAACCGCATATAAAAAGCATGTCACACATGTATGCACTAGTTTAGATTAATTTCTTCTCATGCGGGACTAGCTAGGTATTAATACATTATTCTTTGATGTTTAATTATTACTTTGATACATTTTGTTTATTAGATTATAAGATTTTATTCTACGTAAATGTGATTAGATATCGTTTATTTTGATATAGTTTATAACAGTATATAATATAAGTGAGACGTACGCTTGGAATGATATTAAACAATGAAACTATTAATACTCATATTGTGTTTTGTGAGCGCTATAAAACATACGTAAGTAAAAACTATGGATATTAAAAGAGGTTATTAAGAGTCAGAATTATATATTTTAGAAATTTATCGAAACTAGACGAATTTCCTTCAAATTTTTTGTTTGGAGTTGCATCGTCTGCATATCAAACTGAAGGAGCTTGGAACGTTAATGGTAAGCTAATATCTGCATTTAGGTCACCTGTGCACTGAGCAGGTACCTTTATTCTGAATTTCTAGAGTAAAACAAGCAAAGAAGAAGCAAACTTAAGTGAACAATTGTAAATTTATCTGCCATAAAAAGAAACGTTCGTGGATAATTTGATAAGAAATTCAATACAACATTATATTTGCAACACATAAAAAAAAGTAATAAATACAAAGTACAGGGTTCTGACCGATTATAGCAATCATAACACACTACTTATACTTTACTCTTTAGAAGCAAAACAAATACAAAAAAAAAGATTATGAATTTGTTTACGCTCACTAGCAGAACAATCAATGCACTGTTAATAATAACATGAATTGTTTCAACTGATTTAATGTAAATTTAAATTCAGAATAAAATTTAAACCACTTATCATTTATGAATATGAAAAACCAACCATGAAATATAATGTTATATAAGTAAAGGTTAGCTAGATCTTTAATATATTAAATAATTATTAGTTTGTTTTATGATTGTTTGACTTTTATTGTTAGGTTTAATCTGTTATAGAGAGCTCTCATTTGTCATTACCTTCCAGTCTACATTTACACACTATCAAAGTAAAAACACTACACTTTGAAACCTGATTTTACAAAATTGGGGGCCGATTTGCCTAAAATTTTTATATTTAACAATTGAAATATTCTTGTTTAAAATATGTAAATTCTAAGTGTTTAATTGGCGTAGTTTGAAAACTGTTTTAGTTACAAAAAGGTACTATAAAACGTATCATTTTTCAACACGCTCGTCTTTAAACCTTTATAAATATTTTATTTTCCAATGCAAATCAATAAAATTGGAGAATAAGGCAGTTCGATTATTTCTGAAAATGAAGTTTTCACAAATTGTTTTCATTTGGTAGTAAATACCCCAAACAGGTAAACATGACCAATTCTCACTAAGTTAAGTAAATTTTTTCTTTGTCATAACATTAAGGCATTACCTAAATAACATAAACGTCAAAACTTTACTTAAACTCTACTCCTGATTATAGGGTTATGCGGTTTTGAAAAATGTCCTGTTATTGAATAAGGATGGCAAACCGCAACCGTTGTTAATCTAGGAGAGGCGGCACAAATGTACTATAGCGCATGTTTGTACGTTCAATTTAAGTCAATATATTATTTGTTAGCGAGAAAGAGCGGTATTACTGTGGTATATATATATATATATATATATATATATATATATATATATATATATATATATATATATATATATATATATATATATATATATATATATATATATATTGGTATTAGTGTGACAAAGTCCCATAAATCCTTTATTTAAAGAGATACAAAAAAATTAAATACAAAGATTGTAAGATATCTTCTGGTGCATATTCCAAAAATATTTTTAATTATACAGGGTAGATCATAAATGCTTAGAAGTAATTTAAAATTTTTTTTTAAATAGAAAACCCTATATATTATTACATATTTAGATTCTACATACAATTTTAGACACACTTTATGTATAATGTCCTATACCTAAGTCTTACCGTTTTTGACAAATTTCAAATTTTTTGCCAAAAATGACGTTTGCGGTCCGAAACGTAGGTGGAAATCTTTTCTAAACGAAGCTTTTATCAATTAGTTATGGTTGGTTTCCTTGGAAATGGGGACCTACTCTAATGGGCTGTATTGATATTTTGTAATACATTCATACAGGGTGATCAAAAATGGACAATAAAAAGTAGATTCAAAAAAGATGTTTTCTCGAATATATTTTGATTTAGTACTTGGCTAAATGTAATAAACAAATATCGCATTACGTTCATATATACAAAATTAATTTAATTATGATGCAAGCTATTTAACTAAAATCGGCCTTATAGCTTTTGAAATATACACGTTTAACGTAAGGTGACAAAAACCTTTTTACTTTGATAGTATGTAGGTATAAAAGGTTATGCAAACGACTATTCTTTCACTGTCTTTAAATTAACTCATTACATCATTTTACAACGTATGACAAAGATTCGCCAAGATCGGCCGTGTGTATGTGGGTCTGTGTGGCTGTGTGAGTGAGTGTGTAGGTGTGAGTTTGTATGTGTGTGTGTGTGTTCGTGCGTATGCGGGTGTGTGCATGTGTGTATCAGTGCGTATGTGTGTGTGCATGTGTGTATCAGTGTGTGTGTGTGTGTGTGTGTGTTGTGTGTGTGTGTGTGTGTGTAAGGGTGTGTGTGTGTATGTGTGTGTGTGTGTGTGTGTGTATGTGTGTGTGTGTGTGTGTGTGTGTGCGTGTGTGTGTGCTGTGTGTGTGTGCTGTACGTGTCGTGTTCGCGTTCGGTGTGTATGCCGTGTGCATGTGCGCCTATGTGCTGAGATGTGTGCGTTGTGTCACGTTGCCCTGTGCCCTGATGCTGTGGTGCGCGATTGCGGAGTGCTGTTTGCGGTGCAGTTGCAATGCAGGTACGCGTTGATATGTGCGTGTTTTGTGTGACTGATGTATGGTGTGGTGTTGAACGTTTCCCTAATAAACCTCCCCTTCACTGCAATTGGATTTCTTCCAAAATCAAATCAGCTACACGAGAAATGAAATGAATTTTCAATATAATATTTGAAGCACGCACTCTCGCACATAAGCCTACGCACACGCACGCAAATAAACGCGCTCGCACGCATACGCACACACACACACACACATGCAAAAACACACACTCTGGCACGCACGCATGCAAACGAACACACGCTCTGACACGAATGCATGCAGACACACAGACACACAGACACACAGCCACACAGCCACACAGACCCACAGATACACAGACACACAGACACACAGACACACAGGCACACAGACACACAGACACACAGACACACAGACACACAGACACACAGACACGCAGACACAGACACACAGACACAAAGACACACAGACACAGACTCACAGACACAGACACACAGACACACAGACACACAGACACACAGACACACAGACACACAGACACACAGACACACAGACACACAGACACACAAACACACACACACACACACACAAAGACACACAGACACACAGACACACAGACACACAGACACACAGATATACAAACACACAGACACACAGAGACAGACACACACGACACACAGAACACACAGACACACAGACACACAGCACACAACACACAGACACACAGACACACAACACACAGACACACAGACACACAGACACACAGACACACAGACACACAGAACACACAGACACACACACAGACACACAGACACACAGAACACAGACACACAGACACACAGACACACAGACACACAGACACACAGACACACAGCACACACAGACAGACACACAGACAAACGACACACAACACAGACACACAGACACAGACACACACACACAACACACACACACACAGACACACAGAACACAGACACACACACGACACACAGACACACAGACACACAGACACACAGACACACAGACACACAGACACACAACACACAGACACACAGACACACAGACACACACACACAGACACAAGACACACAGACACACAGACACACAGACACACAGACACACAGACACACACACACAGACACAACACAGACACAGACACACGACACACAGACACACAGACACACAGACACACAAACAACAAACAATACAAAGACACACAGACACAAGACACACAGACACCAAGACACACGACACACAGACAAACGACACACAACAAGACAAGAACAGACACAAAACACAACACAACACACACAAACACAGACACACTACACAACGACAAAGACCAAACACAAACACACAACACACACCAAAGAACACAACACACAACACACAACACACAACATACACACACACACACACACACACACACAACACACACACACACACACACACACAACACACACACACACACACACACAACAACACACAACACCGCACACCACACACACACACAACACACACAACACACACGAACACAGACACGACACACGGACACACAACACACGGAACAGACACCGACACACAAAACAGAACAGACACGGACACGAACGACACACGCAACGGGACCACACACACAGACAAACACGGAACAAACACGACACCAGCACACGACACGGACAACACGAACGGACCAGACACGACAAAGACACACAGACACACAGACACGAACAACAGAACACGGACACAGAACACGGACACACAGACTCGGACCGACTAGACCGCCATCACCGCCACGGACACGACAGGACACGGAACAAACACGGTCACGACACGGGCAGACACAAGACCGACACAGACACACACAGACAAAGCACAGCACAGACCCAGACTACACAGACCAGACCAGAACCAAACACAGACCCAGGCGCAGACGCAAACGCAGACCAGACCGCAGAACACAGACACAGACACGACACAGACACAGACACAGACACACAGACGCAGAACAACACAGACACAGACACAGACAGACACAGACACACAGACACAGACACAGACACAGACACAGACACAGACACAGACACAGACACAGACAGACACAGACACAGACACACACAGACACGACAAGACACAGACACAGACAGACACAGACACAGACACACACAGACACAGACAAAGAACGACACGACACAGACACGCAGACACAGACACAGACGCAGACGCAGACGCAGACGCAGACAGACAGACACGAACACGTACACAGACACGCAGACAGACACAGACACAGACACAGACACAGACACAGACACAGGCACGACACGGACACGGACAACGACACAGAGAACACAGACACGAGACAAACGAGACACGAGACACAGACACAGACACAGACACAGACACGGACACGACCCAGACGCAGACACAGACACGACACGGACACAGACAGGACACGGACACAGACACAGACACAGACACAGACACACAGACACAGACACAGACAACAGACACAGACACAGACACAGACACAGACACAGACACAGACACAGACACAGACCAGACAACAGACAGACACGACACAGACACAGACACAGACACAGACACAGACGCAGACACAGACACAGACACAGACACAGAGCAGAGCACAGACACAGACACGCAACACAGACAACAGACCAGACACAGACACAGACACAGACACGACTAAGTGACACGGACACAGACACAGGCACACACAGACACGACACAGACACAGAGACACGGACACAGACACAGCGACACAGACAAGCACGGACGACAGTACGCAGACGACGGACCAGACGCAGACACAACGACAGACGCACGACAGACGCAGACGACACAGACGCAGACACAGACACAGACACGACACAGACACAGACACAGACACAGACACAGACAGACACGACAGACACAGACACAGACACAGACACAGACACAGACACAGACACAGACACAGACACAGACACAGACACAGACACGACACCAGACACAGATACAGACAGACACGACACAGGCACAGACACAGACACAGACACAGACAGCAGACGACAGACACAGACCAGACACAGACACAGACACAGACACAGACACAGACGCAGACCAGCACGCAGACGCAGACACAGACACAGACACAGACACAGACACAGACACAGACACAGACACAGACACAGACACAGACACAGACACAGACACAGACACGACAACACAGACACAGACACAACGGACACAGGACACAGACGGACTACAGACACAGACACAGACACAGACACAGACACAGACACAGACACAGACCAGACACAGACACAGACACAGACACAGACACACAGACACAGACACAGACACAGACACACAGACACAGACACAGACACAGACACAGACACAGACACAGACACAGACACAGACACAGACACAGACACAGACACAGACACATATAAGACGCAGACACAGACACAGACAGACACAGACACAGACAGACATCAGGCACAGACACAGACACACGACACAGACACAGACAGCACGACACAGACGACACATACACAGACACAGACACAGACACAGACACAGACACAGACTCAGACACAGACCAGACACAGACACAGACACAGACTAGACACAGACACAGACACAGACACAGACACAGACACAGACACAGACACACGACACAGACACAGACACAGACTCAGACACAGACACAGACTAGCACAGACACAGACAGACACAGCACACAGACACACGCAACACAGACACAGACATAGACACAACACAGACACATCAGACACACTCACACACACATCACACACACACACACTACACACACACACACACACACACATCAACACTCACACAGACACTAACATACCACACACTCACACACTCACACACTCACGACTCCAACACACACAGACACAGCACACACACTACACTAACACACTCACACAGACACACACACTACACACTCACACACACACACACCACACACACAGACACTACACATACACACACATACATACACACTCATACACACACTCACACACTACACACACACACACACACACTCACACACTCACACACATCACACACTCACACCTACACTACACAACTCACACACTACACACTCACACATTACACACACACTCACACACTCACACACTACACACTCACACACACACGCACACTCACACACTCACACACTACACACTCACACACCTACACACATCACACTCACTACACACTCCACACCACACACTCACACTCACACTACACAATCACACACTCACACTACACACACTCACACACACACACACACACACACACACACACACACACACACACATACACTACACACACACACATACACACACACACACACACACACACACACACACACACACACACACACACACACACTACACACACTAACACTCTCACACACTCACACTCAGCCGATCTTGGCTGGATTTTGTCAAAATTTAAATGTGTATTTCTCTTTCATATACATTCCTGAACTACTTTAGCCGGTCTATATTTGCGTTTTCATATTTCATATGCAAGAGCTGAACTAACTTTTAAAAGTAATATCGTTTAGTGAAGACGATAATTCTGTTATCGAAACGTTAAATTTGTATAAAAAATGAATTTAAACAGACGATTACAAATCCAAAGTATAATAAGTTTAATAATGAATTGTATTCATGAGTGTTTGCATTTTGGTAAAACAGAATTTAAAAAAAAATATTGCCAAAGCAGTTTTATAAAGCAAATATGCAAATTTCATTTCATTATCATTTTGACGGGAACCAGGTTTAATAAACGTGAACTGTTTGGCTTCATCTAAATTTTGGACCAACCTACGCCATCGCAGATAAATTTTTTAATAGAATTATAATGTCGCAACATTTTTCTTTCTTATTATTGATTAAATGGGGACTAACTATTTATTTGAGCTTAAACTAGTTTTATTAAAGTTTATCAACTTGCAACTGGTGGCTTATATCTTTCTCTATCATTATTTATATGGAACATCTTATCAAAATCAAATTGTGGTCAACACAATTTTGATTATATCGTTTTGCTTGTAGGTAAAGGGAGAACACATGGGACCAGTTTATACTCACCCTGAAAAGATCGTTGATCGCTCAAATGGAGATGTAGCGTGTGATTCCTATAATAAACTTAAAGAGGATATTGCATTGCTAAAAGAGTTGGTGTAGATTTTTATCGTTTTCTATATCATGGTCTAGATTATTACCATATGGCTATCCGCATTATGTGAATCCAGATGGCCTTCGATATTATAATGATCTGATAAACGAATTAGTAGCGAATGGTATAAAACCAATGATTACACTATACCATTGGGATCTTCCTGTACCTCTATCAAATATTGGTGGTTGGGCTAATCCAATATTGTCCGATATTTTTGCAGAATATGCAAGAGTGGCCTTCGCTAATTTTGGAAATAGAGTACCTTATTGGTTAACCATTAATACCGATTGCCGTGGTTACAGAAGTGATGTATCACCACCAGGGCTAGATCCAACAGGTGTTGCAGACTACAGGTGTGGATATGTCACCTTGCTTGCTCATGCTAAAGCTTATCGGATCTATGAAAAATATTTTAAAGAAAGTCAAAAAGGTAACGGTGAAAACGCTATGTACATATGCTAACCGCATTTTTATCAGGTGAAGTGGGAATAGTCTCATTGGATGTTGTTTGGTATGAGGGAGTTACTCGTAGTCTTAAGGATCAACATGCCGCAGAAAGGGCAAGGCAGTTTACGGTACCCAACGGTATTGCTATGAATTGAAGTACTCACTAATTCATTGTTTTAGTCGGGATGGATGTCAAATCCTCTAATCGGCACAGGTGACTATCCGAAAGTAATGGAAGAACGAATTGCTTTTAGAAGTTACAAAGAAGGTTTTTTGAGATCTCGTTTACCAAGCCTCTCTATAGACGACAAAAAGTTAATAAAGGGAGCATGTGACTTTATTGGAATGAACGTTTACACCTCTAATTACGTCAGTGACGTTCCAGAAGAACCGTTTGTTTTTCCAGATTATTACAAAGATATGAGAGCAAAGTTTTCGGTAGATCCAACATGGCCTAATAGCTCTGCTGAATGGCTAAAGGTAAGCAATAAATTGTAATTAAAAAAAATACAATATGATTTTATTAAGGTTGTGCCGACATCTGCTCGAAAAATATTAAACTGGTTTAAAAAGGAATACAATAATCCTAAAATTATTATTACTGAGAGCGGTTTTTCCGATAATGGGGAACTAATCGATCACGGAAGAGTTAACTTCTACAGAGTAATATTAGTTAACATTAGTAGGTATGGGGGCACTTGGGCCAGACAGTTGCGTGCGCAACTGCCTGAACAAATCCCCATGTGGGTTACATTATAGCAAGGAAATGTATAGTGAGAAACTTATGTTATAAAAAGTAAGTAAGTCTGTGAGATCCGAACCGTAGACCTCTGAACAACAAACGGGACCTTAACCGCTACGCCATCGGACCGGTTACAGTATAAACCTATTGATCGTATAAAACAGTATATCTATATATAGCGTACGCACACCCTCAGATCACTCCTACAAACACAGACATATGGTGGGCTCTTTATGGACAGTTTTGTACAATATACAAATCTGCATTCTATAGTGTGTGAGAGAGCGAGAAAAGCAGTAGTGAGGAAGAAACACATGTTGAGTGGGGTCTATGTGGAGAGTTACTATAAAATATATATACGTCTGCACTCTGTAGGTGTGTGTGGTGTGTGTGTGTGTGTGTGTGTGCAGAGAAAGAAAGATAGGTGTTGAGGGTCTATATGGTCAGTTATTATAAAATATATGTCTGCAGTCTGTAGTACATGTAGAGAGAGATAGAGACAGAGAGTGAGAGAGAGAGAGCGAACGAGAAAAGCAGAGGTGAGAAAGGAAGACAGGGTGGGTAGACCTCTGGAGTAACTAACGAGGACTTAAACCATGCGCCATTAGACCGTTTACGGTGTAAACGTAGAGATCGTATAATCAGTATATCTATAGCTTAGCGTAGGCATACACCCTCAGATGAATGTTTCCACTAATTACATTTAACCAGACAAATTAGCTGTCAATCAGATGAATAGTTATGAGAATACTATCAGGGTGACTAATGTATAAATACGCTCATCAGGTACTAAATGACTTAGTTTACTTTTATTGCTGCTACCGTACATCGGTCTCATCGCGAGTGCACATGGCTAATTTTGAAATTGTCAGTGAGCGTTATATGAACATAAAAGTTTCGCTCAACCAAGCGAAAAATTTTGTTTAAACTAAAGAACAGTACTGGAAAGCTAAATGTGTTAGATTGGGTAAGAACAGGAATTAATCAAGTTATTACATACATTATGTCATCGGTTAACCCCGACGATAAAGTGGGATAACCTTTCACGCAGAAAATTTCAAATTTAAACTACCGGGGTGGTTGAGTTTTCGTAAAGCATCCGAAGTGACATTTGGCTCTTGTGGGGTATTTTGGAATCACTACTGCAGAGTAATACTGAGCACGACCACGGACACATTTCATATGGAGGTAACGTGTATCACCGCCAACAGGGAACGGAAGACAGCAGTGTATAACAATTACAATGAAGAATCAACCATGCGACGTAGAATAATTACTATATGCAATGAAGATAACTTATGTTTACCGCGAGCATTAGTAGTGGTAGAGCCCTTGCAGATAAAGACCCGAGATATAATGACATTAGAAAAAAGGATGCACAACAAAAACTGTTTGCACTAAACTTAATAGAAGTCGCTAAGGTTACAATTCCGAGTAAGGGGTGTAGTATTAACGAACTTAGACAGTTTCAACAATACCTTACCGGGTACAACATTACAGTATACCAACACGGCACTAAGGGACGAGAAATGTTATTCGAAGGTGTCGACGAAAAGAAAATAAGATTGCTGTACAACCAAGGACATTTTAACGTTATAAAATCTTTAACATCAGCATTTTGCTGCAGCTATTACTGTGAAAAGTGTCATATCCCGTACAATACTTTAAATAGTCATAGGTGTGGAGCTACATGCCCCTGCTGTAGAAGAGCTCCAGTTTGTGAAAAATTAAGTGAAGAAGTTTATTGCCACGACGCGGTAGAAGCTTTCGTTCGTCCATATGTCTTTTGAACCATAAAGAAGAAAAACGGGGTGTGTCTATATGTTCAACAGTACACAAATGCAGCGTTTGTTTAAAAACATTTAATATTAACAACCGAAAAACACCTCATTTTGTGGGAGGTGTTTTGTAAACAATGCAACGATCATAAACCGGAAAACCATTTTTGTTTTATTAGACAAGCAACCCCGTGTAAAGAGAATAACGACGTTTTATTTTTGTTTTATGATTTAGAAACTCGTCAAGAAAAATCTCACCCCGAAAACCGGCAGTAAAACTTCACGAGGCGAATCTTTGTGTATTTCAGCAAGTGTGCCCTACGTGCTACACACTACCATCATCTCTAGTTATATGCCCCGATGTGGTGTTAGAGAACAAATATTACAAGGTGAATACTGTATCAACAAAATCTTTAGTTACTTGCTGGAAGTAAGAAAATTGTTCAAAAGGTTGTTGTAATAGCCCACAATGGCCAAGGGTTTGATCACCAGTTTATCTTAAACCACACACTAACAAACACACATCTTAAACCGGAGATTATAATGAGAGGGTCAAAAATACTAATGATGAAATTTGATAACCTAAAATTTATTGATAGTCTTAACTACTTCCTATGCCGCTCTCGACTCTACCAAAGGCATTTGGATTAGCGACAGGTATAAGAAAAGGTTATTTCCCCATCTATTTAACATTAAAGCAAACTCCAGTATGTAGGGTCGCTACCTCATATTGATTACTACTCCCCAACTTCATGAAACCCGAAGAAAGAGTTGAATTTTTAAAATGGTATGAAGAAACGCAATCACAGGGTTATATATTTAAAATGTCGGAAGAGTTAATAGAATATTGCCGGTCCGACGTAGACATCTTAAAACATGCTTGCATGTACTTTAGAAGATTGTTTTTGAAGGAGTGTTTGGTTGATCCGTTTGTCGAAGCCATTACGATAGCTTCAGCTTGCAATCTGGTGTACCGAAGACGATTTTACAACCCGATACAATAGGAATTATCCCCAAAGCTGGTTATCGGAGAGTAGACAAGCAATCTATAAGTGCTATACAATGGCTGGTCTGGGAAGAGGACCGTAGAGGTATTTCTATTCAACACGCGGGTAAACAGAGATAGTATGTGACGTATGGTTTGAGAGTAGACGGTTATTGCGAATCATCAAACGAAGTTTTGAGTTTTACAGGTGCTACTATCACGGTTGTCCTATTTGCTTTACAACACGCCGCGATGCACAGCTGTTTGACAATCCACACGATACCATGGAGCAGAGATATGAAAATACTAAATCAAAAGTATTCCGTCTTAAAAACTTAGGATATTACGTCACTGAAATGTGGGGATGTAAATTTTCGCTAGAATTAAAAACAAACCCAAAAATGTTATACTTAAAACATCACCCCCTGATAAGATACGTCCCTCTTAACCCACGCGATGCATTTTATGGTGGTAGAACGGGGTGTACAAAACTAAAATATGTAGCAAAACCCGACGAAAGAATTAAATACGTCGACGTGTGCTCGTTGTACCCCTGGGTTTGTAAATATGGGAAGTTTCCAACTGGTCACCCACGGGTATACGTTGGGAGGGAGTGTGACGAGTTTACTACTAGGCGTGCCTTCCCCAGCGGTATAATTAAGTGTTCAATTCTGCCACCTCAAGATCTTTACCATCCTGTGCTCCCTATGAAGCTACATCAAAACTTATGTTTCCGCTTTGTCGCACATGTGAAGGACTAAGTACCGAGGAATGCTTGCATGATATTAAGGAACGAACACTTCACGGTACATGGTGTACAGACGAGATCGTAGAAGCCGTCAAAGAGGGTACAATATAGTACAGATACAAGAAATCTGGTCATATGACACAACACAGTATGATAAAACAGATAGATCAGGGGTCTATTTTCCGGTTTCATAAATATGTTCTTAAAGATGAAGCAAGAGGCCTCAGGGTGGCCATCTAACTGTACAAATCAAGAAAACCAGACCCTTTACATTGCAGAGTTCCTTAACAACGAGGTGTACAGCTCGAACCCGGTTCTATTGAGAAAAATCCAGCTCTTAGATCTCTAGCAAAGCTTATGTTAAATAGTTTCTGGGGTAAATTTGGTCAACGCGAAAATCAAAGCAAAACTTCAATTATTAATACTCTAAAAGAGTTCTACGATTTAATGTTTTCTCCATCAGTTGAAGTTAATCATATACAGAAATTAACGAGGACACCTAATTGTAAACTGGATATACGCGGAAGAGGCTGCTGAGCCCTTGTTTAATGTAAACTGCGTATTGCAGCCTACGTAACCACACAAGCACGATTAAAATTATACTCGTATCTCGAAGCGATGGAGAGAGGGTGCTATATTACGATACTGATTCTATTTACATTTCAAAAGAATACGGATCTACCGCTAGGAAATATGTTAGGAGATCTTACCGATGAAATTGAACCTCAATACGGTTGTGGGTCTTATATCACCGAGTTTGCGTCAGGAGGACCGAAAACATACGGCTACAAAGTTGATTTACCAGATGGGGCGATAAAGCAAACGATTAAAGTAAAGGAATTACCCTTAACTATGAAAATTTAGGAAAAGTTAACTTAGAATCCTTAATTGACTTAGTGGATGACACAGAACATGAAATTTTAACTTCTACTAACGTCATTAGGCGTACACAGGACCACGAACTCGTGACAAAACCTGAAATTAAAAGACTCGATTAAACATCAACAAACGTCGCAGGATAGAAAACTACGACACGATACCATACGGATATAAGAAAACGAAAATGATTTAGTGTGAAACAATAAAGTGTTATTGTACCAGTTAGTGTAAATACAATCGGATTTTAGGATATATTACAGGTGTATTATATTGTTGGAATGTTTAACCAATAAATAGAATAGATATTAAGATCAAAACATTGTTCAAAACGAGAATAAACCATGAATGTTCATATGTTTTCACTATATATTAGAATTGGAATGTTGCAATAGTACGTTATAGACTTAAATAAATCGAAAGACTATATTAAAATAACTTATAGATCTTTGATGTATGTAAAACTACGTGTATATGTATTCAATGTAATCTTAAATAAAGAAAAGAAAAAAAAAAGCATACTCGTTTCTCACTTATTTCACTCAGTAGTAATAGTAAGCCGATCCTGGACCAGTTCAAGGTCACCCATGTAAATCTTATGGGGATTTATTTCAAGGTCAGTGAGTTTTCTCGTTATGCCAGAACGCGCTCCACGTCTCAAGCATGTTTTGGCGGAGGATTTAAATTTTGGAGTCACTCGCCCTCTGGTGGTGAAATCGAAGCTTTTGGAGCTCAAGGTCAAACTTTAAGCGGGAGATTTAAAATGTAGTTGGTCAAGGTCAAAGCTAAAATAGAAGTTGCAAGGTAATCATAAATCAAAAATAGTTTTGAAGGTCAAGGTTATTGACTTACGGTGGTGTCATATTTCTTAGAAATATAAGGTCAAGGTGAAAAGCTAAAAATAGAAGTTGCAAGGTAATCATAAATCTAAAAATAGTTTTCAAGGTCAAAGGTTATTGACCTACGCTGGTGTCATATTTCTTAGAAAATAAAAGGTCAAGGTGAAAAGCTAAAAATAGCAATTGCAAGGTAATCATAAATCTAAGAATATAATTTTCAAGGTCAAACTTTTAGGCGGAAATATAAATTTTTGGGCTGATCATCATCATCATATTTTATTTCTAGTCAAGGTCAAAAGTAGGTATTTAACTAGTTTAAGCATGTTGTAATATGTAGGACGCATATTTCTTATATAAATTGCAGCGAGCTGTATGTTGAGATCAGTCTGCAACACGTAATTGTTAAATATGGAATTAACAGGGTTAAATCAAAGCACCTATTGCAAACCCTTTAAAAATGCGTGCGAGCTCGATATATCGAGAAAGTATAAAGTAACGAATATGGATATAATTAATACTAAGTATGGTGAACGTATAGTGATAGAAACGGGTGATTTTAAATGTGTATTGCCGGAACGCTTTTATGTGTATTTCAAAAAAGAAGAAACACGAATTGAAGAATTTAAAACACTCCTAAACACGAAGGATGTGTTTATAAGTAGTTTGGGTGCAGCTGGCAAAACAACAAACATAACATTTTCTTTTAATAGTAGCACCCCTACCATATGTAAAATTGAAATACTAGAATTATTTTCTTAAACAGTGTTTAGTCATAGTGAAATTGTGAGCAAGTAAAGTCATGCAAGTAGCAATAAAATCATTTCTGGAACGATCAAACTCAGAAGTTCACCGTTATATATGGATACCCACATCATTGCAGTAACAATCTGAATAATAATTTAACATTTTGTTGTTGGTGCTGTCAAAATAGTGATGGTAGTAGTAAAATGAAGAGAAACATGATGAAGGTTATTCTTCTGCTAAGACTGACTGGACATCATCATTTCAATATAAGGATGAAGTGTATAAACAAGCAGCTAAGGAATACTTAATCGATTGTACTTATTATAAACTATCGAACGATACTCATCATGCAAAACATCTGGAAATTGGATACAGTACACACCTCAACCTTGCACCAGTGGTGCGTATTGGTGTGTAATTGTATCAAAGCAATAATGTGGTGTTGGATATGAAGGAATGGAATGAGCTTCTAAGATGGTATTCATATGTAGAATTACAATTTTTCCGATCCCAAGAAATTGAAAATAAAATTGATTGGTCAAATGTAAACGAAGAAGAAGATATAATCTATGATCAACATTATGAATCTCTATCTAGTAATCTTGGTATTTATTACAATTGGGAATTAACTTAAAGGATATGACAGAATTTTGAAAACTGTTATGATAGAAAACTTACAAGTGCTGTTCTTGCACATTCAACTCACATAGTATAGAAGAACTATTCAATTTAAAGGATATAGTAAGCTATAGATTGGAATTTCTTGAATCTTACAATCTGGTGTGTTTTATGAAAAGTTCATAAACAAGTTGTTGACTACCGTCGTTTTCGTGAGAAAGAATTCGGGTGGTGTGATGATGACATTTATAAAGATATTGATGATGTTATAAATGCTAAGTATAATATTAATTCACATAACACTGTATGTTTAATGGAAATTTTGTATTATCGTCCTGCTTATCTAATGTATAGCATTTACTGAATAAAGAAATAACTATGATTTGTTTTCTCAATTTAGGTATAAATACCCCTTCTATCCATCCATGTAAACAATGCTAGTTAAGAAGCGAAAGAGTGTAGGTGGTGGTGGTTTGGTGAATGGTCTAATCAATAAACTTCCGTTTGAATTACATTTACCTGGTTACCAGTATTGCGGTCCTGGTACAAAGTTAGAAAAACGACTCGCACGCGGTGACCTCGGTATTAATCAATTAGATGCTCAGTGCAAACTTCATGATATCAGTTACAGAGATTACCGAGATTTAGAAAGTAGACATAAAGCAGATAAAATTTTGCAAAAAAAGCTTGGGAGCGCTTTAAATCATTAGACGCAACGCTAGGTGAACGAACTGCAGCTTTAGCAGTCAGTACCATCATGAAAGCAAAGAGAAAATTGGGAATGGGGTGTAAACGTCGATCTAATATGAAGAAGAAGAAGAAATGCAATGGTGGAAATTTATTGCATTTACGAAAGACAATAGCTAAAAAATTAAACCTAACGGAAATTTCACAGACACAATAAAGTCAGCGCTTTCAACGGCAAAACGTGTGGTGAAAATTTAGGAGGAAAGAAAACATTAAAGTTCCTAGAGTAATTCCCCTACCTAAACAAGGAGGGTTTTACCATTTCTTATTCCGTTATTCGCAGGATTATCAGCAATCGGTGCTTTAGCTGGCGGTGCATCAGGAATTCTAAACCAGTCAATGATGCTAAAATGCTAAAAATTGCAGGAAGAGACATCGCGCCATAATCGCATGATGGAATCGGTCGCTATAGGCTCCATGAATAAGAAAGGCGGTGTACTATATCTAAAACCAAACAAATCTGGTGGTGGTGCATTATACTTAAAACCGTTTCCAAAAAACTGAATAGATTACCCGAAAGACCGTTAACGGATACTGATTTAAAGAAATACTCCAAAAACGTACCGTACTTTAGGGATATTTTTATGAGAGATAGCATACCTAAATTGCCACGGAAAAATGAATCTGGAATTATTAACTTAGATAGCCAAAGAGGGCCAGGTACCCATTGGGTTTGCTACAAAAAGCGTGGTAAAAAGGTATGGTATTACGATAGTTTCGGTAATATTCGACCACCAAACGAAGTGATTAACTACTTTCGGGGGTGTAAAATATATTATAATTACAACCAAGATCAAGAGTTTAATACAATTATTTGCGGACACCTATGCCTACAATTTTTATATAAATAATCAGCACAACATCAAATTTTCTCAGTTATGTCAATAACATTCAGTTTAGAAGGTGTTGGTAACACAGCTAGCTACAACTTCTATCCACCGATAGAGCTAGATTTGGGAAGAAATACGTTATTGGATTGGTTGGATTTTACGGCTGCAACAGCATTAGAAACATTTATGCAGGCAACGATAGATTTTATTTTAGAACAAATCCATCTCATTTGCAAGTGATTAATATTCCACACGGTGCATATGAGTTAGATGAAATTAACGATTATCTAAAATCTAAAATACCCACAGAAAAGTTTAGCATTAGAGCAAACAACAATACACTTAAATGTGAGATAAACAGTTCATTTGAGATTGATTTTACTAAAGAAAATTGTATTGGGCGCATGCTAGGGTTTGAGTCTAAAATATTAGAACCAAATATTTTACATACATCTGCGTTAGACATTCAAATACTTAGACACACTAATCTACACATAGAGTGCAACATTATAAAGGGATCTTATCGAAACGGGAAACCTGCTAAAGTATTATATGAGATTGATGTTTCAGTTCCTCCAGGTTATCGTCTAGATAAAACTCTAAGCAATACTCACTATTTAGAAGTAAACACTGACTAATCAAAAGGGCGAATGAATAGACTTTGCTGAAAATGAACCATTCACCGTACGCTTAGAACTAAAAAAACATGGGTCTGAGAATTAATCCAGGACCAATTCCATCTTTCAAAAACTCATATAAAAGACATCATCCCTACAGTAAGTCATTAATTAGTCATCAACCTTCATTGCGGTTAACATCTGCAGAGAAATACTTTTTAACGTCAATTGGTTTAAAAGTTCTCAACCACAATGGCAGAATCGTTAAACGTCTTTCAAAACGTACATTTTGATGATACTATAATTAAATCAGATATTCACACTTATCTTCCATATGGATCTTCTAAATATGGACCTTCCGAAGAAATACGAATCTTAATTCAAAGTCAAGATCTAATTACGGCTACTTATGATAGTTTTCTGTACATAGAAGGTAAACTTGAGCTCAAAAAGAAGATGAAAGAAAAGCATGCAGCTTAACCAACAATTTCCCGAACTTTCTTTTCGAAGAAATTCGTTATGAGTTAGGTGGTCAAGAGTGGATGTTTGTAGAAACCCAGGAATAACATCTACGCTTAAGGATATATTTCTTATACGGCAAGCAAAAGCAAAGCACTAAGTCATTTAGGATGGTCACCAAAGAATGAAGAACCATTACAAGTAGAATTCGATGAGCAAAATGGAGAAAAATCTTTTACAGTATGCATACCATTGAACCACATATTTGGAATAATGGAGGATTATCGTCAGGTAATTGTGAATATGCGCCAAGAGTTGGTTTTAATTCGATATAGAAGCGATACAAACTGTTACTATGGTGAAGTTGATGCCGCAATAACCTTAAATAAAATTCAATGGAAAGTACCGCACTTAACACTTAGTGATGCTGCGAAACTTAACTTGTTTCAAGGAATCAATAAAAATTCTATTATTACTGTTCCATTTCGACAATGGGAGTTGTATGAATTGCCTGCTTTAAAACAAGCAACCTCAGACATATGGCCGATAAAAACATCAACGCAACTGGAAAAACCACATTGGATAATTGTTGCATTCCAACAAGGTCGGCAAGGGCCGGAAATTTTGATCACATTAACATCAGAAATCTTAAAGTACATCTGAATTCTGAGTATTATCCATATGAAGCAATGCATTTGAACTTCAGTGCTAACCAATATATACCTGCCTATCGCAATTTTTTGAAATTTCGATGTGATTACTATGGTGAAGATGATAAAGATGCATTATTCAACTATTCCGAATTCAAATCATGTCCAGTATTTGTAATGGACTGCTCTAAACAAAATGAATCATTAAAAAACTCAACAGTGGACATCAAATTGGAAATGGAATCTCTAACACCTTTCGATAATGGAATCGTTGTATATGGTCTTATTCTCCATGATGCTATTGTACAGTACAGTCCACTCACCGGAGAAGTGAAAAATTATAATTATTGTTGTATAGTCTAATATATAAATAAAGATGTTGTAATTATTCGTTTAGTTTTATTTCATCCATCAAAGATGAAAGTAGTTGCTCAGAAACAAAAACTCCCCATTCAAAATCATGACTTTGATGAAAAGTCTATTACTTCAAAACATGGTGATTTACTTCCTAGTAGTATACGTGGTATTATATGTGTGTGGTAAAACAAACGCAATGATCAGTCTGCTTACTGAAAAAAATGGTTTGAAATTTAAACATGTATACGTATACTCTAAGTCACTGAATCAAAACAAGTACAAACTTTTACAGGAAATCTTACTTCCAATGAAGGACATAGGTTACTTTACCTTCAGCGACAATCAAGATGTGATTGAGCCTAATTGTGCAAAATCAAACTCTATTTTTATCTTCGATGATATCGCTTGTGAAAAGCAAAATAATATAAGGGCATATTTTTCTATGGGTAGGCATAACGATATTGACTGTTTCTATTTGGGTCAAACTTACAGTAAAATTCCAAAGCAATTAATTCGTGATAATGCGAATCTAATTATATTATTTGAGCAAGATGAATTAAACTTAAAACATGCGTATGAGGATCATATAAGTCCCACCATAAGCATGAAATTGTTTCAGGACATGTGTTCAAAGTGTTGGGTAGATCCGTTTGGTTTCATGGTCATAAACAAGGATGCTGAAGTTAATAATGGTCGCTATAGGAAAGGATTTGATGAATATATAATACCTTAAACTGGTTTCAGTAGTAACTGATCTGTTTAGGTATTAACAGCTATCTGTTTAGTGTAAACAGCTACCTGTTCAAGGTGAACCGGTACCTGTTTGTCGCAACAGCTACCTGTTCATGGTAAACGGGTACCTGTTCATTAAATCCGTTTTGGTATATAAGGTGATATATATATATATATATATATATATATATATATATATATATATATATATAATACCTTAAACCGCATTCAGCATTGTAAACAGCTACCTGTTCAAGGTGAACCGGTACCTGTTTGTCGAAACAGCTACCTGTTCATGGTAAACGGATACCTGCTCATTAAATCCGTTTTGGTATATAAAAGAATATATATATATATATATATATATATATATATATATATATATATATATATATATATATATATATATATATATATATATATATATATAACATTCTGCAGTTTAGTAACTGATCTGTTTAGGTATTAACAGCTATCTGTTTAGTGTAAACAGCTACCTGTTCAAGGTGAACCGGTACCTGTTTGTCGCAATGGATAACAAGGAGAGGATATTAAAGAAAAAATTATTCAGGCTCGTAAAATAATACGGCAGAAGTATAACAGTATTAAGACTGCTCGCATTGATAATGAAAGAACATTCGAAAGTACTTATAAGCCGTTAATAGAACCTCTAACTGAAATAGTAAATAAAATCGATAAAAAACACCTAAAAGGAGGAGGTCATTGATGTTAAACCTAAAAACTACTCGTACTCATATTTCCAAGGAAGCATGCTACTATCCCCACTAGCCCGCTAGCTCAAGTTCAACGGACCCAGGTCTCACTCCATTAGGTGATTCAAGTAAAGGGTGCTACTAGTCCACTAGCTCAGCTTCCGTTTTTCAAAGAAATCCTCCCCAAGTCTTCCATCTTTCTTAGAAACATCCGTCATGGGAGAGATTAATACTGGGAGGAAGAAGAAGAACTGTCTAGTATCGCAGATGATTCCCATAATGAACCCATCTCAGAAGAATTTCTCGAGCAGTACAATGAATTGCCACGTATATATGTTGAACGTATTTTAAAGAATGCTGAAGGTGATATTGATCATACGTATGGAGTCCACTATGATACCAAAACTGATAAATGGGCAATTGGTAATACACCCATCACAATTAAAGGAGACGATATAATGATTAAAGGTGTCATGTATAAAGGGACTCCTGGATTATATGATCTGCTTATTATGAATGAACCCGACTTAAGTCTAGTAAAGTCAACAGATAGAAAAAATATAGAACTATTTTAGAGGCTACGAATGTAGTAAGGCGTGATTATGACGTAAGTGCACAGATTCGAGGAAGCCGCAGCAAAAAGTATACACAAATAATCAAACCCTTGCTGTCATCATCACCCACCACAACCATGGGAGGAGGTGGAGCTATGTTTTTTAAGGAATTAACAAACAGACCCATTGAATATAAATATTGGAATGATATACATGAACTAATTCGTGATCTGGAAGTATTGTGGGCAGAAAAATTGGCAGGAAACACAGGTGTTGTAAATGACATAATATCAATTGTAGAAGAACTATATGAAGATGGATACATTGAAAAACCGAACAACCGCTTTTTAAACAATATAAATGAGAATGCATTGATGTCGACATGTCACAACTAAAATGCCCTTGACAAATTTGGACGTTCATATGTCCAGTATCAATTAAAGAAACTAACCCCTCAGTTTAAACAGATTGATGCTAATCAATTTGATATTGAGAATAAGAGACTCAGCAATGTGGCCAATCCATAGATCCTCAAGATGTCATCACTAGACAATATTATGTATCAACAAGGTTCGATTTGGATGGAAATCGTTTGACACAGTTAGCTGACCCTGAAGAAGATGGTGATGCTATAAATAAAGGATACCTTGATTTCTGTTTACAAGCAGTTCGGAACACTTTCAAAGGAAACGCCAACGCTTATCTAGCGCTGGAGGAAAAACTACATCAACTTAAAGAAATTGTGGATAAATTAGCACCATGTCCAAATTACAACTCGTCAACGAATTGCACAAACCTGCACGAAAAAATTTTAAACGAAGGCGAACAATAATTAGAGGTTTTGATGATCTTTGGCAAGATTTAGCTGAATTTAACACATATGCCAAACAAAATAAGGGTTATAAGTATATATTAGTGGTCATCGACTGTTTTTCGAAATACTTATGGACTAAAGGATTAAAAACGAAAACAGGTCAAGAAGTTACCAAGGCCATGCAAACAATCTTCGAAAAGGTCGGAAACCTACCAATTTGCAGACAGATGCAGGAAAGAATTCTACAATGAGCATTTTACTAAACTAATGCATCGTTATGGAGTCAATCATTACTCTACCTATAGCACAAAGAAGGCTGCAATTGCTGAACGTGTTATCAGAACCATTAAAGGTGCTCTATATAAGTCATTCAGCCTGCAAGGTAAATACAAATGGATTGATACAATTGATACCATAACTATGGATTATAACAATCGTAAGCATAGAACTATTAGAATGAAGCCCAAAGATGTTGGTAATCATACAAAGCTAGAGGCTTACACTAACATAAAATATTCGATAGGAATCGATATTCTGTCGGTGACATAGTACGAATCAGTAAATTTAAAAATATTTTCGCCAAAGGATACACCCCATTGGTCTAGTGAACTATTTAAGATTGTGAAAGTTCGCATTACTAACCCCACTACATACATGCTGGAAGACATGAAGGAAATCCTGTACTGGGAGGGTTTTATGAACATGAATTACAAAAACAAAGTATCCCGATGTATATCTAGTAGAAAAAGTGCTTCGCTCCAAGAATAATAAGTTATTCGTAAAATGGTGGGGATTGGATGAAAGATCATGGATCAATAAGGATGATATTGTTTTATAACATTTAACCTGTATGAAACAAATTACTTATATATTATATATATATATATATATATATATATATATATATATATATATATATATACATATATATATATATATATATATATATATATATATATATATATATATATATATATATATATTTGTAGAAAAGGATGTAGCTCTTAGATGAAATAAACACACACACAAAAGAATAGTATTTTATTTTTAAATATTACATTTATTTTAAAATTTCATTATCTTATAAAGTGAACCTAAAGTACTTCTATAATCATTTAAATTACTGGATGGCCATATACCCGAATCTGGTCCACACCTCCATCCCAAGCAGGAATTTGAATTTGTTTCACCTTTATTGATGTTGTCTAGTATCCAGTAATAAATTTTGTGATGTTCCTCGTTTTCCCATGGTTGAAACTTATAGTTAATGTTTTGTTCTAATAATATTTCAATCAAAATATCGAGGCATTTGTAATTAGCATAATATGCTGCTTTCTCAATACATTCAGTTATAATAAATAATGTATCTTTATAAGCAGAATTAATATTCTCTAAGCTAGATTTAACATTTGTTGAATCGTCATCATCACCCATAATAAGTTGTATACATACATTTTAAGCGGTACGTTACCAAGTAAATTCATATCATCTAAGATTTTATCAACTTCATTAAAAGTTAATGAATTGTAACCTTTATTAATGCACAATTTGTAAAACTTTTAATGCTATTGTCAATTTAATTTTTTATCAAATAATGTCTTAATAATAACTTCATTTGCACACTTTGAATTTATAGCACACCAGTTAAAACACTCATCAGGAATAATAATATGTTGTAGTATATGCAATACAAAGCTTTCGAGGAACACTTCCCCATCAAAGAACGCTTCAGGTACTTTCTGTAGATTTGATCACTACTGCCATAGTTCATCATGCAGTTTATTTTCAAGACTGCTCATAATTATTGTTTTCTGAAACAGAAGTTAAAGTAAAGTTAAATCCCAAGGTCTAGTATCTGTGAAATTGAAATTTACCAATCGTTTATCATCGTAAGGACTAAGTATTACTTTATTCTGTTTTGTAAACACATCATGTCTTTTGACCTTATCAAATATTGATATCTCCTTATTACGTTACCATCAAACAAAATATGTTTATAATCATTTATCGTGATCTGTTTGATGCTTGCATGGTAGAACCCTTTGATTTTTACAACATTTTATCAAGCAGTGTAAGCATACATTTTGCACGAAGTCCTACAAATTCCAACATAATTGCGCCATGATTTTCATCTTTCATTAAGCCGGGGACTTTTTATTTACTAATGGAATTCCAAAGATATTTTCAGGACTATAGTCAGATGTATCGAATTTATCAATGTCTTCTTTAATGTACTCATAGATATCAGGAACCGAAAATGTGTATATAAGGCTATCTGTATCTGTGTACAAGAGCTTGGAATTATTTGGAAACTTAGGTCTAAAACACTGAAGCCTGCATATATGGGTTTATTTAGATATACTTCCAGCTTGTTCATTTGAATGATGAGCATATCATTGCTAAATATTGTACAACTATGAAAATTTGGTTTTGATATGTAAGCACGAGCACCATAGCGACCCTCCCATTTGGTTACTAAACGTATATCCTTATGTTTACGTACATTTTCCATCAGCTTCCCAAAAACGCTATTAATCATTAATTTATAAAAATTCTTATCAAATTCATTTTGAGATTGCTGACGCATGGTGGTATTTAAATCGATATATTTTTTTAACCATGGGGACTGTTTAAAACGTAATATACGATGCACTTTTACCAACTTTAATCCATATTTTAAATATACTTTCAAATTTCTGTAATGAATTACGTAATTACGTTTTGGATACAATGTAAGTAATAATTTTTTTATTTTAGAATTTGAATCAGGTACGGGTGGAACCATATGTTCGTGCCAATGGCGATCACTGTGACTCTCATGTAATTCTATGGGGTAATCTAAATCACACTCGACTATATAGCCAATTTCCGAATCATCAGGATGGTTTATTAAATCTAAAGTTTCAAAATTATCAACAAAGAAAAATCACCAAATGGTAGAAATTCTGACATGGTGGCTCCCATATAAATTATTTACGTCGTAGTACATTAAATACACAGACTTTCGGAAGTGGATCAAATTTTTCCCCATGTACTTACTGTTAGCTTTAGCATACCGATTAGAACATTGAGCCACCACCCTAATTCCTCTTTCAATAAACATTAGCATATCAATATCAGTAAATAGTTAACTTTACTTGTGTAATTTTAAGCATAGCATCGAATGCTAAACCGGGGCTGTATAATAGTGCAGAGGATCAAGTTTGTAAGTACTTAAACAAGTTTGCCGAAAATTTTCGAAAATATCAGCTAAAAATAGAACGTCCGTTTTAAATACAAATCTGAGTACTCCCCTAACGATCTAATATGAAATTTGTTCCAAACATTAACCGTGTAAAACTAACATCATTGATTCCGTCATTATTAAGATGACTAAAAAACGCTTCCTTAGGGTATCCTGGTTTCGTCTAATTTATCCCACGTATCAATATACTCATAAGGAAACACCTTTGCGAACTAGTAGAAAATTCTTCTTCATTGTTACAATTAGCTCGGGTAATAACTTTTTACTATTTTCCAAATAGTTTGATAACTTTTCAATACTACTACTCATAAATCTGAAAGAGTCAATAAATCTAAACTTAATTTTACTACCTTCTATTACTTTTTGTGAAAGATATATCTTTCTTTGTTTATGGGTAGTGAAATCGTACCGGGAATAGTAGCCAATTCTCTAATGACGAAATGGCTATCATAACCTGACAAATTATGAAATACCGGTAAGATGTGAGAGTCTTTATAGTTTAGGTTACAATTCTGATGTGATGCTCCTCGAAATGCTCCAGTGAAATGGTTATGGTCTCTGACCTTTATATCATTATCTGTAAATGGTTTTCGCAAATGTGACAAATCGTGGTGCTTTCAAAGTGTTCAACCTGATTGTGAGTTAAAGTACCCATAGGAATTATTTTATTGATGATTTCGGTGCTCCAATGTGCAATACTTTGAAGCTCTTTAACAAACCATTGAATGCAATCATTTCCTCTATAAAGCCTAAATCGAGATAAAGAATCATTGTATGAACACTTTAAGTAGTAAGCAATGCTAAAGGGTATATGTTTGGAATGAAATAGAGTTACCTCAAGTGATGTTAAATTTGTACACTTTTCTAAATACTTTCTAAATCCGCATAAATTACAAACGGTACCTTTTCCTGAAATGCGAAATTTTTGAACTGCAGAAACATTTCCGCTTCGGTAGGCATCCTGACTGAACATTTATTAAGTTGATGACAGAGAGTGACATGTTTTTGTAGAAGGTGATCTGAAGAAAAGTGATTCAAGCATTGATAACAAATAAACATCTTGTGCCTACTCGATAGTTGTTTAGAAAAAGAGCTGACATATTTTTAATCCACGTGAAATGATAAACAGTATTATTTTTGTATTAATAGCATCAGCAGTAGAACCCTCAGAATGACAATTAGGCGAAAGTACTAACAGATTTATAGGTTCCTGACACTATTTTTCTGATTTACACTTAATACTAGCGGTAATACACCTTTCCCCTGAATGCAAAACAAATTAATGGAGAGGTTGTTTAATTTTTCAAATTTTTTTACATCATCTATTTTAATGGGGAAGGGAATTGAACCATAATTCAAAACATCTCTAAAATGAGGATAACTGTAAACTCTATCTGAATGAAGTTGCACTGGGTATAATGCCGAAACAACGGCCCACAGGAAGCAGTACTCGTCATCGTTCTTAACATTCACTACCGCATGCTTTACTGCTATGAAGTAAGGAACTTTAACGTAAGTCGAAAGTCCACCTCTAAATGGAGTATAGCTATTAATATTCACCTTTAAATGTAAAACTTCGTGTAATGCCCAACCGGAATCCCTTTCGGAAAACTCCTCTAATTTTTTTTGTAATTTGTAATAAACGTTATTGTTATACCACTCACGCAAATTGGTGGTAATATCGATGACATAATTTTTTATGGCAAATGTCTTCAACTCAATAACATGATTTTGAGGTTGCATGAAATTGCAGGCTAAAATGACATTGACCTTTAGCATCGTTTGCCTTAGCATTACTTTAACCTTTCGCGCAAAACTATTGTATGCATTTTGTAAAAAAATAAGAGGGTCCTTAATGTTTGCTATATTGACTATAATGCCTGTAAGTAACCTACCACTAAAACATGAATCTATAGAGTACCAACTAATTTATGTGTACGTTTTTAGTGATACCACTACCTGTTTTCTCTGAAGCGCTCTTTAACCGTTTAAGTCTCACAAGATAACACTTTAACAATGATAAATTACTTTCAAGTTTAAGCAAATTTTCACTTGCTTCTAAATAAATTTTATTTTGAATTATATCTTGGAATAGCTTAATATTAGTGTTAATTATACGGATGTGCTTTACAAATTCATTTTTGGTTTTTAACAATGGAATAATACGTGTTGTTAAATTAACAATATCACTACTACGTGGTACAACCTCACTCATAGTTACCTTCAAAACTGTATCCAACAATGCAAAATATGAAGCACACGATCACACAGTCATGGACTTGTAGCAAATATTTTATTTATTATAACTGATAATTAAAAAAAAATAATAGAAGTACTTTAGGTTTACAATTACAAATATTACGAGTGCAATAAACTGACTGGTACAGAAATACTGTTTTTCGGTTTATATAGTCATATAAGCCCCCCATTCAAGGTTAAATATCACAAACTTGTTATAACTTGTATTTGACCTTATGCAGCATACAAAACTCGACTTATATGAAAATGAAATTTGATACTTTCACACTCTTTAGTTCATTGCCTTTAGATTGCGTATTCCCAAGAGCTTCAGTTCAGAAAGATGCAGATATTGCACTTTCTTTAGTATTATCTTTAGTGGACGTTTACTGGTAATATCTAATAACCTAACATTGCTGACATGGCATGAAATACCTTTTCATGTCTAGATTATGATGCATTCCTTAGAGTTCATCACCTTTATTTGCAAGCTGAGATCGTTACACTTACCACTTCCAGTTGTTACCAATTTTGTTGACGTTAACAGATCTATGTGTATATAATGTGAAAGTTTTAATTGAATACTCATTCATTGCATGAAATTAGTAGTAATGGCTTCAGCTAATAAAAGGTCTAAATTATCGTTAAAAACAAAAGAAAAACCATACATTTTGCATAACGTTTTGGTACAACCATCAACAACAAACATACAAAGAACCCCAGCACCCTTCGAAGAGACCCCCATCATCTCAATAAGAGATAGTGATGTAGAGGACGAATTTTCACGGTACTTTGAAAAGTAAGCATAATTTAATTAAAATGATAGTCCCCTAATTAATTCATAGAGTACTAAATTTATTTATCTTTTCAGCATCACACCAGCAACAACAGTTTTAGCAACACCTCCACCACTGCAAAAACTTCAATACGGAGGAAAAATTTAGCTCTGATAGAGCACTTCACCCAGCATGAAGAGCAGAACCCACCAACCCTGCAGGAGTTTAAGACAAAAGTGTAGAGTGGTTGCGAAAAATTTATAGTGACTACATTAATAGTGAGGCGATTGTGATGGAACGAGTAGGAAAACTTAGTAATGAACTGGCAGAGGCTAATCGTCATTTAGAGTGTGTGCGGAAAAACATTAGAGACAGTGAAAATATTTTGCGTACGTTGGAGATTGAAGTGTGATAAGTACATGTGTTATTCGATGTAAGTTAGTAATTAGTTTTTGAATAGTAGGATATGTAATTGTGTGCATTATTATTATTTGTTTTTTGTAAATGTTAGTAATTAACTTTTGTACAAATGTGTAGTGATAGTTTTCATTTAATGTAGTATTTTGCTTTATTGTAGACCAATATTATAGTTTTTAAATAAATAAAATGTTTTAAATTCATGTATGCTTATGGTTTTCCTGAAAAATGAATATACAGTAAGGATGGTAGATAGTAAATCTGTTTTAAAACAATAATATTTAAACATGTAAGTGTTAAATACAAATTTTAATTTGAAATATCAATCATTGGAAATATACACATGATTTTATATATCTCGAATATTTTGTGTAAATAGTGCAGTCATTCAAATTTTTTTTTAATAAAAGATGCACGCCAATTACTTATGCAACACAACTTGCACTTTTGCATATCATTCTACATTTCTTTTATTTATAGTTACATTAAAAATTACATTCATACATAACTTTATCGATATTCCATTTTAATATTATAGGCTTGTTTTTTATATATACAAGATTGATTCACCATTTAAATGAAGCTATGATTTAATGTTATAAATAGATCAAATTACTACATATTTGTATTTACAAATAAAATGTGATTTATTTTATTATAAAACAGAAAAATTTAAATGAGTAAGTTTAATGTTGATTTATCATTTTAGTACAGCATAAAATTTAAGTGAGTTCAAATTGCATAGAATCTCTTATGTGTTCCTTAAATTTAAATTTGAAAGTGCTACCATGTCGCTCTTAAATGATTGGTATATATTATATATACAGATTTTTGAATAAAAACTTTCAATGTTAGGAAAAAAGCATAATTTCACTTAAATAACACTGAAGTATAATGAAAATACATTGCATGGTATCTATTCTGTACATACATTTTCAAATCCGTTTCAAAGTTGTAATGTAAACTGATGACATATAAAAATAGAATGTTTGCTAAATGCTTTCACAGCAAAATAACTGCGTTCATTATACTACAACTATTATTAACGCTGCACCGAAAATTACAAGTCATGTTTTAAGTGTTGTTTCAAAAATTGGGGTAATTTAAAGAGCATTTAGATACATTAAATGGATAAATTGCATGCATATGTTTCTTCTGAGCTTACGTAAGTACAAAAGGTGTGTTTTAAGTGCTTTTGTTGTTTCAAAATGGAATTGGCTAATTTAAGTGTAATTTTTCATATTTCGAAAAATTTATACGTAAAATGATAGATTAACACTTCTAAAACACAACTGTGCTGAAAAAATTTTTTTGCTCAGAATTAGACGAAAAATTTAAATTTTTAAGCGCATTTTTCTAGGACTTTACTCCTCCCCAATCACCTGAACCTGCGAGCACGTCCTCGTCGACTCGTTATCTCTTTCCATTACATCACTTCACATCACACACTTTCAAACATACATCACTTTCATAGTTCAAGCACACGTCTATCGTTTACACAACAATAATTGCAATTATGCATTCCATTCTAGTACAGTACTTGAATATAATATTACAAATCATACTGATAATACTATATGGGTGCATTTTTGCAATTGCATGCTTTTACTCATTACGAGTACAATCCATTTAACTTGAATTGCAATTGTGTATATATATGTAAGATATCTAAAGATTCATTGTGAGCGTTATTATTACTTTATTTCATGAAAAATCGTTACAATCTATTTTAGAAAAAAACCGTATTACAAATAGTTTACAAATTAGTTACACTATTCTTTTATTATATCATATTTCATATTGGTGCCAATTTATTGAGTAAAATGTATGTTTAATATTCCAATAGTAAAGACGACCTTCAAGTTTTTCCCAAATTTTTTTAGTTCTATCATTGGCGCTCTAATTTATTGGATCTGTATACGAAATTTCAGAATTTTTGGGTAAAGGATTATCGAGTTGTGATTTATTAAGCAATTAACGTTCAGTTACGTATTAGTTTAATTCATAAAACAAAATTTTTTATCAAATTTCTTTTTTTTGGAATTTTGAAACTCAATTATTGGCGCTCTTATTTATTGGACCTATATAAGAATAAAATTTCAGATTATTTATTGGGTAAAAATTATCGAGTTGTGATTTATTAAACGATTAAATGGGAATATTTATATAACTATTATTGGCGCTCACTATTGTAATTGGATCTGTATTCGAAATTTTTTGGGTAAAGCGTCTTATCGAGTTGTGATTTATTAAGCAATTACACGTTCAGTATACGTATTAGTTTACATTCACTAAAACAAAATTGTTTATCAAATTTCTTTTTTTTTAATTTGACAGCTCTAAATCTATTGGCGCTCAATTATTTATTGGACCTATAATTAACACCTCAGAAGTTTTTGGGTAAAATTATCGAGTTGTGATTTATTAAACGATTAAATGGATATTTACATATACTCATTACTTATCACTATCTGTAATTACTTATTCACCATTTTAGCAATAAAGCGTCTTTCGTTCAAATTACAATGCAGAGCCTTTATATCATACATTCACTGAAGTTGCATCCTTTTCTTACCTCATACACTGCTAACTCTATCCTCAAAAACTTTTATTTCCTTAATTAACACCTCGAGTCTTTTCTTCCTCTCGTCAACTTAATAATTCTTTCTTCTTCTTATCATTCTTGACCTTACATTTCTAAGAAAAGTTTACTGAATAATCATCCGTAAGTCTTTATATAACCTTTGATCCTTTCAAAACTGCTAACTTACTCAAAAACTTTTAGATTTATAGAATGATTACCTTGCAACTTCTATTTTAGCTTTTACCTTGACCAACTATATTTTAAATCTACCCGTCATACTTCAAAACTATTTGATTTATGATTACCTTGAGCTTCTATTTTAGCTTCCGACCTTGACCAACACAAAATCTGATGACCTTGAAAGCGAGTGACTCAAAATTTAAATCCCGCCAAAAACATGCTTGAGACGTGGAGCGCGTTCTGGCATAACGAGAAAACTCACTCGACCTTGAAATAAATCCCCATAAGATTTACATGGGTGACCTTGAACTGGTTCAGGATCGGCTTACTATTACTACTTCACTCGCACATATTTACTTAAGGAATTACTCTAATCGAACCGTAGACCTCTGAAATAACAAACGAGGACCTCAACAGCTGCGCCACCAATCCGCTTACATTATAAACCTATAGATCTCATATAAACAGTATATCTATAGCTTAACGTAGACACACACCTCAGATCACCGTAAAATAGTTACCCTACAAGCACAGTTCCAAATACGAGCTTAGAGATGTTACGTAACTGATGTATGCGTGTGTGTCTGTGCGAGAGAGAGAGCGAGAAAGAGAAAACAGTGGTGAGACAGAAAGACACGCATTGGGGGTCTTTTGTGGGCAGTTATTATAAAATATACAAGTCTGCACTCTGTAGTATGTCTGCGTGAGAGAGAGAGAGAAACCAGAGATGAGAAAGAAAGATAGGTGTTGAGGGTCTATATGCTCAGTTATTATAAAATATATACGTCTGCACTCTGTAGCACATGTGTAGAGAGACAGAGACAGATAGAGAGAGAGCGAAAAGAAAACAGTGGTGAGAAAGAAAGACATGCGCTGGGAACCTTTGTGGTCAGTTATTATAAAACATACCCGTCTGCACTCTGTAGTGGTCTGTCTGTCTGGTCTGCCTAGTCTGACTGATCAGTCTGGTCTGTCTGATCTGGCTGGTCTGTCTGGTCTATCTGGTCTGTCTGTCTATTTGTGAATATCGGCAGTAAAACGTTCAAGCCCAATCATCTACACATCACACGATAGTCGGTATGAAGAGATTCAAGGCCGGATCTATGAGTTGGAACTTCAAAGTGTTAACCATCCTGACATTCACCTAGTTGAACGTATAATCCGTCGTTTAACCCCGACGATAAAGGTAGAATAACCTTTCACGCAGAGAATTTCAAATTTAAACTACGTGTTGCCTTAATTTACACCACGACCTATAATACACTTAGGTATGTATTTTTGCGGTATACGGTAATGACGCATGACGGTAATTAAACGGGTATGTGAATACGGCTTATATTGTATATACGAATAATACCCAATTCTCGACTAAATCAACTGACAAGGCATTTGACAAGCACTCAATATTTTCAAAGTTTGACGTTAAAATCCACACCTCTACCCTGCGTAATGTACGGTCTATATTAAATTTCGATGTTCGTACTACAGAAGCCACCATTTACTGCTAACTAACCTATTCAAATAGATACGTAGGAACATTTTGGTTAAAGTCCTAAACCTTATAACTGCAGTAATATTACAAGTGAGAGAAGTTTAAAGAATCAAGATATTCCTGAGCTGAAAATCATAAGAATAACGAATTTTACCAACGAAAAGTGATCCCTCATAATCCAAAGGCGCTACACAGAGGTCTGGTGTAGACAGATTTCTGTAAAGAGGAAAGCCCATAAGAGTAGGAGTGTTAAAGTGGGAGGATTTAACACCACAATTTATCAAAATTGATGAAATGGAGAAGGAAAATAGTTGAAGGACAGGTCTACCGTCAAATGACAGCTTTCCATAATGAGGAAATTCCTGGGCTATGATATTAAAGATAAGCTCCCAGTGCAGATAGGTTCCTTCTGGAACATTTGGGCGTCGAATGTAGCTATGTACCGAGCGCCAACAGCCGAAACGGCTGCTTGCACATTTGGGTAAGCCCTAGGAATGACCCATCTCTTCAACCGAGGATAAGATAGGATAGGTTGGTGTTTAACCCTTATTAATAAAAATCAACATAAACTGTATGTAAAGCACCTCATAATTGTAATATCAGTATTACCATTCTGTATACCGATTGATAGTACCTACCTGTATTATAGTCCAACTCAAATGAACTCAATACCTACCTTATTAATAGACGTATAGCTAGGAATCAGAATCGTCGATCTGTATCTGAAACAATAAACATGTTTGTGAACAGATGCTTTGTCAATCAGAATAATGACTATGTTTATACGCGAAGGTGTCCCAAAGGCGAGGTGAAAATGAATCGTTAAATTTCGAGTTCGTACCACAGAAACCATCCGTTAACTCTAACTAACCTTTTAAAATAGGTACGGAACATTTTGTTTAAATACTAAACATTTTAGCAGCTATAAATTCATTTATTTTGAAAGAAATCGGTCTACTAACATCGCTAACGCACACTAATACGTGTTTTTGTCATTCAAAGTGAATTCAGAATAAAAACTATATGTTAAGGTAACATATGGACAATTTTAATGATGTTGATAATTATATTTGTAATTACCAGCGTTAATAATTGAATGAATTGTTTTATACATATAATTTAACATATTGAGGATGAATTTTAATAACATTGAAAAAATATGTATTTTTAATAAGGAACTCGAATTTACAATAAAAACACGGGTATTGACACCACGATTGGTTTACATATCGAGTTCTAAAACGTATAAAAAACAACAAAGAGCTTTTTAGTTAAAAAATGTCTCTGTACAATAAAACTTACGTTCTATTAGTATAACGCAGAACGTTTGGATTAAATATCGAAATTTTCTGTTATAAAACGTATAAATCGATGGTTACTGTTGTAATCACTCGTTTAACAACTGGCCTAACAGGATATTTAATGATAAATAAGAGAGGTTTTTAATTAAAAGCCGCAATTTATAAAATAAATATTTAAGACGCATTTTATAACGACGTTGAATTTGAATAAATTAATAAATCTCGGGCAGATCTACGACTGTATTAAAAAAAAAACACTTAATATTTTTAAAATACATACCCTATTTAGCCGGCTATCGTTGACCAGGGAGTACCTTTCTCAACGACATCGTGAAAGCAACTGAAACGAGAAAAGCAATTGCACACTAGTATTATACAAACAAAAATTGCATTTATAATTGTAAAAGGAAGAAGGGAAATAGATACACTTATGGTTTAAGCAGGGTCAGTGCTCGCGCTGTTAGAATGTATATGCGCGTATTTTAAAAATATTAAGTGTTTTTTAATGCAATGTAAAGGGTCTGGTCTTCTTGATTTGTACAGTTAGATGGCCACCCTGAGGCCTCTTGCTTCATCTTTAAGAACATATTTATGAAACCGGAAAATAGACCCCCTGATCTATCTGTTTTATCATACTGTGTTGTGTCATATGACCAGATTTCTTGTATCTGTACTATATTGTACCCTCTTTTGACGGCTTCTACGATCTCGTCTGTACACCATGTACCGTGAAGTGTTCGTTCCTTAATATCATGCAAGCATTCCTCGGTACTTAGTCCTTCTACACATGTGCGACAAAGCGGAAACATAAGTTTTGATGTATCTTCATAGGAGCACAGGATGGTAAAGATCTTGAGGTGGCAGAATTGAACATTAATTATACCGCTGGGGAAGGCACGCCTAGTAGTAAACTCGTCACACTCCCTCCCAACGTATACCCGTGGGTGACCAGTTGGAAACTTCCCATATTTACAAACCCAGGGGTACAACGAGCACACGTCGACGTATTTAATTCTTTCGTCGGGTTTTGCTACATATTTTAGTTTTGTACACCCGTTCTACCACCATAAAATGCATCGCGTGGGTTAAGAGGGACGTATCTTATCAGGGGTGATGTTTTAAGTATAACATTTTTGGGTTTGTTTTAATTCTAGCGAAAATTTACATCCCCACATTTCAGTGACGTAATATCCTAAGTTTTTAAGACGGAATACTTTTGATTTAGTATTTTCATATCTCTGCTCCATGGTATCGTGTGGATTGTCAAACAGCTGTGCATCGCGGCGTGTTGTAAAGCAAATAGGACAACCGTGATAGTAGCACCCGTAAAACTCAAAAACTTCGTTTGATGATTCGCAATAACCGTCTACTCTCAAACCATACGTCACATACTATCTCTGTTTACCCGCGTGTTGAATAGAAATACCTCTACGGTCCTCTTCCCAGACCAGCCATTGTATAGCACTTATAGATTGCTTGTCTACTCTCCGATAACCAGCTTTGGGGATAATTCCTATTGTATCGGGTTGTAAAAATCGTCTTCGGTACACCAGATTGCAAGCTGAAGCTATCGTAATGGCTTCGACAAACGGATCAACCAAACACTCCTTCAAAAACAATCTTCTAAAGTACATGCAAGCATGTTTTAAGATGTCTACGTCGGACCGGCAATATTCTATTAACTCTTCCGACATTTTAAATATATAACCCTGTGATTGCGTTTCTTCATACCATTTTAAAAATTCAACTCTTTCTTCGGGTTTCATGGAGTTGGGGGAGTAGTAATCAATATGAGGTAGCGACCCTACATACTCAGTTTGCTTTAATGTTAAATAGATGGGGAAATAACCTTTTCTTATACCCGTCGCTAATCCAAATGCCTTTGGTAGAGTCGAGAGCGGCATAGGGAAGTAGTTAAGGCTATCAATAAATTTTAGGTTATCAAATTTCATCATTAGTATTTTTGACCCTCTCATTATAATCTCCGGTTTAAGATGTGTGTTTGTTAGTGTGTGGTTTAAGATAAACTGGTGATCAAACCCTTGGCCATTGTGGGCTATTACAACAACCTTTTTGAACAATTTTCTTACTTCCAGCAAGTAACTAAAGATTTTGTTGATACAGTATTCACCTTGTAATATTTGTTCTCTAACACCACATCGGGGGCATATAACTAGAGATGATGGTAGTGTGTAGCACGTAGGGCACACTTGCTGAAATACACAAAGATTCGCCTCGTGAAGTTTTACTGCCGGTTTTTCGGGGTGAGATTTTTCTTGACGAGTTTCTAAATCATAAAACAAAAATAAAACGTCGTTATTCTCTTTACACGGGGTTGCTTGTCTAATAAAACAAAAATGGTTTTCCGGTTTATGATCGTTGCATTGTTTACAAAACACCTCTCCACAAAAATGAGGTGTTTTTCGGTTGTTAATATTAAATGTTTTTAAACAAACGCTGCATTTGTGTACTGTTGAACATATAGACACACCCCGTTTTTCTTCTTTATGGTTCAAAAGACATATGGACGAACGAAAGCTTCTACCGCGTCGTGGCAATAAACTTCTTCACTTAATTTTTCACAAACTGGAGCTCTTCTACAGCAGGGGCATGTAGCTCCACACCTATGACTATTTAAAGTATTGTACGGGATATGACACTTTTCACAGTAATAGCTGCAGCAAAATGCTGATGTTAAAGATTTTATAACGTTAAAATGTCCTTGGTTGTACAGAATCTTATTTTCTTTTCCCGGGGTCGACACCTTCGAATAACATTTCTCGTCCCTTAGTGCCGTGTTGGTATACTGTAATGTTGTACCCGGTAAGGTATTGTTGAAACTGTCTAAGTTCGTTAATACTACACCTTACTCGGAATTGTAACCTTAGCGACTTCTATTAAGTTTAGGCCAAACAGTTTTTGTTGTGCATCCTTTTTCTAATGTCATTATATCTCGGGTCTTTATCTGCAAGGGCTCTACCACTACTAATGCTCGCGGTAAACATAAGTTATCTTCATTGCATATAGTAATTATTCCACGTCGCATGGTTGATTCTTCATTGTAATTGTTATACACTCGCTGTCTTCCGTTCCCTGTTGGCGGTGATACACGTTACCTCCATATGAAATGTGTCCGTGGTCGTGTGCTCAGTATTACTCTGCAGTAGTGATTCCAAAATACCCCACACAGAGCCAAATGTCACTTCGGATGCTTTACGAAAGTCAACCACCCCGGTAGTTTAAATTTGAAATTTTCTGCGTGAAAGGTTATCCCCACTTTATCGTCGGGGTTAACCGATGACATAATGTATGTAATAACTTGATTAATTCCTGTTCTTACCCAATCTAACACATTTAGCTCTCCAGTACTGTTCTTTAGTTTAAACAAAATTTTTCGCTTGGTTGAGCGAAACTTTTTTATGTTCATATAACGCTCAGTGACAATTTCAAAATTAGCCATGTGCACTCGCGATGAGACCGATGTGTACGGTAGCAGCAATAAAAGTAAACTAAGTCATTTAGTACCTGATGAGCGTATTTATACATTAGTCACCCCCCTCCCTGATATTCTCATAACTATTCATCTGATTGACAGCTAATTTGTCTGGTTAAATGTAATTAGTGGAAACATTCATCTGAGGTGTATGCCTACGCTAAGCTATAGATATACTGATTATACGATCTCTACGTTTACACCGTAAACGGTCTATGCGCATGGTTTAAGTCCTCGTTAGTTACTCCAGAGGTCTACCCACCCTGTCTTCCTTTCTCACCTCTGCTTTTCTCGTTCGCTCTCTCTCTCTCTCTCTGTCTCTATCTCTCTCTCACATGTACTACAGAGTGCAGACATATATTTTATAATAACTGACCATATAGACCCTCAACACCTATCTTTCTTTCTCATCTCTGCACACACACACACACACACACACACACACACACAGTGCAGACGTATATATATTTTATAGTAACTCTCACATAGACCCTCTCAACATGTGTTTCATTCTCACTACTGCTTTTCTCGCTCTCTCTCACACACACTATAGAATGCAGATTTGTATATTGTATAAAACTGTCCATAAAGAGCCCACCATATGTCTGTGTTTGTAGGAGTGATCTGAGGGTGTGTACGTACGCTATATATAGATATACTGTTTTATACGATCAATAGGTTTATACTGTAACCGGTCCGATGGCGTAGCGGTTAAGGTCCCCGTTTGTTGTTCAGAGGTCTACCCACCCTGTCTTCCTTTCTCACCTCTGCTTTTCTCGTTCGCTCTCTCTCTCTCTCTCTCACTCTCTGTCTCTATCTCTCTCTCACATGTACTACAGACTGCAGACATATATTTTATAATAACTGACCATATAGACCCTCAACACCTATCTTTCTTTCTCATCTCTGCACACACACACACACACACACACACACACACACACACACGCACACACACTACAGAGTGCAGACGTATATATATTTTATAGTAACTCTCCACATAGACCCCACTCAACATGTGTTTCTTCCTCACTACTGCTTTTCGCTCTCTCTCACACACTATAGAATGCAGATTTGTATATTGTATAAAACTGTCCATAAAGAGCCCACCATATGTCTGTGTTTGTAGGAGTGATCTGAGGTGTGTGCGTACGCTATATATAGATATACTGTTTTATACGATCAATAGGTTTATACTGTAACCGGTCCGATGGCGTAGCGTTAAGGTCCCCGTTTGTTGTTCAGAGGTCTACGGTTCGGATCTCACAGACTTACTTACTTTTTATAACATAAGTTTCTCACTATACATTTCCCTTGCTATAATGTAACCCACATGGGGATTTGTTCAGGCAGTTGCGCACGCAACTGTCTGGCCCAAGTGCCCCCATACCTACTAACATTTATCGCAATGTCGGCAATTTTCTTTAATTTTTAATTTTAGGCATATTTAAATGAAATTTTAAAAGCAATAAGAGAAGATGGAGTAAATGTAGTTGCATTTGCTGCATGGAGTTTAACAGATAATTTTGAATGGAATGAAGGATATACGTGAGTATCAACAAAAAATTAGGGAGATTGTGCAGAAGCCAAATTTTTTAGGCAAAAATTTGGGTTACATTATGTTGATTTTAATCATCCAAATAGAACCAGAACGAAGAAGCTTTCTGCTGGCTTGTACAAAAGATGGGTTAAACGAAAAAGGCTAGACTAAACTGCAAGTGCTATGGATTAGTGTATTTTAATGTGATCAATATCTTAATACAAACATATTTATTTATATTTCAACGTTTGAATTTTCCATTAAACTATCCTTATGATGTAGGGTAAACTACCCAGGTATTAGCCACTTATTATTTCTGTTCCAGTGATGTGTGCCTTGTAACGCCCTTTTCTTTGAATGAAATTGACTTTACTTTAGTTTGCCTCGGTGGTTCGTTTATATCGGGTTGCTTACTCTATTAGGTTGGCCCACACTGAACCATAGACGTATAATGGTTTAAACGTATATTGTCCTATTTCTTTGTACATACTAAATATTCATACTTAAAACTATTTTATACACAGGATAAATTAAATAAATATCTTACTTCTGTACTTATTAAACACTTTATCCTTAACGGGCTCAGGGTTGGATGGTCTCGTTCTACTTGAGGAACTGTAACGGCTGTGGTCTTCCCCCTTACTTGGTCCTCTCTATTTTCTGTGAAAAGGTAGTTAATAAAGATGGTTATACTTGCAATTTTCTCAGTTTATGTCCTATTTTAATTTTTTAAAATAAATTATCAAAAGAAATAAATAAATATTTCCAAGTCGTCCCTGTTGTTTTACAGTGGCTATCGGAAGCAGAAATATTGTAATATATCCTGTTATATTCTAATTAAAACGTATTACTCACGTATTTACACGACGTGCGGGGTTTCCTTTAATGAACTAGGTGACCGAATCTGATCTACCTACGAGTGTTTGATTGCGGTCAATCTGCTGCTTCCTGCACTTATTGGTTTTGCCTAGTGTAGGGGTATATGTGTGAGTCGGTGTACTAGGTGTAAGTGGAACATATTTTACAAAATTCTGGGCTTATACCCATTGCGCTGTGAAAATTATTTTCCTGGGTTGAGAGAATTTAGGCAAGTACCCTTCTATTCAACGAAGTAAATGAAAGATGACTAGGGGCGTTCAGCCCGGCATGACATCGCTTAATTGGCGTATGTGTAATGTGTGTTTTGACTTACGTGCATTCAACTTCAGATTTCAGCAGCTCTGAGCCCTATTATACGTAGATGATGTTCAAGTGGCGGTGTCGTGCTTAAGTGAAAAATGGCGGTGCAAGATGACAACCATGACAAAAGGTTTGGTACGTACAAAGGTCGGCAAGTAGGACGGAGTAGTTGGCGGGTACACGAGCAAGTAGTAGTATAAGAACAAGTATTAAAGTAATCGGTGCGTACACGAGCAAGTAGCAAGGTCGGCAGAACGGATCGACACACAAGCAAGTAGGACGGAGTAGTCGGCGCGTACACGAGCAAGTAGTAGTATAAGAACAAGTATTAAAGTAGTCGGAGCGTACACGAGCAAGTAGGAATCCGGTAGCCCATCGCGCGGTTTTATAGAGGATCCGCGGAAGGCGGAGACGGCTTCTGTGTAGGGGTCTTCAGGTCGGGATTGGCGGAAAGTGGAAAAGCTTTCGTCGGAGGGGATATAAATTCATTATTTGCTAAAATCAGTGAACAATAATGATGAATTAAAACAGGAAAATTAGCAAATTATTAATAGTAACAGGAAAATGTTGTAAAGGACGCTGTCTCTCGCGAAATTATTGCGAGTTTAGTTATAACGCCATTCAAATGTGGTTGTATTTGTAATCTAAGACAAATTGTTAAGCTCTTTAGTTGTGCCGTTTGATCTTCCCTGAATTGGTGAGTAGAAAATTGTTAATTCGTTGATATTATAAACATTCAAAATATTATTCTTGCTTTCTAGATATATAGATCTGTTAAATTTTAATCTATTTTTGTTGATAATTATACGACTAAAATTGATATCTGACGGCCAATTACTGGCTTCTGTTTTTTCTATATTCATTGGATGCCAATTACTAGTTCTTTTACACAAAGGTAAAAAAAATGAAATTTCTCTTGGAATTTAATGTTAATACTTTACTAAAAGGTTTTTTCCCTTTATAAATTGTGAAATTATAGTGTAACCAGTAATTGGTCGGAGGGAAATAACTAAAAGATATTGGGGGCCAATATCTGAAATTTATATTATTTTGAGAAGTAATATTCCAAAAACAGCCCTTGAGATAGATACAAAAAATTATAATGGGCTGATATTCAAAATGCCCGTATAGAAATAAGAAGTGGTTTACCGATACTAGAAGCTTCAAGGCGTTTTAAAATTCCCAGAGCAACACTTCAATTCTGTAGAGAAAACCAGTTTGTAAAAAGTAGCCTGAGTCCCGTTCCTTTACTTACACGAGACGAAGAAAAGTTATTGGTTACATTGATTTTTGAAAACCATAAGTCTGGATACACTCGACGTAAATAGGATATTCAAGATTATGAGTGTTTTAAACAAGTGTCCACCGGAGAACCCGTTTGTTAATAACTACTCAGAGGAATCATGGTACAGAGGTTCCCTTGAAACAAATCCTGAAATTTCTTTTAGAACGAGCGAAGCAGTTACTTCAGCTAACGAAAACGTTGCTAAAAAAGACGTAAAAAAATAATTTAAGGATATTCAAGCTATCTCACTTTAAAAGGATGTTTAATCATTTTAGATAATCCAGATAGAGTTCTTAATGCTTGTTTTAACCTGTGTCCAAAAAATACTTAAGTTCTTGCTCCCAAACGTTCCAAGAACATGCATGGAACTGAACACGCCCCATCTAAAACCACATTAACAGTTATGTTTACCTTCATCGCATCAGGAAAAATCTCCTCGCCAATGATCGTATACCGTTATAACAGACTGGCAGCAACTGTGGGAAATTCAGTTCCTCCTGGTTGGGGAATAGGATTATCAGATAGCGGTTGGATAAAAGCAGACGTAATGGTGGATTATATAAAAAATATTTTACATCCATATTTGAAATAAATGAGCCCTATCTTTCCCGTTATACTGTTTTAGGTCACTGCACCTATGCCACATATGAACTAAGTTTTTTATGCGTAAACCTCGAATTAATTTTAACATTCTTACATACAAATACCACCAGGATCCTTCAACCAGCGGATGGGTGGAAAAATCCGTGGTGCACTGGAGACGAAATCATCCCATGGATACGCTAACAAAAGAACAATTCGCACCGATACTAAAAATTGCTGTAGATGAGATTGCCAAATCAAGAACTATAGTGAACGGATTTTGAGCAACTGGACTATACCTCTGGAAAGCCGATGCCATTGATTATTCCAAGTGCTTAGGCACTCACAACATAACTGGTACACTTACATTAGAATAGGATATGGAAGAAACGGTTTTTAAAATATAGTGACTTTGTGGACATTGTTCGCAAAGATGTGATAACAGAATTAGGATGATCAAACTCCTAAAACATCTATACCTTTTTCAATTATGGAAAAATAGATACTGACGTAGTTGTTCGAAATTTTGAAGAGAATACAAGAATCTAGTACAGATGGAAATTGCAGATCATAATAAAGAAAATGTTGTATTAAATGAGTGAAATATTGATTTCAATACTGAGAATCAACTAATAGAGTTGCAAATGTTACCTGACCAAAATATACAAAATTTGCCACAAAGACAACAAATTGAGATAAACGAAACAGTGCTAAAAATAACTCCACAAGAATGTTCTAAAAATAATCAAAATTCTCTAACCTTTCTTGAAAACATTTTGTGGTTCGCAAAGACACTGTCAGAACAGGCAAAAAAATACTGAAAGAATTTCCTTTGGAATTACGTCGACGCAGTGGCTTAAGAGAAAAGGAAACAAGGAAAAAACTTCGACTTGACAAACCAAATAACAAAATGAATACTAAAGGCAGTAGAAAAAAAGTAATAACTATGTCAAACAATACAGGACTGAACACAACAAAGTCCGAACTATAAAATGTTGATTCTAAAATTGAAATTAATGTAGATAATAAAGAAAATCCAAATTACGAAGTAAATGTATAGAAAAATGATATAAATAATAACTAAATTATTAAAAATTAAATATTGTTAAACTGTCTTAAATATGACAAACCAGAGCACCCCCTAACGGTCAAAAGCTAACAATGAAAATGTCAGTCAAAAAAACACATTTAACAAAATTTAATCACGTTATGATGTAAGTATAAAGTTGTGAAAAACTTGAAAATGATAGAAGCATTCACAAATATAAACATGACATGAATCAAAATAATCCGGTTAAACCTAACAAAGCAATAGCTTTGTCAATAAATCCAAGTGCCATTAACAATGAAAAGTATAACGCAGAAAGTTTTATGTAATTTTTAATTTTAACTTAAATTTCAACTACTTATGTTAAATCATAATGCTGTGGTAATTGAACATATAGTTGGTAAAGCATTTGCTTCAAGGTCTAGGAAAAACAGCAAAAATCCTTGACATACCAAAAGTCAAAATTAAAATCAAAATCAAGACGTATCATTATGCGTTTTTTTAATTATAAGATGCCAAAACCTACTTAAACGGAGACTTTCTTCTTCTATTTGTAATGCTTCCTGGTTCTGGTAGCTGCTACCGGGCTTTTACCTGTTGTAAAATTACTTTTCTTTACAATTGGTATACTCTTTTCTTGAACATGTGAACTTTCTCAAAAGGGGGGTTTATACTTTGTTGGATACCTGGAAGTAGGTTGGGTTGCCTATCCTATTTTACTATTACAAATTTTATAGTATATATAGAAATGGTTTATTTACAACGAAAATTGAAATTATAATGTTGATTCTAATACAATAACATAAATAAAGAAATAAACATAACTGAAACTAAATGGTTTTATAATTCAACGGAAATCTAATAACTACTACTGTAATTATTCTGGAAGGTTTTGTTTTACAAAACTTCTACGCCGCTGGACTATCGTGGTTTCCAACCTTTCTAGTGTTGGATGTTTTAAATCTAAAACAGATGATCAAAACGTGGTATACGAATAAATCGATTTGTTTTGTTAATTACATGTGATAATAATTAAATTAGGGTGAAATGGTGGTGTGTTAACGGTGTAGGAAGGGAGTTATATAATGGGTAAGTAAGTACTTTTAGTTTAATTATAAATTTACGGTAGGAATGCTATAGGAATTAGAATAGAAACAACTGGTGTTTTTCAGGTGTAGGATAAATTTCTATTTGCTGGATAGTGGATTTTTTTATATATATATAGGGTTAAATAAGGATTGTTTTTAGGAGTAAGTTTATTGAATGTTTGAATATAAATAAAGGTAATTGGTCGAGTGGGTAGGATCTTATTACTAAACGTAGGGACAGGTGGTGATTTAGAAGGGAGGAAGATGATATAGGTGTTATAATAGGGGAAAAATAGGAAGAATGATTAGGGTTAAGGAAGCCTTTTTCGGGGACAAGCCGAAACCGTCAAAGGTAGAATTAGGGGAATAACCTTTATCGTGACTATAGAGATTGTTTCGGGGCAATATACCACCGCCACTTCTCTATCGTCTTTTCAGTCTCTATGACCTATCCTTGTCGCGGCGTGTACCTTCAACAAGTTAATAGGGTTCGAAATCTTGTTTGGTTGGTTAAAAGTGAGGATAAAATTGGTCAGTTAATTATGTACTAGCATTCGGGTGTAAGAGCCTCCGTCTGCTATCACACTCTCAACTGCTGTCGATATACCCAAATCGGGGCTAGAACCCACAATAAGTTCGTATATCAAACTGGACAGGAGAAATGGTGGCAAATAAATACAAATGAGCAGGAAGGGGTGGGAAGTTAGTTGGCTGGACTAGTATGATTTCCGGAATGAGGGTAATGTAGGGAAGTAAATCAGGCAGGTTTTCAGGCAGGATAGAATTAGGATATTAATCAGGACTGAATAATAAGAATTACAAGAGTACTAATAATAACTAATAAAGGATAAATAATAAATTTTTGGATGGGAAGCTAGTGTTTATATAGGTATTCGGGGAGAGAGTGGGGAGAGTGGGAACAACTGATAACAGGTTTAAATCGTGCATATGCAGTTGTGGAAGAAAATAGGAAATAAGTTTTGATGGATTTATTTACAAGGATTGGTATTTTTAGGAAGGATCTGCAGGATCATTACATATTAAGATTAATTAAATTAAAATTACTAGGGTGTTTATATATCTCAATAGCTTCACGTTGTAAACGAACATAATAATGAGTTTGTCTTGACAATATTTCCATATTGCCAAATTGAATGTCATCTTATCTAAGGCGTGGTCAGCTACCGCAGACTTCTCTGGTTGACCTAATCTACAAATTCTTATATGTTCTTTACGTCTTGTATCTAAGCTACGTTTTGTGGTTCCAATGTATACTTTTCCACATGAACAAGATAACTTATACACCCCGGAAGATGATAATGGGTTTGAAACATCTTTAGGTGATCTTAAATGTTCTTTAATTTTTCTTGTAGGTTTAAAACATCCACGTCAAAAAATTGGTGCAATTACATCTTTAGTAGATCGAGCAAAACGAATTTGTGACCCTGAATTTTTGAAGGATGAACATAAATATTTAACAAAATCCTTACAAGATAATGGATAATCACTTACAGATATTAATAATGTTATTACATCTTCAAGCTTAGAATCTGTGAAAAGCCTGTATGAGATTGGTTCTTTATTTTTGTAATAAGTAAGCAGAGAAAAGTATAAATTAGAAACAAATCTTAATATTTTTAAATTAGACTTGTTTGTTTAACTTTGTATCCGTAGTATTGATTACTTAACGCATTCAACTGTAAGACATCCAATTTTAATTTTCAGGTTTTGTGTTTATAATTAGTAGTGTAAATGGCCAATATGGTATAAGCCGGTTTAAGGGAAGCCAATAAAAGTAGGTAAGATTGGAGACTTCTGGCACACACCACAATTTCAAGGTCCCACAATTCCAAAGTTACCACATTACCAAGGTCACCACTGTACCAAGGTCATGAAAGCGCAATGTTTGACCTACTTACATATCGTTAATACAAACCCAAGGTCATCGCATGTCACAAACCCCCCGTTCAGGTTCCACATTTTCAAGGTCATCCATGTGACCTATTTTAACACGATCGCATAACAACAAGACCACCCAAATGCTACTCTCCCCAAGGTCACCCCACTTGTACGTTTTTTGCTTACCCACACTTTTAACGCTACCAAAAAAAAAAAAAGATATGTTAATATATTTAATTCATGTAGAAATAAAGACATGTACAAATGTATTAATCAGATGTATGATTTTCTTTAGGAATAAAACATTTTGATTTAGTACAAGTGCAGAAGGTCCTCTCCACTTCCGTTTCATTACATCTGCGTGGACGTGGTGCGAGCAGCACAGCATGCGTGCAGTGTGGTGCCCATCGTAGATGTTCCTGTAACGGATTGACATCTGGCCGCCATCGGTTTATTCTAACCCCACACATGAAGCATTCAACCGTGTCGTCTGCAGATGTGGAAATGAACCCTGCTGTAGTAAATATCCATCAGCTGTTCATTGTGAGCACCATATAGATATATTTGGGCATATACAAAGTGTGGTGTCTTGTCTGTCTGTCTGTCTGTCTGTCTATCAGTCACTGTATCAGTTTGTCAGTCAGTCGGTAAGTTAGTAAGTCGGTGCGCTCAGTCAGTCGCCTGTCCAGTCTGCGACTGTACTATTGAGGGCACCGTTTTTCAGAAAATAAAGTAGTATTAGTATGCATAGATCCTTGAAAGTAGGTATACTTACTATGTCTTTCTCGATCACTGGTAAAGACCATCTGTCGAAGATTTGCATTACGAACTCAGATGAGTTCGTAGAGCCCTGCAATCTCTTCTCTTCTCTTATTCCAGTCTAGGTATAATGTGAGAAGCCTAGTGTGGGCCCGGTCAAGTTGCTGCTCAAGGGAGCTTTCCGTAATCACGACATTATAATTCCGGATGAATGATATTACAGTGAACAACTGCAACAAAAAAACAGAAGCGTTAGTGCTACATTAGTACAAAGTGGAATACCTACAGTGAATGCGAGACGGTCCCAAGTTATGAGGCGATGCGCGTAAAAGAGCCGGTACCACCCGGCAATAATGAGGAATGCGGAATTGCTTTGGGCAGCACTGTCCCCTGACGCCATCGCACACATCATGTTGTGGACGGGGGGAAGCATAGTGCGGCCTATGGTCATAGGAATGTGGGTTGCCCAAAACCAGCTGTCATCACCGTCATCATCGTCATCAGCGGCAGCTGCGTCGTCATTGTCGTTGTCAGCGTCATCCCCGTTGTCCTGGACCTCCTGTGCATTGTCATCGTCAGTTGGAACCCTGGCAGTCTCGTCGTCGTCTCGTATGTACTGTACGTCGGCGGCAGTTGGGACGTTGCCAGTGTTCTCGTCCTGTACCTCGTCATGTAGCAGTTCCTGTGCACGGTTTTGTTGTACAATAGCCTCGAGGTCTTGAGCGCTTTGTTGGAGGATTTGTATGTCAGCTGTAAGAGCGTTCATGAAGCCGCCTTCATCACTGCTTGCTTCAATGACGACTTCATTGCAGAACTCTCTACGTCTCAGTATACGTTGTTGGCGTAAAGCGTCATTGTCATAGTCGTCCGAATTGTAGCTGTAGGTAGGGTCCATTATTACGTTAGAGTCGTAGTCACCAGTGTAGAGGTAGTCGCTCCAGCACATGAGGAACAAACTGCCTCAACACTGGTAGACGCTTTGCTAAAGTCATCACTATCATTGTCAGCATCGTCGTAAGGTAGGACAGTGTCATCATCGTCACTGATAATGATGACATCAGCGTTAGTCATGTCGAGTACTATTGTCTCTGCTTCTGCAGCACGGTCGAGGTCCTGTTGAGAGTCCAGGACTACGGTCGTCATCTCATATGTGGAATCGTCACTGGATGGGCTACCCACTGGGATGGGATTGGAAAAGGATGGAGGGATGTACGCAACATCAGGAGAATAGGCGGAAAAGACGTGAGGTGTAGGAGTTGAGGGGGGCTGCGGATTGGGGTAGAGGAAGCGAGGGAAAAATTCTGATGGAAAACTCACGTCTTCAGGTAATGGTGGTAAGGAGTTGGAGGAAAGTTCAAGCGTTGGAGTTGGGGGGACATCGGGATTAAAGGAGGACAAAATTGCATCAGGCGATAACGAGCGGATGATTGGGATATCAACCTAAAAAAAAAAAAATTAGAAATACAGCAAAATCAGGAACAAAAAAAAAAAAATCTAAAAACGTAAAAAAGAGGCTTACCTGAGGCAACTCATCGTTGCCAAATGAAGAAGATGCTAAGGTCGTTGCTGGAGAATTCATGTTTGTTTTTTTGTTGTAATCTACTGTATAAGCAGTTGTACGAATGATTTCTACTGTATTCGTTTCGCTAAATATAGGTGTTTCCCCCACAAAAGCAACGTTTTTCCACAGCACATAGTAGGGTGAAGTATAATGCTGGGTGGAAGATGTGTGGTCAGCAACACTCTCTCCCGACTACCCTTCCTATCCAACACGTATAGTACCCTTTCTCACCTCAACCTGAGCTATCCATCTTAACCTATCCTATTCCTGGCGATAGGTTACGTTGCGTCCTCGTTCGAATCGCTGGATGTGATTCTTTCTTTAACATTTGTCAATAAAACTATAGTAGTAAGTAGAATATTATGTTAAAAAACAAATCATAACAAAACACGTAACGCAAACACTTCAGCTATACATGTAGTTATTATTCTTTCTTTGTTGCAGCTCCCAATAAATGTCTCAAGAAATTTTCTCGAATGGATTCCCTACTTCGACATCAAAAAAACTGCGTGCTGGATAATGATGTCAGTATCTACCCCACCATCTGGCATGCAGGAGGTATCGTTGCACAACCAAACCACAGGGGGCAATGTGGTGCAAGGAAGCACTTCCGACGACAACAAAGCAGTACATAGACATGCTACTGATTCCCTTGCGCAACCAGGACCATCTGGGGTAAACTATGCAAAGGATAATGCGAAACCCCGGACCATCAGGGTTGAGCAACTCAAGGAAGCGGAAGTCTGACCAATGCGATGAACCGGCACATAAGAAAAATAATAGAAGTATTGAGAGTGTGTACTGCACTGATTGCTCAATAGATGTACCTCGGTATGCAGTACAAGGACACCTCAGAAGCAATAGGCATAAAGCAAATGTATGTTTGCTTGTCGATACTGGGATTGAAATGATTCGAAATGCGTTTAAACAACGCATTGTGTCGTACGGACTGTCACCATGCAATACGCATACTGCTATGTTCACCTTTATGGCAGACGTTAAAGGCAACGTATTGAAGGTAGTACAAAATCAGTTGCAGAAACACTACTCTTTAAAATGTAATGTTGAGCTGTTTGGTTTATACTTTTTGTCCAGTAGGGAAAGCACAGAACTGAAATCCTTTCAGACTAAGTATGATATTCTAAGTGTTGGGACGGTGTTAGAAGGGTATTTCCAAAGAATAAGCGAAATATTGGATGCAAAGCAATCCGAATTTCAGCATAAAGATTCTGGTAAGTGTGAGTTATGAGTTTATGACTATTGGTGTAATCGATTAGTAACAACTGTTATAGGATGGTCCCTGCTGCAATTCGTATATATAGAGGTAAACCTGCTGAAATTTTCTCCCTCCACGGGTTCATCGTATATGGCTGTCCCCGCCGAAATCTCACATAAACACGCCATAGTCAATGTAAAAAATAATGATAATTTCTGCTTTGCATGGGCTGTTGTATCGGCACTAGTGACACCAAAGGGTCTCACAGCGGACAACGTCTTACCGTGATTTCCAGACGTTATTCAACTGCAATGCTGTACAGTTCCCTGTTAAGCTGACGAATATTTCAACGTTTGAGACCAATAACAACATTTCAATCAATGTTTATGGGTTAGACAATACGTATCGTGATGGTCAGCGTGTCACAAAGGTAGTGGGGCCTCTATACTACACCAAAGCCAAACAGACAGTCCATGTTAATTTATTATTATTAGTCAGTAACCAAACAGATACTCCGCATTATGTATGGATAAAAAATTTTTCTCGTTTACTTAGCAACCAAATATCCCGGCGGAACGGAGCAATGTATTTTTGTGATGCATGCTTGTATTACTTTAGATCCGAGGACCAATTAACCCGACACGTGACGCACGACTGTAACTTCGTATATACAAAATTACCGGACGTGAAATAAAAAAAAGACATAACCGGGGAATTCTACGCGGAAAATATACTCGCGTTTCGGAACTATCAGAAACAAATCGTTCTACCATTCGTAATATATGCAGATTTTGAAGCGTTATTAGTACCGGTAGATACGGCTGAACCAGATCCCGAAAAACCGTTCACGACAAAAACGTGTAAACACGAACCATACTCGTTTAGTTATTATATTAAGTGTAGTGTAAATGATGCGTGGTCTAAGTTAGAGCTGTATAGGGGGAGTAATGCAGGGGAGATATTTATAAGACGACTAGAAAGTGATGTAAAACGGATATATAATGAACATTTCAAAGCTATTGTTCCAATGACACCATTAACGGATGAACCGCAGGTTACGTACGAACGCAGTGTATGTTGTTACATATGCAGCAAGCACTTTACAGGCCATCCGACAAATCTGAAAGTACGAGATCACTGACACGTTACTGGTAAGTATCATGGTGCAACACACTCAACGTGTAACTTAAACTATCAGGTACCTACATTTCTCCCCGTTTTTCTACATAATCTCACCTGTTCATTAAACAGTTAGCGAGTGAAACGGAAGAAATGATCGTACTTCCTGTTAACAGTGAAAAATATATAACGTTCGGTAAACACATTTTTGTGGATGAATATGTAAACAGTCATGGTATCAGAGAAAAGAAATACATTAATTTACGTTTCGTCGATAGTTGTAGATTCATGGCTGCATCCTTAGATACTCTATCTGAGAATTTATCGGATGATCAATGTATGGAGGTACGGAAATATTTTTGTAATGACAGCAACTTCAACTTAGTGAGAAAGAATGGTAGTTTCCCGTATGCGTACGTAGACAGCTTTAGTAAATTGAACGACGCCACGGTGCCATCGTATGACAAATTCTACGTTACAATGCGTGATGCAAACATTTCGGATGACGAATACCTCCGCGTTCTACTGGTATGGGACCACTTTAAGTGTAATACACTAGGTGATTATGCTGATATTTATTTAAAATCAGATGTGTTGTTATTGGCTGACGCGTTTGAAAACTTTAGACGGTTTTCTAGGGGTGTGTATTGGTTAGAACCTGCACAGTATGTTACCTTGCCTGGATTGGCGTGGGATGCCATGTTGAAATGTACGAAAGTAGAGCTAAAATTACTGACGGATATGGATATGTATCACTTTTTTAAACAAGGTATTCGGGGTGGAGTAAGTACTTGTATCAAGCGGAGAAGCATCGCTAATAACGAGTTTGTTCCAAACTATGAACCTAAACAACCTAAAGTATTTTTACAGTATTTGGACGCTACGAACTTATATGGGTGGAGTATGCGGCAATACCCGCCGCACGTCGGGTTTATGTGGTTACCTCAGGAGGAAATAGATCATTTTGACGTATTGAAGATTGATGATGACGCCGATTTTGGATTTGTGCTGGAGGTTGATATACATTATCCCCACCAGCTGCATGACGAACACAACGATTATCCGTTTTGTCCTGAAATGATCTGTGCACCACATTTTCAGGAGGAGGTGTTAATCCCTAACCTGTGTGAGAAGACCAACTACGTTATACATTACCGCTATTTAAAACAATGTATAGAACATGGCTTAATTGTTACTCGTATTCATAGGGTTTTACGCTTTCGTCAGAGTCCGTGGCTATACCATATGTAGACCTTAATACAGCTCTCCGCAACACAGCACAGAACAAGTTTGAAAAGGATTTATGTAAGATTATGAATAATGGCGTGTTTCGGTTTTTTTATCATATCTTACGAGCTCATTATGGCAAGAATGTCACGTTGCTCTATACTGACACGGATTCTTTGATTATTGAGATAGTAACTGATGATATGTATGGACACATACGAAATAATTTAGACGAATATGATACATGCAACTATCAAAATGAGTTGCATGGTATTCCTACGAATGCTTCCGTCGTAGGACGAATGAAAGATGAGTACGCAGGGAAAGCGATTCAATATTTTTATGGTGCAGGATCGAAGTCATACAGTCTAAAGCTTGCTGATAATGAAGTTGTTAAGAAAGCGAAAGGTGTTAAGAAAGTTGTTATTCAGAAAGTGTTGACGGAAGTAGACTACAAAGTGGTGCGGAGGGGTCTGATAAGAACACATCTTTTCTCCTTAATAATTTTTTTCATTGTACTGCCAGTACAATTATTAAGACCGCTTACAGAACGGTACATGTTATACATTTGATTGACTACGATTAATTTTTAATTTCGTATGGCACTAAGGATGTTGGATGAACTACTTTATACAGCAATCGTGTACTAAACATTCGGTTAGCGCTTTACCTATTCGAAATTGACAAATTGTCAAATTCAGTTGGAACCCGGTGTCGAATTAACCTTCCAACGGGCCCAATACAATAATGATAAATCAGGGGCACTTAATAATTACGTATCTTTTTTTAGTAATTGTAGACCTGAACAGAGTGTGGCCAACCATGCTAAAGCACTCAGGAACACTTAGGAAGGTGGGTAGGGTAATATTGAATTACCAAGTGATGCCTATAAACGGCTACCTTACATTATTCCATATCATAAGTAAGAGGAAAACGGGAACTAGGGAGATCGTTCCAGAGTTTAGAAATCGTGTAGAAGAGTGTAGATTGCGCTCATTTGGTACTACACGTGAAGATTTCTATTGTATATTGATGATGTAAGTTAACGAACTGAGTATTCGTAGCTAAGGCGGTTCGAGATGGTACCAAAGAATGTAATTCTCAATATCCATTGCAATACCGACAAGAAAGAACTGAAACGATTGTTCTATGCTCAAGGAAAAGTATGTTAGAAGTTAAAGATAGGTAATTTATAAGCCTAATCATTCTTTTTCTGAATACGATCAACGTATTGTGGGCACCAACCGAGAGGTGAGAAATATATTCTAGATGGGGTAGAATTTTGGTCTTATAGAGCAGAAAGAGTTGCCAGGAGGTAAAGTACTGCTTCCAGCTGTACAAAAAGCCTATTTTGCGACCAAAAGATGGTCAATCATTCTAAACTTATAAACTCTCCTGCTTAAATTCAAATACTGCTAACGTGTCAAATAGCATTTCTGAAAAATTTACGGTCACGATGGGGGCCCCTCAAGGATCTGTTCTCGGCCCGATATTATATATCTTATATATTAATCAAATAAGTTAGGTAATCCGTGGTGAGCATGTCGTGTACGCTGATGAAATCTCTCTATTGTTTTCCGATTCGGACAATACCCTACTTGAAGCGAAACGTACTATGTCACTAACAAATATTGCTGTACTTCAATACTGATAATGCTTTGCTTACATAGTTCTATAACCGTCAAAAGAAAACCAGTAGGTTAAATATTTTTGTTAATAGCCATGTCATATCGGGTCCAGTAAATTTCTTGGTATTTATCTTTATAACAATCTATCATTCTATCTACATTGTGATAGGTTGGCCTCTAAATTAAGTACTTTATCATACCTGTTGAAACGTTTTGTACTAATCTCTATTTACCACGCGAAAATTGACAGTCGATTACGTTATGCTATTTGTCTGTGGGGCAACTCTTCTCATGTCAAATCAGTTTTTATAGTCCAAAAATGGATTGTACGAATAATAGCAAAGGTTTATAGTACAGAATCCTGTTGAAATATTTTCAAAAATTTTCGCATATTGACATCAGTCTTCATAATATGTTTGGGTATGCTTGTATGTTTTTAAACGCAATAAAGAATACACCTGCAGTAAAGATATTAATTGCTTCAATACTAGAAATAAAAATCAGTATTATGTACCTTTTGCAAGATGTAATTCCACTTTTAGAACGTCTAGTGTAATTAGACTCAAAATTTTCAATTGATTGTTTGCCTGATGGCATGAAAACCATACGGAATAAAACACTCATTAAGATGTTTATTAATTGAACATACATTTTATAATTTAGATGAATTCTTCAGATGGACCGACACCATCTAACAACAGTTTCTTTAATTTATATTTGTTTTCATTTTTTTTGTCTGTGAAATAGTAGTTTGTAGTATTATCATTGTTTTGTGACTTATGTTTATTTACACTTTAGTTATTTGTATGCCCGGGAATGTCTATATCAATTTCTTTCATCCTTGACAATACATTACATTATTACTATTATTATTATTATTATAATTTTTATTATTATTATTAATCCATGATTTGAAGACATAGTCATTCCCAACATACTAATACAGTCTGAAAATTTAAAATTTGAGGTCAAGGTTAAGTGGTTCGTATATTGCTTAAATTCAGTCAAGCTCTTCAAAGTCAAATTATTAGAAATAGCAAAATAGCATTCCTACTCTTGTAACTGGGTTTGCACATGCGCGGATGAATACCAGGGCACCTGCAACTTCAGAAAAAAATAGAATCAGTTTATGAAAACAAGCAGAATGATAGGTTGTCTATGCTAAAAAGGTCAAATGGTATACTAAAATTCTTAGAAATCTAAAAACAGAGCGCTCGATCTGAAATTTTCAAGGTCACCAAGCAATTCTTAGAATTTGGTTGGAATCAAGGCAATGTGTGTTAATTCCTAGAAATCAATTTTCACCTGTGTTGAAGTTAGTCAAGCTCAAATCGAAAAATACAAATTAGAAGGGCAGCAACATCAAACTCTAAGAAGTCATAGGTCGATTCTGGACCACATTATACGAATTTCTGTATTGAAGTTAGTCAAGGTCCTCTCTAAAAATACAAATAAGAAGGCCATGAGCAAGATACAGGAAAAGGGTTTGAAGTAGATGTGGAAGTGGTTAACGTATTTAAGTAGTAATGTGCAAACAAAATTGATTCAATATGTGGATTTGCTACATAGCTGAATCATGGACCAAAGCTGTAGATGCAAAGGTGGCCGCGAAACGCTTACTTCAACGTTTGACGGCTTTGGCATTTGATGCTGATCATGACGCAGTATATGGTTTAGGACGCTTTTATACGGAAGAGGACTATCACGCACTTGCAAGGAAATATGAAAATGGTCTAAAATTATGTGAAAAGTATTTAAAGGGTCGATATTGTTTGACTTGTTTAATACAAAAGTTAAGTGCAGCACAACTAGAACAGTTCACTCTAGATTTGAAGGAGTGAGAAGGCGGGGATAACAGTAAAGATGAAGAGGGAGAAGAAGGGGAATACGAAGGGGTGTTAGTCGGTCACTAATTATATTTTCTTGATTAGAAAAAAGATGTATAGGTACAAAAATAAAGACTTTAATTATTGTTGTTGTTGTGGATATATATGGTGTGTGTCTGTGCGTGTCTGGGTGTGTCCGTGTGTCTCTGTGTGTTTGTGTGTCTGTGGGCGTGTGCGTGCGTGCATGCGTTAATGTGTGTGGTGTGTGTGCGTGTGTGCGTGCGTGCGTGGGTGTGTGAGTTTGTGTGTGTATGTGTATGTGTGCACGACACAGTCACACACACCTCACACAGATATATATATATATATATATATATATATATATATTATATATATATATATATATATATATATATATATATATATATATAGTATGGGGACTCTCTATTATTGGGTAAAATACACGCGGTACCGGAAAAGTGAAATACAAAAGTTTTAGGGATTTTAAACGCCTATTAGCCAGTAATACTATCTAGTTTAAGGGTCGGTCATAGAATCGTGTCACATCAAAGTTGAATTTTTTTTAATGGAACGCACTGTGTATTATTGGATATTTCAGTTTTTCCTTCAGTTTTAAGTAAGAAGTGTAATACAAGTAATAGTCGACGTTTCCATTCAGCGACCCTGTGTGTGTGTGTGCCTGTGCGCGTGCGTGTGTGTGGTGTTTGTGTGTGTGTGTGTGTGTGTGTATGTGCGTATGTCTGTGTGTGTGTGTGTGTGTGTGTGTGTGTGTGTGTGTGTGTGTGTGTGTGTGTGTGTGTGCACGCACGCACACAGTCACAAGACACTAATATATATATATATATATATATATATATATATACAGGGTCGCCGCTGATATGTATGGGGACTGTCGATTATTGGGTAAAATATACGCGGAAAAAGTGAAATACAAGTAATAATCGACGTTTCCATTCAGCAGCCCTGTGTTTGTGTGTGTGTATATATACAGGATGAATCTTATCTAATCCGCCAAAATTAAAGAAGTACTAGAACTCATCATTATAAGCAAAAAAGTTCATATGTACATTGGGTCCGGAAATGCTTCGTTTCCGAGATACAGGGTGTCAAAGTTGAAAAAAGAAATCGACTGTTTCGAAATAATTTCATGAAATTTCGTATACGATGGTTTTTTGAAATGAAATATTCAAATTTGTGGTCCATTTAGTTGTGGTCTCTAGAGGGCGCCAGCGGCAACCATTTCGACCCCTTTAAATGGTTGCAATTTTTTTGTGCTACACTGTATACCATTTTGGACTAGAAAAATCGATTCTCCTATTTTTTCTGCTAAAAAAAGGTATATTTTAGTGATGTCGCTAGTAGCAACCGTTTCTGAGAAAAACACATTTAAAACTCACAATGTTTATTTATTTAAAACTTGTAAGGAGCACTAAAATATCCAATATTAAAAAACAAGAAAAGAAATTAATATTAAAAGTAAACATGTTCTTTTGATAACAACTGTTCAAACAACTGTCCCGAAAAAAAACCCCGTATACGAAATTTCATGAAATTATTTCGAAACAGTCAAAAATATTGAAGAAATCGCGATTTCTTTTTCAACTTTGACACCCTGTATCTCGGAAACGAAGCATTTCCGGACCCATGTACATATGAACTTTTTGCTTATAATGATGAGTTCTAGTGCTCCTTTAATTTTGGCGGATTAGATAAGATTCACCCTGTATATATATATATATATATATATATATATATATATATATATATATATATATAGTAGGTGATTGAATATGCCATACTGTATAAATATAATTCTAAACACTAGAACAAAGGAAATTAAAACTTGTGGAAATGTGAAGTGTGGCTTCGCAAAACACAAAAATTAACAATTTTGCAATGTTCTACCAACAAAATAAATCACAACGAAAACAAAACATATTCGCGTCTCTCCAGGAATATCTTGAAATCATTAAATACCAGCTCGGGTGCAAGGGACGGTGTCTCCTTTACTGCAGTCGTGCTAGCGGTAGGGATACCGCTTGTTCCACTTAAAGATGACCAGTTGGCCTGTAGAACGAATTTACAGAGCCAACACATAAACACAAACTTGTCTCACATAAACTTATTACTAATAAAATAATGCTGAATTCAGATTAACAAGAACCAAAAGAAAAATGTGACCAATCAAAGTGTTTCACCGCAAACGCTGTTAGATTTCACGTAGGATCTATTAATTAAATAAAAACATGGCATTCCATATCAAACAATACAACATTGAAACGTTTCGTGTTTATGGACCACCCTGTATATCATGAAAGAATTTTTAAATTGTAGTGCTATTAGATATCTATCCGTCAAAAAATCTTTCGCATCAACCAAAGAGTTTAGCCACAATCTTCCTGGCTGTATATCTTGAATAACACTATATTGGTGAATAAATGGTTATGATTATTGTTATTAAGCACTTAACAGTACGTGTTTATAGGAACTCTTCCTGTCTATTGGCAAATTTAATCTAGTTAAATTTGAAATTCAAGTTTTCAATGGTTATCACTGTAATAAAGTAGTATTTGGAACGACACCTAAAAATTAGAGACTAATTTGTAAACGTTGTAGAAAAGAGATTTGTAAAAGATACACCTCACCACCGTAACATTTAAATTAGATACGTGGTAGTACTATAATTACCTATCCAAAAACATATTAAGGCACAAACCTAAACATTATTTTATAATTAATATTCACAAACGAAAAGTTTTTTTTAACTGAAGGTTCGTTTAATGGTTATTAAAAATATGTCACTGCAAATAAAATACTTCTACAGTAAAAGGTACGTGTACCAAATAACTATTTTGATACTACTAACACCATGGAACCTAATATTAAGTTCTTCGTACCAAGCCTACCCATAAACCATTTTCGGGTAGCAGATTACCTTTAGTTGTACCCAGTTTAATAGGGATCACTGTTTTTTCAGTAGGCACCAATTTGAAATTTGATAAAATGTCTACTATTATAATTTTAATTTCCAACAATGCGAATCTAGATCCTAAAATAAGTATAGATGATAATAATTCCATAGGAAAACATCAGTTACCTAAACAGTTCCGGGGACCTAAACCAAAGGGCATATATGTAAAAGGTTTAATGTTATGTTTATTATCGTCATTAAAACGCTCAGGATCAAATTTTTCTGGATCTGAATAATATTTTGCATCTCTTTGTATGGCTCGCACTGGTATCCATATTTTTGTGTCTTCGTCAATAAGAATTGTACTTTCATCTTGGTTTTTGGATTCTACTATGTATGGCTTAACACACTTTCTATCAATGAAAAAAGCAGGTGGGTGTAGTCTTAAACACTCTAAAAAATATATTTGTAAAAATTATACTAAACATTTAGTTGTACCTGATATCACGTTATCCAAATACTTCATTGCAAGAAGTCTTTCGTATGTAATGTGTCCGTTACAATTTGCTAACGTCTCACTTACTTCGACATAAAGCTTTTCTTGTGTATCTGAGTTTACAGCCAATTCGTACGTGACGTAAGCTATAAGAGTCGAAATAGTGTCAAATCCTGCGAAGAAAAATGCAACGGCAGTTGCTGTGATATACTCATCTGTTATGGTAGGTTTATTTTTTTTATTAAATTTTGTTATTTGATAGTCTTCAACGGTTGCAAATCCCGCGTCTTTCACATTTTCTACATTTTCATCTAAATCTTCTTTTTGCGCTTCCATTAACAAATGTATAATATCTGGTCTTACAATATTTTTTTCGGTACGCACTTTTAAAGTTTCTTTAATAACATTTCTAAAAAAATGTCCTACATCTTCACCAATTATTCGTAGCCTGAAAATCTAAGAATAAAAGAAATCAAATAAATAGTAAACCAAAATTTAAACAATACTCTTGCTAAAAGTGGAGACGTGGAATAAACCAAAAATTTTAGTCCTTTGATGCCTGAAAAATCGCTGATTTTCTTTCCCATTATATAAAATTCGTTATTTTGATCTTTTATTGAGTTGCAATTAATACCAAAAGCCGTACTACCAATAACATCAGTTGCATACCTAGAGAAAGCATCTTTCATTTCCATTGTAATTGTACCCTCTCTTGTTTTTAGGTAAGAAACGTATTCTTTAGAACATTCTTGCATCAAAACAAACAATTGTCTCATTTTGCTACTGGTAAAAGCAGGACTTATAGTCGCTCTTAAAGCATGCCAACCATCTTGGCCTAAAACCCATGGTAATCATTGTGGTATCACTATGAGGTACTTACTAGCCAAATTAAACAAATTTTTGGACCACAACGTATCAATTTCTGGGGGTGCTGTAGCATTATGATCAGGAAATGACTCAAAATCTTTAATTGTAATCTGTTTTATTAGCTCTGGATCACGTATTAATAGGACAGGTTGAATAAATTGATAAAATCCAAGATACCTGAAATATACCTAGTTGCCTTTTATCTAATTTACAATATATTCCATTGGAACATGTTTTTGATTAGGGTTGCACTTTGGATTTAATTTTTTGTAGTGGTGGTTAAGTGACAAGAAGCGCGTTTGATGCTCTTCCACTAGAGACAGTTGTAATGCCATGTTGCATCTATTTTTTTTCAATTACCACTGGCAAACTACAAATGTCTTCAGTAATATTAAATGATGGAGAAGATACGCTGGCAACACCACGCCGCTTCGGTAGTATTTGTTCCTTACTAAGGCATTACCATAACCTCCGTAGGTTTTCACAGGGCACCCTAATTAAAAATAAATCGGAATGGAGTATATGTCCTACTTACCTCTTTTCTGGCTGAGTTTCATAAATATGTTGAACGTTGTCAGCAATATGATATTTACGAAGTGCAGTTTCACCTAAATTCCCAAGGAGATAAGTAGGTTTTACAAACGGTACTCCTTTTTCATTCCAATAGTTATAGATCTTTTTTAATTTGAAATAACATAGAACCAATAACGAAATTAATAGAAATGACCACATTGTTCACGACGATACTGTAACAAATAACAATAGCTTTTAGGTAAATACAGATTGGAAGTACTTATGTCGATATAATTATTTGCTTGTGATAAAAATTTTCACATAATTGAGATATGAATATTTTAAATGAATACCTTACAATGATTACTTGCATTTATACTTATTATGAAAGAATCACTTCAATTCTACCTCACAATATCAAGTTGATGTATTAAGTTGTATCTCACCCCTAAAATTGTGAAAAACCGCTTTGAAAGATCTAGTTTGAATAACACATGTATTGTATTTTATAATAGCATATATATTTACTTTAACTACAACAGACTAATTATATTGATACTGTACAAGCCGGGAAATCTTTACTATATATATAGTTTTTCTTTTGTTTTTTCCTTTGCACTTAGTACCAATAAACTTGAAGAAATAAACCAATCAGTGTGTCACTGTCAATTTTGCAAACTGTTTGTTCACGATTTCGTTCTGAACATGGGAACAATGCCAAGAGTACGTCAACATCAACACTTTTCCCAATTGAATGAGTTTGAAAGTGGCCGTATTATTGGCATGAGAGGCCGGAATTTGTTTTCAAATTTTAATCATTTGTTTGTTCTAATGAAAGACATCATTGACGAAAATTGCAATAAAATCGTTCAATAAATTTTAGGTGTTGCAATTTTTATGGAAGCCAATACACACACACACACACACTATATATATATATATATATATATATATATATATATATATATATATATATATATACTCATACACACACACACACACACACACACACACACACACACACATACACACGCACTCGCCCAAACACACGCACGCACACACACACACACACACACACACACGCACAAGCACAATAACAAGCACAAGCACAAACACAACCACAAGCACATGTACAAGCACAAGCAAAAGCACAACCACCAGCACAAGTACAAGTACAAGCACAAGCACAAGCACAAGCACAAGCACAAGCACAAGCACAAGCACAAGCACAAGCACAAGCACAAGCACAAGCACAAGCACAAGCACAAGCACAAGCACAAGCACAAGCACAAGCACAAGCACAAGCACAAACACAAACACAAACACAAACACAAGCACAAGCACAAGCACAAACACCAGCACAGGCACAAGCACAAACACAAGCACAGGTACCAGTACAAGCACAAGCACAAACACCAGCACAAGAACAAGCACCAGGACAAACACGCACACCCACATCCATCCCAAGTCCCTAATGAATCGCACACAAACCCGCACGTATACCCACACCAGCACCCACACCCACACACACACACACAGCACACACACACACACACACACACACACACACAACACACAAACACACACACAGATACATATGTGGCATTATGGACGCCACCTTGTCTTAAATCGGGTAAAATTACGCTAACAATGTGTAATGCACTAGTACAAAACGGATGCGTAAACCTACCTTTTGCAGTTTCCTGCGGGTCATACACTTCGACAGTCCCCTTAGATCCAATCTATAACGTAATGCTTCAAAACACCAAAGTTTGGATATCACTTTAAGGCAAAATTAAATAAATGCCCGACTCACATACAAATCTAATCACAACAAAAATTGAAATTCTGAGTTTCTAAGGTTTCATTTATCTTCACCAGCCAAACTCTCATCTCTATTCTATGATCAAATCACTCAATCTAAACTGAAATCGTGAACAAATCTGAATTACCAAGCATAAAATTGATTAGCACTCTTTTAGAATATGTAAATGGTCCCTTGACGAATAATCAAACGCAACAAAAGAATCGCAAATATTAACTTTAACACGCATCTGTCTCAATGTGAATAGTCCATGTGCATCATAATTAATTTTAAATTAACAATCAAATGTTCTTGCCAACGGCAATTCACCTAATTCCTGTTTCATACTACAACGAAAGCACTTTCGAGAGATATAGAAGGCGCCCCACGCTCTTTCGATTAATCAAAATCCTAAAAATAATATAATTACCACAAGGCTCAACGCCTCAAATTGTTCAATTTTGTACGTTGTCTCCAGCGGCCAACCTAGTAAGCTCAATAAAAAGAAAACATGTTAGATATCTAAATAACTTATATCTGAAATGAATATATCAATAAACATAAACGCTTTCTACCAGACAAGTTTGTTTCACAAATAAGCCAATTTCTCTATTTTTTCTTACACTTGAACATTTTAAAACACAACCGACGACGTAATACTTTTTTTGTAGCGTGAAATAGTAGTTTTGTTAACTACAATATCAACTTCTCACCTTGCGCCCACCCGATGATGTTCAATAGTATTAATAAACCAACCATCTGTTTATTTAAAAAGTGTTACAGTTACTTTTGCCCTAAATGATACCAGTGCATCGGTAAAACTACTCACAATTCAATAAACGTGGC